>SSNP01000010.1:4460460-4595370 GCA_006937955.1 Pachypanchax playfairii | reverse complement strand
ACACTTTTACAAACGCACCTCTTCAATTATCGAAAGAAAGAATAATAATCACAGATTAAGTTTTGCTAATCTTTTATTTAAATCGACATCCCCGTGGTGTATTTATAAAACTTGATGGATTTACTCTGCATGTATATAATAAAGTCAAACGCAGTT
Source organism: Pachypanchax playfairii (assembly GCA_006937955.1). Lineage (NCBI taxonomy): Eukaryota > Metazoa > Chordata > Actinopteri > Cyprinodontiformes > Aplocheilidae > Pachypanchax > Pachypanchax playfairii. The sequence goes on along the minus strand of SSNP01000010.1, from coordinate 4,595,214 downwards.
AAGGATTTCACATCATTTTCCATCCCAGGATGAGATTTTGGTTTGGGAGATTTTCTTTTCTTTCCTGTCTGCTCCAGCTGTTATTGGCTGCTGCTCACAGGAGCTGAACTCATTGAATTCAACGGGAGAATTTGCATTTATCCTGTTATGATCGATAAAAACATTATTCACGCCGCGAAGTTCCACATCACGGCGTCCACGATCATTACTGCAACTAAATCTGCAAATAATAGCAGGATAATAATGTGAGTTTCATTCATTCATTCATTTGCTCCATGTTTTCTGCAGCAGTTTCACTGTTTTAGATGTTCGAGGCATTTGGGCTTTTAGGTCATTAAAGGAGATTTCTACGATTATTTTGTTCCTTTTATTTAATTTTAAGACTAAAATATTAAGCTATTATTAATTATATGAGACCAACAGCACCAGCCGTCTGAATATAGGATGGAAATTTTTTTACTTAAGTTTATATTTCTATAAAACTGTTTGTTGTAATGGGTTTAGCTTTAACAGGAAGTTGAAGACGTTGTGATCTTCTGCAGGTAGGAGTGTGTGTTTGCTGCAGGCCACACAATAATAATGCAGATAAGCTGCAGGCCTGCAACAACACACACTTTCTCCAAGTCTCAAATTAAATTCAAACTCTTAAAATAAAAAATATATATTAAATTTGGGCGCGTGAAGAAGAGGGAGAAATAAAAATCTGCGTTATTTTAATCCTTGGATTGTTTTTTTTATTTGCATAAAGAATTCAAAGAATTCTGACCAAAGGTCCTTTAAACACATATTCATCCATATTCATGTAACTCGGAATCCGTTTTTCCGGTTAACGTGAGCGTCAGCTCAACGAAATGCATCGATTCGGTGGTTTTACACTGATGCTTATTTCTACCATCATCATCGTCATTAATATTTTTCCTTTTTTTATTTTTATGTTTAATCTGACCAATTGAAATCATGTGCTCATTATTCATTATGATCAGTAATGCTGGGTCTTTTTACAATCATTGATCTGATCGATTTGTTGGGGATGAAAAAAAAAGAAAAGTGAAAACAGGAAAATGGAGAAAGAAGATTCCAGCGACTGAACGTCATTACAGGCTGCTGTGAGCACTTAATTTCAAACGAGAAGCACTTTTATTTATTTGAAATAAAATTATTCACCGGAATGTTTCAAATTCTGTCTTTTATCCTATTTAATTTGGAACTCAACCTTTTATTTATTTATGTCATCTTAATATTGATTTTTCTTCTTTGTAAACATTCAGGGATTTTTCCTGTTAAGTATTTATTTTTTCAACACAATGGAACATAAAATTACACAAAAAGCGCCCAAACTTTTCTTAAAATAAAAAAACAGGCAATATATCAAACAAAAATAACAACAAAACTGATTTTAAAACTGTGTTTTATCTGAATAACTGTGTGAAATTCTGATCAGGAAAGTTTCATCTGCACTAACATATTTATTGTTTATTTATTTATTGCATCAATTTTTTCAATATTTTGACCCTTAATATTTTCTTAATTACAAGTGTATCAAAAACTTTGAATCCAACAATCAGATGTATGTGCAACTTTGTATGTGTTATTAATTTCGAAGCACATCTTGCTTTAGTGATGAAATGTATCTTTTGTAAACATTGAGGATGAATTCATAGTATATTTTAGAGTGAAACTACAAACGGTGAGTTACCTGGTTAACATTTCAGTAAAACCAAAATTATTTCAATCATAATAAATTGTGGTTCTCAGTGTTTTTAACCTTTCATAGTTCAAAGGAAACTTTATTTTTAATTAGTTCAGATTTTATTTTAAAAGTGACTTTGACCACAGAAAATGGTGATGTTGGACATCCAGGTGCACGCGGCAGTTCCACTCTGGCACGTTCAGAGATGGACGTTTCAACACGTTCCATAAGAATTTCAATTATGAAAAACAATCAGTGCAGCATGAAACATTTTAATTCACTTGTGTTGTTATTTATTTAAACTGCATCACTGAGTTAACTTAATTTTCAGGGTGGGTTTGAAGTTTATTCTACAAAAAAAAACAACATTTGGAGTCTTTGCAAAAAATTATTTAATTGTTACCTTTTTGAAGCTCCCGGTTTTTTAAACCTGTTACGTCATAATAAATCACTTGAAAAAAAAACACTTGTTTTTTGTATTTATTATCGTGTGTGTTTGTGTGTGTGTGTGTGAGAGAGAGACAACGAGCGAGAGAGAGAGGGAGGGAGAGAGAGAGAGAAAGATATTCAACAACTGGATCATGCACTTGAACTCAAAGTTTCTGAATGATAAAATAGTATATGAATGTGTTCAGATCCATCCATCCATCCATCCATCCATCCATCCATCCATCCATCCATCCATCCATCCATCCATCCATCCATCCATCCATCCATCCATCCATCCATCGCTCTTCAAATCTTTTTTATTTGTCTTTCCACGAACACGCTGTAAAAAAAGCAAAGAAAATTTTTTGATTTTTTTTTTGTTCCTGTTCACTGCTTCAAACAAAGGGTCGATTTCTCATTCAAAACTGCAGCCACGCGCATGCGCTCCATCAATTATAATTACCAACAAGTGATTGCATTAACCCTGTGATTAAACTGATCATTTGGGGTCTGATGTAAAACACAGGGTGAAACATGTTACTGTATTTTCCTCCGTCCTGTTGCTGCAGCGGCTCGGTGTGGAGGATGTTTAAAGGCCTGCAGCTCGTGCATTCACAGCACGTCCGTAGCTGAAGAAAATACCTTCGGCTTCTGCTCTTTTCCCTCTTCCCAATAATAAATATGAATTTATGAATGTTGACAAGCCACAGGCTGAAAATTTGTCTGTAGAGAGAGAAGTTGTTTGACTTTCTCTATCCTTAATCAACGCCAAGAAAGTTTCTTCTGTTTGTTTTCCAGCTCATGCACGGTCATTTTAAGGTCGTAACACTTGCCCTTTAACCCTTTCGCTTTCTGCTGCTTGTAATATTGTGATGCGGGAATCGATGAATCCCCATGAGGGTTTAAGCATAAGCTAAATGGTTAAAATCCAAAGACGCTTTATATTAAAAGCCAATTTCATACCCATGATATTGGAAGTCGGAGCTGCAGCATTAGAGTTCCTCTGTTTATTTATTGCCATTTGGTAATGAAAGAACTGAAGCTTTCACTGTTGTTCCTCACTGCAAGAGCATCAGCTAAATGTAAATGCTTTGGCTGCAGTGTGGCTGATCCTGCTGCTGCTCTCAGTGTGAGAAGTGGCTGAGAGCAAAAAGTTGATGCTTAAAACTGGAATGTTGCCAGAGACTCATAATGGTTGGGATGCTAAAAATGTTTTTAATCGTAACCAGACTTTACGCTCATAGTTTCAGTTTTATGATATTATTTGGGTGACTGCTTGAATGCAGACATGACAAATCCCACGTCCTGAACATTTTGCAGTGTGTCTCCTTTCAGGACCCACGGGGTAAAAAGTTGCGACGCCTCTCAGGTCTTGTGTCAGTTTATGAATTTTCAAGTAACACTAGGTGAACTTTCCCCTAAAACTCCGAAGGACATTTTTTTATTATTGTCTTTTCAGCTTGTAGCCGTTGAGCATTTTTACCTCCAGCGACTCGCCATCCTTCCACGCATCCCTTCGTGCAGTCTGGGGCGGATCGATAGGGCAGCATCTGCTCCGGGAAGCCGGCGGTCCCACACCGCGCACCGCTTCGCTGTTTCCAAACGCCAGAGCTGGTCATCTCTGAAAATTAAACTGACAGACAGATATGATTAGTATGCGCGCTCTGCTCACCCGCTTCTGTCTGTCTCCGTGTTTCTCTCTCAGGTCAACACGCGCGCAAACATGCACGCACAGGCCTGACCACGCAGACAACATTCATCCACACAACTTATAGCTATTCACATGCAGGCGACAGCTCACATAAGTAAATACACACAGACTCAGAGTGTACACAGGCATGCGCGCACTCAAGCAGAAGCACCCACACAAAGGCCTGCACATGCACACTCACATGCACATACAAGCGCGCGCTCTCTCATTTAAAAAATTCCCACTTACAAAGCAAGTCGACATGCTTCAAGATTTTTTTATACCAACGTAAATGTGCATTTCCATGAATTCACACAGTGGGATTCATTGGCCACTATTACACACGCGCACACACGTGCACTGCTCCATGGCGCAACAACAGCAGGTCGCGGGTCTTATGGAAGACAAATAAAAGGAGGGGGTCGCATTGATCTTGTTGAGGGTCTTTTCAGAATGAAGTGATTGAACAAAGCCGAGAGTGCTGAGTGCTGATTAAAGAGCTGGGCACAACAAGAGCGTCACCCAACAGCAATTATCCTGAAAGGTGGGATTTCACTTTGACCAAAAACAATCAGAAGGCGCGAAAAAGGAAAAAATAGCTACATAAGAAAATATAGATAAAGCTTCAGCTTGGACGTATTACACTGTGGAAGGTTATCATCATTATTATTTATTCTAAATTTAAAGGTGAGATGATTAACACGAGTGTTGCCTAATTTAACCATAGAATAAGAATGTTAAAGGTATATCAGGTCCAGTCTTTCTTTATCTTTATAATCAGATAATAGAACTGAAATTAAAGTCTGACCACAAATCTCTTAAAAGTTGGTCGTTTCTATTTATTTCCTGCCATCTTCATGATATACATTCATAATGTGCAGGTAGCCACATCAAATCTTACATAAAAAGACAAAACGAGATGGTGTGACTTGTAAAAATCCATTGATCAGAGATAAACAGCCGCGCAGCAGAATGACCAGCATGTCCGCACATCATTCAGAAACTGTGCATGCAATCAGCTGAAGAAGCCTTAATCTGTGGGGTTATGAGAAAGAGAGCATCTCCACCTCCGCACCCCCCCACCCCCCCCACCCCCCCGCCGCGAACCCCCATCCACACACACACACACACCCCCGGAGAGAAAGGGTTAATTGGAGTAGGAATTTCATCGCACATCTGTCAGATTTTTAAGGCCGTGACGCACTGAAAGCTGGGAGTCAATGTGAGCCAGGGGGAGGAGGAGGAGAAGGAGAAAGAGTTGGTGGTGAGATCGATGAAGTGGCAGGCAGAGGGAAGAGGAGGAGGAGGAGGAAAATCTCACGAGATAATGAAAGAAAAAGAGGGGAGCTGCTGTACAGAGTAAAAACACGAGCTCAGACGCTGAGATTTTTTGAGGAGAGTGAAGCAAAGACTGAAAAAAGGAAGAACGAGGAAAGCGAGGGAGGTTTGTAACCGCAGATGGTTTTTGCTCGGTGGTTTCGGTGAATGTAGCACCCCGGGGCGCAGCGGACCAATTGTGTGAATCTGTAGGTCTGCTCGGCGACAGAGTCGGAGAGATGCGCAGGGTGGACAGCAGCCGCGGATGCGCTCTGAGAATTGGATGAGAAAAGGTAGGTTTGAAATCTCTTGAAAACAAAAACTAAAATGTTACAAATGTATCTGAATTATCTGAAGGTTACGTGAACAATTTAAATAATTTTACATCACTAGAAACGAACCCCTGATTCTATTTATGGTTTAAACTTTGCATAGCAGCAAGAAAAAAGCAGGTTTTTATTGCAAGATGAGCTAAAGTTGAAATCATCGTTATTTTCTCGTGCGTTCCGCGGCATGTGTGAGCAGTGTGATTCAACCCTGTCACTATTGTTTTTGTTTACCTTGCATGTGTGTTTAATGGAGTCCACGAATTAAGGGCGAAACGTTATGCGTCTGTTTTCTTTTCTTAAAACAATGAAAGTTTACGTTTAGAGAGTAACAGCGCCTGTCTCATCTCACGCAGGCACAAAAGCGAGGCATCTGCCGAAGAACACAGCTGAGCACCAAAGACACAAACAGCGTGCACATGCCCAAGTGAGAATAAAATAACAGTCCAGACTCCGGAGACTGTTGCAAACTCGTTTTCTTGGAGTTTGAGGGAGTTTGAAGACAGTATTTAATGTTATCAGATAATTAATTAGACACCCCATAAGCCCGGAAATCAATTAATTCACAAATCAATAAATCTATAGTCTGGTGTAACAAGAGACTGTTAGCCAGGTTGCTCGACAACAATAACAAGAAAAGAGCAACAGCAGAGCAGAAAAAACAACAACATTTATTCACTGAAATTGAAGATGGATGGGGGTCTAGGGGAGATGTCCCTCCACAGCCACTCTGATTTGGCTCACAGCCAGGACGGCAGGGCCATGCTGCACTCAAGGGACCTTTCAGCTGCTTTCCCCAGGCCCTCCCTCGGGAGCGCCTCCATGTCTCTGGAACCCGAGCCCCGTCCGCCAGGCTACGACCACTCCATGTCGGCACTGGGCTACAGCGGAGACTCCCCGTCCAGCTCCGGCAGCACCTACACCACCCTGACGCCCCTTCAGCCATTTGATGACAAGTTCCACCACCACCATCACCATCATCCCTGCCTCCCTGTCAGCAATGTTATTGGCAGCTTCACCCTCATGCGTGAGGATCGAGGTCTCAGCACCAACTTCTACAACCCATATGGCAAAGAGCTGGCAATGTCCCAAAGTCTGTCACCCCCTTCCACGGGTGCAGGCCTGAGCTCTTCCATGCACGGCTATGGCAGTTTGGGAAACAGCCCCAATGGCAACAGTGGACAGATGCTCCACAGTGGTTATGATGTCCACGGAGGGAGCCTCTTCTGCCGGACAACAGATTTTGGTCGAGAAATGTCCCCACCAGGCCTGGGAGGAGGCGATGTGTCAGTTGGGCATCAGCTGAATAAAATGGAGGCTCACCAGCACACCCCCAACCACCACCACCACCCTCACCTCTACAGCCAGCACTACCAACCCCATCACCACCCAAGCCAGCAAGCCGCCAAGATGGGCGAGCACCTGCACTCCTCTTCATCTGCCTCATCTTCACCCGGTGAGGGTATGCTGCCTGGCTCACAGGGCAGTGGAAGTGGCAGTGGGGAGGAGATCAACACCAGGGATGTGGCCCAGAGGATCATCACTGAGCTGAAGAGATACAGCATCCCCCAGGCCATCTTTGCTGAGAGGGTTTTGTGTAGGTCGCAGGGCACGCTGTCTGACCTCCTGAGGAACCCCAAGCCCTGGGGCAAGCTCAAGTCTGGCCGCGAGACCTTCAAGAGGATGTCTCGCTGGCTGCAGGAACCTGAGTTTCAAAGAATGGCCTCGCTCCGGCTGGAGGGTAAGATCTGGCTCTGCTCTCTGTATGCCTCACACATACACCTTCACCTTCACACAGAAAGCACAACAACAGACACACTCTTTACCCTTGTTTTCCCCAAACGCATCACTTTGCTATGTCTTCCAAAAAAAATCTCCTCTTGAACGATCAGTATGCAGCTCAGGTTCATACATGAGGAAAACCAAAACCATCACGCGGATGTTTCTGTTTCTCACACTGAGAATGTACAACTGGTTCATCTGTAACCTAATCAGATATTGATATTAAGAACTTAGCAGCACACTGAGGACAGTTTGAGTAAGAAAGGGGCCATATGCACTGTTCCATTGTTTACTTTGCTCCCAAACAGCACCTATTGATTTGTACAGTAGCTACAATAAAAAAAAAAAGCCTCAGACATTTGCCCTCCTCTCAAATGAACCATGAAGATCAGGGTGAGCAGCGGCTGGCAATTATATCGCTTTTGAGCCCACAAAATGATTTGAACAGATATGCTATTCTGGAGCGATTGATTAATTTGAGCAGTGATTTATATCTGCTCAGCGCCTGCCTGAAGTTGAGTTGGCAAAGCACCTGATGCAAATTACACTTGAGCTTTTGCCAGATGTCTTTTATCAACGTTGACACAGAGGCAATTACTGAAAGACTAAATACAAATGTTCTGCTCATGGGCAGCACCTTGCAGGTTTGTGGGATTTTGAAAAACAAATAAGCACAGGTTATTACTTCACTGCTTCTTTTTTATGTTTACCGTTTAAGTGGAAATTCCTTCAAAACTGTTGGCTAGGTTTCATAATGCCATCTAGCTTTTCAGATTTTTAAATGCTTTGCATTTAGTTTAAGCAAATTAGAAAATAATTGTAAGTTTTATGATTCTTGATCACACAAACAGAATTTGAGCTCAGCTTTAATATTTTTTTTGCAACCTAAAATGGTCATTTTTTAAGTAAATAATTTGCAGATTGCCTCGACATATGTACAAGTTTTAGAGGAAAGATTTTTTTTTTGAAAGGCACATTGTAATCTGCTGCTTGACATTTAATATTCTTTGGGGACGTGGATTGAAGACACGACAGCACGCTGTACAGGGCCGTGTTACAGTGTTGTCCCTCCACAGGGACCGAGGGCCCATCTGATACACGCAGCCCAGAAAGAAATCCAAGTGAGCACAGTAATATGAGACGAGCACAGACAAAGTGTGTGTGTGTGTGTTTGAAAGTGGTGTGCTCACTGCAGGGGTCTGTGAGCCGTACGTGTGTGTGAGCCTGCCCAGTTCATCACTGCTTTTCGCTCTCTGTCAGCAGCTCCACTGATTAAGCCCAACAACACAATGGGGTTCATAGGTAATGATTGTGCACTCTTGCAATCCCTTCACAATTATTGATCTTTGATTGTTCAACTCAGAGAGCACATGTGTACATCCTCCATTCAGCAAAACGTCATGGCAATCACAACCAAAGCTCTTATCTGAAGATGAGTTATCTACGCGTTTGTTGTGTAATTTGGCTAAAATGTGGTTGGTTCAATCCAATCATATGGTGTGTGGAGGCTTTGTGAGTAAAATACCTTTACTTGTCCTGTGGAAAATAACAAAACAAACCCTCTAATCAGGATTAAACCTCCCTTTGTCTTATGAGTAGAAATTTAGATCCAATCACTCCTCTGTTTTTGCAGCATCCCTTCCTTCATTTTTACAAACACAAACATTACTTCAACGAGTCAGTGTGCCACGTCTGAGCAGCCGATCAATCAGACTCATAAAAAATTAAAGCCTACACAGAGAAGTGTTTTAATGTTTGACATTGCTCCTCTCGCTCTGCTCCCACACACTTTAGAACTGCATATTTAGTTCTTGGCAAAGCCACAATTTAGACAGCTCGGCACTTTTCTACATAACCTACTTTCCGAAGGGGGTTGTTGTTTTTTTCCCCCCTGGCCAACCCCCTTTTGTTTAATTACAAGCCTCTATTGATTTCCATGGGAAAGAGCAGCACGCTTTGCCCACACACACCTCGACTGCATCGGGAAATCGAGACTGGAATTAGAATGCGCGGTGCCCTGTGCTCCCTAGTCTGAAGATAGCTCAAGTGCTCTCCGCTCCACGCCTCAAGTTTTAAGATGATCCTCCTTAATGCGGCACTCGCTTAAATACATAGAAGGCCCTTTAGAGTCTGTCGGAAGAGCTATGTTATTTCCATAACTGTGTCTCTTGTATGGAGAGCTGCAGAGCTCTCCCTGATGCTTGACGCACAGTAATTATGGAATGCAGTTGCTGCCATTTTGTCTTTTCAAATAGCTGTCTTTCTGCAGAGACACTTTGCAAAACATGGAGGAGGTGATCCCTTGGATTTATCTGCAGTATCTAGTTTGTGTGTGCATGTTCGATGGATTACTGCACTGTATATGAGATGCATCTTCAAGCCAACCTCAGGCTGTGGAGGAGGCAATAAGGATTTAGTCATAGAAGAAGGTAGGATAAAGACCACACAGCCGTGCTTCGACACTTAAAGTCAAGGAGGGGATCAGAGACTATAACTTTAAAGATGATGGCTGAAGCCCTTCACTAAAGGTCTGAATGCAAAAAGAAAGGTCAATACGGTTTACGTGTCGACTCCAGCGCCTGCACCACCCCCACAGCAATGAAAACCACAAAGCCTTGTCCACCCCTCGCCACATACAGTTCACATGCGGCTAGTGAGTCTCAAAGGTCAAAGCTGATTCCAATTTGCATATCAGGAATTTCAACCAGATAGACAGAGCCATCATTTGCAGTGCAACATCAAACAAATGGCGTTGTAGCTTTAGTTGTTTTTATTAATCTGACCCCTGCATCTTCACCAACTCCAGTGCTGAAGGGGTTAACCAGCCTCTGTGGGTCGAGAAGTCTGAGCTGCACAGATTTAATCAATAATTTCTATCAGCCCCTGGCCCAAGAAATCAGCAGGGGGTGGGCTGGGGATGGGGTGGGGGCTGGAAGGAGAGGACAGGGAGGGAAGGAGGCTGGTGGGGTTCTTGCTAGGAGGGGGTGTAGGTTTAGACGCCAGGGGGTAGGGAAAGGACTTTCGATCACGTTTCAGCAACACGAGACAGAGGCATACATCATGATTAGGGGCTGTTCCCACGATCATAAGAAGCCTATAGGGGAATATTTATATCTGCAGGAGTAGCCCCAGTGCTGGGGATTTATTGCATGGTAATTGTAAGCCTTTTACACATGATTACAGCATAAGGAAGCATTTACTTAATGGTCAGCATTGTGATCATCTGTGAGGCAAGAGCTGAGGATGGGATGGAGGTAAAGAGGAGGAGGAGGAGAGTAGCAGGACACGGCGACTCCTCCAACAAGCCATAAATCCACGCTACAAGCAAGCTATTCAACACTATCATGTCATTTCTTTCATTACTACATGAGCTGAGAGTGCATCGTTGTATACACCTTCTGTAGCCCACATCCCAACCCCCAACCCACAAATATCGATGGCAGAATGGCGTAACACCCGTGAAAAATGTAGCATTCGGGAAAAAAAAAATCATTTCACTTGTGGTGATATTGACATGCCGCTGACATCTCGGCCTGTTTAGATTTTAATGAGACGTGGTTCGATAACTCTCAGAAATGCAAACGAGCTCTTGATGCCCTAAAAGCTAACAGGCCCCTGTAATCTCAAGTTGACAAGAGGGCATCCTGGAGTCAAAACATTTCCCTCAAATCGTGTTGAACAGTTGAATGTTCATCTGGAAGATTTATTCATGTCCACTCGAAAACACAAGTTTGAGAAACTCAGCTGGATTGTTGGAGCAATCAAAGCCTGGAGGTTCATGAGATCACATGCAGCTCTCAGACCGAGGTCTGATGCTGCTGTTGTGATGGCACTCATGTGGAAAATGGAAAAGGCGGCAGTAAGGTCACGCTTGTTTCTCAAGCACTTCACTAATGAGAGAAATTTGCTGGTGTGAGTTGGAGGAGTGAAGACTTGCTCATACAGTCAACACCAGCAGCAGCTTTAATATATTTCTCAATGGCAAGCTGTAAGCCAGTCAGCTGAACGTGTCAGAGCTGCTGTGAGAGCAGGAATCAGTAGCAGCGGTTTATAAACCGTATGTTTGTAGCATGTGTGATTTGGATTGGATCTGTGTCGGAAATATAAATTCGAAAGGATACAACTAGCTGATATCTTCTTCTATGAAAATCATTCTGTCCTTAAAAAAAGAAAATCACAAACATTTTTGTGGATTTATAACAGAAACAAAAAGCCATATATATATATATATATATATATATATATATATATATATATATATATATATATATAATTCAGCAAAATGATTTCAGTTGCCACTAAAGTCAAGGCCCTTTTTAAAGAAAAATATCTTTCACTGAACTTCTTTTAAATATTGTTTCAGAAAACCTTATTGGATGCAACAATAAAAGAAAATCGGAGAAAATAAATTTCTTTAGAGATAATTTTTTACTCTAAGGGCTCTGAGGTCTTGCTATTTAAACAAATAATAACAGTGTGTCAATAATTATGCACATTTTAATTTGTAAATGATGACATACTGATTAAAAAACTAATTATAGATTTGAAACGTCATACAATCCTTCTGTGAGTATTTATGTGTTTTTTACGTGTCGATGTGCATGCGCTGCTGTGTTGTGTGCACATACTCCAGTGCTTACTACTGGAAACACATCTGATACCATCAGCAAAACACTTCCCCAACAACCACGCAGTGCTGATTGAAACCTCTTAAAAGTGTGCATTTAGGTAATTGCACGACTCCCCCAAATATGTTTTAGTACACTTAAAGCTTCTAAACACCCTGAGCAATGCCGACTCTGCTTGTTTCCTTCACCCCTGACGTCACCACGCCTAAATAGAAAATAAATTAGTTCCGCCTAAAGTGATTACTACTCACTCACTGCAGCCGCATGTAAATGACTTTTATGTGAAACTAATGATGTTGTAGTGTTCACCAAAGGAAAAGGGGAAGAGAGGAAGTAGAAGGAGATGGATAGAGAAACAGAGGGGGGAGGAAGGGGGTGGGGAGTTGGCTCCATACACAAAGACAGAGGTTAGTGTTATGTTTCCTGTAAATACAGAATTACAGCGTGTTAGAGGTGAAAGGTTCAGCGATGGATATGCAGAGGAACATGCAGCCTGAATTCAAAATGCTCGTCTGATTCTCAAAATGGATCTGCGCTCAGCCCACACACTTCAGGCCGCTTCTCGTTCCCGCCTAACAAAACTGGCTCATTTTGCAGGTTAGCATTTTTTTTTTTTATTTTAGACTCTTTTATAAGCAGATATTGATTATATAATTGAACAGGCTGTTGTGGCTGCAGCAGTGTTTAACCCAGACCCTGAGATTTTATTTTGTTGCTTATGTATGCAAGGCCGACTTAGAAAACTAATAAAATAATATTAATGTATAAATCTCCATAGGACTTTTTCACCTCAGTCCCCATGTGCACTGTTGGAGTATCAACAACTTTAACACGTTAACAAGAAACCATGAATCTTAACATCCTCTGTGGGCCACACATTCAGAACTACATGAATATCTGTTGCAACACATTCTGACTAAACGAGGGCATTTTCAATAAAGTTTAAATATTCATTTTATTTTCTTGTATTGTTAACCTGTAAATGAAATATTTTTTAAATATTTGCAAATCTGTTTAATTTGCATGGGAATGCAGGTATATTTTACTCAATTATTTTAACTGATGCTATTAAATATGCTAATATGTTTTATGTTTATTTATCTGTGTCTTTGAATAAAAATATTTCTGGAAGCATAAGCTAAAAGAAAAAAAACTAGTTATTAATTATTAATAAAAAATAACACTGTTAATGAATAATTAAAACACAATCAATGTGTTTGCTTTGAAGGGATTCTTTGCTTCTTATATCAGCCAACAGCAGCTCCCTGGCAACAGGATGTGAAAGATTAAACATCTTCATTCCTTTACTGCACAATGAAACAAGTTGCTGATTCATCTCTTTCAACTAATCAAACTTGCTTAGCTAATCTGTTTTCTTTCAACAAATCCACTTTCCCTCAGCCTAATCCATTTGTCCTAGTTAGCCAGCCAGTCTGTTAGCATTTTCTCCTTTCCTTTTTTTAATGCATCTTTCATCCATGTGCCTGCAGCCTGCAAACGTAAGGAGCAGGAGCAGAGCAAGCTGGAGCGCAACCAGGGCCCGAAGCGTACCAGGCTGGTGTTCACAGACCTGCAGCGGCGCACACTCTTGGCCATCTTCAGGGAGAACCACCGTCCCACCAAAGAGCTGCAGGTCACCATCTCCCAGCAGCTGGGCCTGGAGCTCTCCACCGTCAGCAATTTCTTCATGAATGCTCGCCGACGCAACCTCAACAAGTGGGCAGACGAGGGTCGCCCCTCCTCCACCGGTTCCTCAGGCTCCAGCGTTTCCTCCTCCGCAGTGTCCTGCAGCACTGCGTGACGACAGGCCGTCGAGGAGGTGCGATAGGGAAGGCGCCGAGGGAGCAAGGAGGCACATAGACTGGTCTGGGTGGAGATCAGCCGTTACAAATGTCCTCCTCGTTATGAGAAGGAGTGACGAAGCCAGCTGTTACAGATGATTTAATGAAGATGAAGCTTTTTTCTCAAACCAAAGTTGATTGCCTCTTTGAAATAGAAGGAGGTAACATCCAGAGTGATACGACTGCAGGATGTCAAGTCCTGCTTGTATAGTCAAGGGTGCAAAGATGATTTGACTCAAAGAAGATTCACACCCTTATATAGACACCATCTCATTACATTATTTTGATTATGTAGTTTAGAGATAATGAGGGTATTACAAATCAGGAGGAAGCATTTTTTGATGTACCTTCAAATTTATTCTAATCTCTCCAAACGTGAAGGTGAAGTTTGATCCATTTGTAACTTTTTAATCAAAAGTGATCACCGAACATCATCCGAATATGTTAATCTCCCATCAATGTTCCTATTTTTCCTCAAGAATCAAGGTGACAGAGGAAGAAAAGGCATCTTAATTTTTTTTTTCTTTTTTAATTTTTGGTGAAGAAGTCAATGACCCTTTCTTAGCATGTGTTTCCATGGTGATGGTTCCCAGGACTGTATGGTGCTGTTTCAAGTTTGGAGCCTGGAATAATCAGGAGTTCTGTAGCGTCGGTAAATCCCAGCTGTCAATCATTAACCATCAGCAAGAGCATCTACAGCTTTTTGTCAAAATGGTCTTGCCTTGAATTAATCAGAGGTTTCAAGGCGGATCGACAGCGCATCTCAACGTACGCCGGGACTGAATCAATAAACACAAGTAGGATGCGGAAACAAACTTGTTGATGCAAATATTTAGCTTTAAGACTCACCGAGCTTCCAAAAAAAAGCTCCACAGCCATTTTTGACTCAAAATCAAGCCACAAAAAAAAAAATAAAAAAAATAATAATAAATGTAAACAGAAAGGTTTCATAGAGAAGAGACACACCTAAGAGTGTATAGTGGCATTTTAGTATTTTTTTCAAATCATTTCCGAACAAATGTACACACCTTTGCTCCATTCTGAAATCTTTTTTTACAGATGTCTAGAAAATGGAGGAATGTGATTCTTTCTGCCCTTTTTGTACAGATTTCAAGCACATCGCTCTATTTATAGAAACATGTTGGAAGAGTGGGGCAGTTTGTATTCAGCCCTGCTAACTTACAAGGTCATTTTTTTGGTCCACAAAGGAAAGGCTTTAACACGCCTCCTTTTAGCCAATAGATAAATCAAACCAAGAACCTTTTAAATGCAATTACTGATTTGATCATGATATTTTATTTCTGTTTTTGTGTATTTATTGTTTTGATTTTTTTCCTCTCTGTATTTATTTGGTAATTTATTTATGCTATTCATATACTGTAAGTATTTATTTAACAATGCTTTGTATGTCCGTGTGAAACTGAAGAATTTTTCTGATGGGCACTTTTAGCTGTAGGATCCCATCGTAATACCAAAGATTAACGTTGCCTCCCTGAATGTACGGCCTGAATCCCCGAACCCTGAACCTGATCCCGTCCCAATCCGACCCCATTCACCCAGTGATGTTGCGTGTCTCCCGATCTTATAGGCTTGGCCTTTTTTGTTTGTTTTGGTAGATTATTGGGGATTAATTTACTCTTGCAAATGTCTCTGCTGTCAGATCTTAATGCCAAGGCCAAAGCTTGTTTGAATGTTGTGATATTTATAATTAATACTACTATGAATAATAATAGTGACAAAGATGATGTGGCATCCCATGGATTTAGAAGTTGCTTGTAAAGTTGTATTCAGACCAATGCCATCTGGAGGAGTGTGAAAAGTGTCTGGAGACCCATTTAAAGTGCTGACTGAAGTGGAGGGTGAGTCTCCCAGGGTCACATGCAAACGTGTGTGCTGCTGTGTGTCTGCTTGGCTAAACGTGCATGGTTGTGACTGCCATCTCCCTCACATAAACTACTCCTCAGTGCAGTGCAGACACTTCAGTCTATGTCCAACTCAATGTGATCTCACTGTCGCCCATGTGTCAGGCTCTTCTGCCAGTTATCTCAGTTCCAAGAAGATAATTAGGATTTACGTCTGCTCTGCTATTATTGGTTCTAAAGGTCATCAAATTTGTTCATGTGCTTATTTTCCTAAGGTGCGCTCCTTATCTACCAGCAGTCCTGAGTTTTGTATCTAAAAAACAGTTTTTTTAAGTTTTCTAACAACATTTCTGAAGGTTTTAAGGGTATCCGTGACCTTTAAGAATCTGAACATTTTCCCCTATTCTCTTCTCATTTTCTGTTCAGTTCTAATCTTCTGGGACTCTTCAGCACCTAACATTTGTGTTACAAGGCTTTGCAGGTTTGTCTATCTCTCTGCAACAACTTTAAGAAGGCTCCTAATCATTTGGAGCTTCTTGGAACTTTTTCATAGTCCTTTAAGGTTCTCTGAGCAGCATGCATAGCACAAATGTTTAGATTTTTTAGTGTTTTTTGTGATGGAAGTGTTAAATCAGAAGAAAGTAACCAAAGACCCCCCCTCTCTGACCTCTGTGTAAATGCTTCCAAAGAGCAACAAGGATGATATGGCTGTTTCCCTCCCTCACTTTCTGTCTCATTTTCTCTTCTGTTTAAAGTTAGAAGAGGTGGATTGGTGCGGCCCCCTTCACAGCGTGCACTTGAAAGACGAGTGGTCATGAAAGAGGCCATCGACTTTTTCGTGGACTTCAAAGAGAAGGCTTTTTCATCCCGTCTTCTCTCTGGGTCTCTGGGCCGAGGTCCGCTGTTGGCCAGACCTGTGGGCTTTAGGGGGTATTCAAAAAGGGCGGGGGGAGATCAGAGAGGAGGCTGAATCATCCAGAAGGAGGGTGGAAGTTGTGATGTGTGCGTCTGTGTGTGTAGAAGAAGTAGGAGGGGGTTGTTTGAGGAACAGGAGGTGTTGGAGTAGTGGGGCATGGAGCTGGATTAAACTTTAATGAGTGACAATTGTAAGCATGCTGAGAGCAAAAGGGGGCAGAGGTGTTGGGGGTGTTGCTGAGTCTGTACAGGGATGGAAAAAATAAAAAATAAAAGAGCTTTAAGGCTCTTCTGCGGACCCCTGCTCGCTGCTGTCATTGTATCAAAGCTGAGGTGACACCTTTCAGGTTCCCCTTTGTCTCTGTGACTAGGAGCCTAAAATGGAGACAGAGCTGTTTGTATTGAGCCACCTTCTGCTCCGTGTCAAGCAGGAAAGCTCTTCTTGTCTGTGCCGAGAGGAGGCAAGAGGGAGGGGTGAACACAGTGGCTGCTGCAGGTGATCGAAGTTACCACTCGGGCCTGCAGCACCCCCTTGTGTCAATTCCAGGAAATTGATCCTTCAGCAGTTCTGAACAGCATTCAAATACTGAAATAACAGAACCAAAAGGCTCTCAGAAAAAGAAAATCAAAGACACAAACTTTTTACACATTTTTCAGCCAAAAAAAAAAAAAATGACCAAAGATTAACAAGGTTACTGCTAAACTGCTGTGGTCCTTTTAGCAGTTCCTGTTAAAGTAGCACTCAGAAGATTCAGAAAAGCACCAGTGGGGTTTAACGTGCTGAATATTTATGTTGGAAAAAACAGTATTATGTAGAGCTGGAACTGAGAAACTGACATGAGGCTGTCTGTGTCTTCAGCTGAAAGTCTTCTGACTTTGTAAGCCCCAGTGTCTCTGTGTCTGTCCCTGCCTTTTCCTCTGTGTGTACACAAAGACTTTACCCATCTACCTCAACTGTGTGAGATGTTGTGTGAAAAAGATATTTCTTAACCAAAGAATCCATCCTGTCAGGGTGTCTGTTGATCTATCTATCTATCTAGCTATCTATCTATCATCTTGTCTGTCCATCCGTCTCTTCTTCATGTCTTTTTACTCCAAACCAAATGTGCTGGAATCAATCCGTAACAGGAGCCGAAGGAAGCTCCTGTCCAGCCAAAGCTAAAGTCCAGTATGCTAGTGTCCCATTGATCCATGTTCTGTATGTAAATATGAAATCATTCTCAAGACCAAAAAAAGAAGGAGGTGACAATCTAAGCAGGGAGGTTCTTGCTGTAATCAACGTTGCCTGTTCCTTGTTTTCCATAAACTAGAGTTAAGCCCAAGAGGCCCAAGATTAAGCACTCATTCTGAAATAAAAAAGGTCAGAGAAGACAGAAGCTATTTTTCCACATTTGTAAGCCACCCTTTCCCTCCCCCCATTTTTCCTAATGTTTAGTGTAGTACATACTGTTTGATCCCACTGTTGTAAGTAGGAATTAATGAAATCCATACAGAAAGCTTTAAACGAGGACGAGCTGAGGTGAAATGTTTGAGTTTGAGTTTCCTCAGCTCGGACTCAACAGCCCACCATGCTTTACCGTGCCATTCTTGTCCTTGTGTTAGACTTACTCTTATGAATGTGGCTAACCAACCAAAGGCTTTAAAAAAAAAAGATACACAACACTTTAAACATCAATCATGGTGGGACGTTTTGTATCAACAACTAAAGAAAATCCCTTTGAATACCTCATGTGAAAATTGTTTGTTGTGATGTTGCACTAAAAAATAAAAATGACTCATTTGTAACCCAACACGGTTTTTTGTTGACGTTATTTTGGATGAAGTTTTTTTTTTGATGATGTCTAGATTTTATATACATATGGATGTAAATACAGTATAAATCCCTCTAACAAACTGCCTTTTACAACTGGCCTTAAATTAGATAGCTGCATCATTTATGGCCAATTCTTTCAGAACTGAAGCGTAACAACTCTCAACTTGCTTTTATCATGTGTTTTTAGGAGTCTTTTGTTTTTCACATGAATGTATTTCGTATACTAACAGTCCTTCTGACAGCATCTTCATTTTACAGGTGAAAAAGCCCACAAGGTGAGTTTGATTTGTCAGTACTTGTATTCTTTTCTTGTACAAAAACATTAACTATAAAACTTCTAACTCTGTGGAAAATAAATTGTTGGTAATTTCTTTTTATCCTTGAGCAGAAATCCTCTGTGCTGTTCAAGCGCTCCAGAAATGTAAGTTTTAGTTTAAAATCTCATTATTTTCACTGAACAGTGTTACATAAACATACAAAACAGTAACTGTATTTAATATTTTTATTCATTTTTTGAAAAACTGAACTCACCAATAAATTTAAAGCAATTTTAACACCCAAATTGCAGATTTCCCCTTTTCTAAATCAACAAATAAAAACAGAGAAGTTACTGTTTATTCCCAATAGGTAAACACTGGATTGTTTAGTAAGAAAATGAGTACAACTTGGCATTTATAACTGTATTTATAAACCACAATCTCAACAGGAAGTGCATGTGTTGATTTAAACATTGATGCATACAGTCAGACACAAACATTGTTTAAAACAAAAGTCAGGAACAAAAAATACAATTTCTCTTTAAAGAATTGGTCCTTTAAAAAGGTGCTTGTTTCAAATCTTAGCATTTACAAAATTGTAATGAAAATAAAGATAAATGATTTAGTTTTTATTTTTCATCTGATTCAGTTTGTTTCCACTGCAGCTACATGATGGGGTAGCATCCGTACAGAGCGATGCCACACTGGTCATTCTGGTTGCGCGCCATCCGGATGTAGCCCTGATCTCCAAAATTAGTTCCCCAACTGGATGCAGTAAGCAGATGAAAGGTGGCAAAATAAGTTCATGGAGCAACGTTCATGAAATACAGAATATTAAATTAAATATTTCGGTTGTGGTTGGAAACATACAGAGAACAACATCTATATGTCATATGAAGAACAACCACAAGGCGTCCATGCAAACAACATCACAGTCACCTTCAGTTCAGCACTAATTTACTGTTTTACTTGATGTTTATTCCAAAGAAGCTAAAACTTACATATGAAGTAAACAGATGACAGGAATGAAACAACAACAACAATTTAAAGTGATGTCAGACGTCTTACCTGTTCTTTATCAGCCAATAATCTTGTCCATTCACTGTACCGTAACCCACGGCTAATACACCATGATTTACGTTCTGGGAACAGCTGGGGTCATTATAAACTCCTGCAACAATAAGAAAAAAATCTCCTTATATTCATTGTCATCAACTGAACACTGAGTTCAAATTTGTTTTTAATAACATAAACAAATACCTTCTTCTTTATGTCCATCTCATTTAAAACATTTGGATTTTTTAAAAAAATCAGTAACTAATTGTATGTCTAAAAATAGCTAGTTCAACCAGTGACGTGTAACTTACCACTTCTGTAGAAAGCAAATCGAGGCCGTGTGGCATCAATTGCCACTGAAATGGGTCCAATATTGGCAATTGCCTCCTTTAGTGCATTCTCGTCACCCTGAGGCAGAAAGCTGTAACTGGTGCAGTTTGCTGCTCGGTACGCAGGGTTGTAGCGACACTGCTGATCCTAATGTGCAGGAAGAAAACTGAAAGTTAAAGAGTGTTACCTAATTGGTATTAAATAAAAAAGCTAACAGAAACGCAAGCAAAAAGTTCATATCAAGGTGTTTTCCAGGAAGTTTTAGTCAAACTAGAAGAAAAATTAGCTGTTACTTAAACAGAACTTTAATAGTAATAAATACTGAATAAATACTTCAGGTGAACCATAATTAAGTGTTTCTATACAGAAACATGCTGCAGAAGGAAAGTCTAAACTCTCAAAAGTCAAACAAGATTTAAAAATAGAAAATAGTTTCAAAAGCATTTCTAACATTCCAAATTCCTGTATCAGATAAAGTTTGTTTGTTTTCTGTTAAAATAAAACCATGTTGCTTCAGCAGGACTGGATCAGAACTACCCTCCTCCTCCACACAAACCACAGCAAACCAGCTGAAGCCTTGAGGACAAACATGTTGTCCACTTCGATTAATTTATTGTTGCTCTAGAGAGACATTAACAGGAGACCACAGACAAGTGAAAAGTGTTGCTGTCTGCAGCCTGAAGGGTCTGGCTTCACTTCGTCCTGCTGTTCATACACCCACACTGTTGTCTCGCATGAAAAACTCTTTGCTACGAACCTGTTTACACACTAGATTCTTACACTCAGACAAACAATATATGGTATAAAAGGTTAAGAAACCAAAAAAAAAAAAAAAACCCAAACTAAAACTAAATGAACCTCTTTGCTATTAATTTAGCGCTTTAGAAAAAACTATTCATCAGGACATATAAGTGCTTTTTAATATGCTGTTTCTTTGCTTTAATTTATTTACCATTCCTGCATATGGGTATGAAGCATCAGAGTCAATGCCTTGGTTGTCGATGACGTATTGGAAGGCGCGGTGCATCAAACCTCCATGGCAGCCGTGGTTGCCATATTTTGTTGAACAGTCCACAAGATTTTGGGGACTCAGATCCACCAGCTTTCCTGTTTTCTTGGCCAGCTGACCCTCAAGGGCCCCTGCAGCACTGAAGGCCCAGCAGGATCCACAAGAACCCTGAAATTAAAATATTTGTTACTTATTTATCAAAATAAGAAGCATCTGAAAGAAACAAACATGTTTTCTGCACAATATCCTGTTAAAAGCCCTTCCTGCCTGGAGGATGTAAACACCAGGCAGGAAGGGTCCAATCATGAGTCAAAACAGACACCTGTGAGGAAACAGCACCAACCGCTGCACCACTATGCAGTCCATTTACTTATCTCTATCAGTAAAACTTGTAGTGATCATTATCAGTGGTTTTGTTCTAAAAACTAATGATATACGTAGGTATTTTTTTTAAATTGTGGAGAAATGAAGCATAAACTATTTTGAGACTTTGTTAAATGATTTTCTGCAAAATACAAACATTAAGACTATCTGCATTAACTGCTGCTGAACAGTGATTTTGAGGTTTTAAAGCAGAAAATGAAAAAAGGGACTATAAAACAAAATGGGTGTGTGACTTCCTCAGAAAACTGATGAGAACAAGAAACAAGATGTAAACAAGGAATGAGATCAGGGATGACATCATTGACTGAGGCAATGGGTTTTAACCATCTGTACTAATGAATTATTGATGCTTGAGATACACGAGTCACGTGTGCTTGTCCTTCTTTCTTTATTTTTACCTGCATCTTGACTTTTGTGACACAGCCCTTCTCTCTCCAGTCCATGGTGTCGGGAACGACAGCATTTGAACTTGTGAAGAGAGATGGCGTCCTCTGGAGGTCAGTGGGAACAGTAAGCGTGGCAAAAGACTGCAGGATCTCTTCTGCTGTCTAAGAGAAATAAGAAAAAAAGATAATGAAAGAGTCAGTAAAGGAGATCATATTTCATTTTTTTTACATTAGTTTAGAAGTTTTTTAGGTTATAAAAGTGTTACAATTAGCTCAATCCCAGTCAATCTGTCTGCGTTAAAATTTGGGTGGTTCCGGCTCCTTCCGTCAGGCTGCTTCGGCAGCAGCACGTTCATATTTATTATTCGAATTTGCTGGACTCTGACTGGCTAACAAACTAGCCTATCAGAGCAAGGTATACTGTTTCCTGCCCTGCTGCGCATGGCAACATCAGATGTTCTCTCTTCCTGTTTGATACGTTTTATGCTACAGCTTTTTAGCTAGCAGCATCCTAGGCGTGGTTTCAACTGCAGGTGCTGCCGAATACTAACGAACAAAGGAGTTGTGACAAAACAAATACAGGCCGTTCAAACTTGAGTGTTATCGCCACCTGCGTATTTTGAGAGATAAAAACTGAAAGAGAAGTTGTTGACCTGTTTTCACACCCACTATGAAGGTAAGAACACCTGTGGAGCTAAAATATTCAACAGAAACCTCAGAAAAACCGTTTTTAATGGAATGGCCTCTTTAAATGTCCGCTATTTTCAGGTTGACTGTGTATCAGCTTTGCTTTATGTTCAAGAACCATAAAACTTGATGCTTACAGAGATGCAGAGATGTTGCCTGCTGCTCTGCAACATTTTTATTTAGACTAGTTATTGTCTTTCAATAATATTCTGATTTCATTAAATAAAAAATTGAAAATAAAATAGAAGTAACAAGACAGGAGAGAATCTCACCAGGTCTCCCAGGAAGTTCATGCTCAGGTCGTAGGTGTGAAGCCCCATTGAAGCTTCCAGGTTGTGTGTAGTGATAAGCATCAGGTTCTTCTCCCACAAATCCCTGCGCCGCAAGTCCTCCTCCTAAACACAGGGTCATAACAGAAAGAGCACACGAGACAAAGTCAGCAGATTTTAAAGGTTTTTATGCCAACAGACACAAAATGTTTTTATATTTACAGGTACATGTCTTTTACCACATACGTCATTCTGGTACATCTTGCTGTGTGTCTTCTTCCACAGCTCCCAGTGGGTGTCGAGTCTGCTGTCGAACATGGCTGCTGCTCCCACACACAGGGAACCGAGCAGAAAGCTTGCCAACATCAGGCCTGCAAACACACGCAGAACACAGGATGTCACCTGACCTTTGACGAGACACAGCGAGAAACACTCCGTCTGATCAAACCTCGAGTCAAAAAGAGACAAATTATTTTTACTGTATATAAAACCACATACAGATACTGACTGCTCACTAACTCTGTGTTAGGATTAACAAAATATTTGCAGTGTGGCATCACCTTTTGTGAATTTAAATATCTTTTTAAACAGAAAAAAGTGGCATTAGTACAAAAACTGACACAGCTGTTCAAAATCAAGACAGGTGACTGAACCACAAAGCTGAGAACGGAGGAAGTGATTTTCTAAAATCATCTTGATCTTTGTTCGCCAGTTAAATACCAACAGAAATACGTCATCTTGAAAAATTGTTTTTGCATTTATAAGCTGAATATAGGTCATTATCAGTGTTTCAGTACTGATCTAGAGAAATATGTGAAAAAAGTTGTGCAGCTACATGCAGCAAATTTCATTTCAGACTTATTTTTATCACTAAACTGATACAGAAAAGTTGAATTAACTGCAGACATTTCGATGCTGATTTACCTGCATCTTTGTAGAGTTTTTATCTGCAGATCTAGAGGTTTATTTATGTAACTGTTCATACTTAAACACGTTTTTGTTTATGCATGAAAATCTTCTGCCCTCTTACAGTTTTCACAAAAGATGTTTTGTCACAACAGAAATTTTGGGTCCACCTGTGCATTTGCTCTTTGATGGTGACTCATAAGGCGACATGCCATGACGACATATGCTGCAATCGAGACACTTAAAAATCTGAATCTAAAAATTTTACCTTTGGGATATTAATAAAAAGATAAATAAAATTGAACATCTCACACGTGACTCTGTTGTTAGTAGCCTATGTGGGTGTGAAAGATTTCCTCTGTCAGCAAGTATCACTTCCACACATTTTAGTTGTTTCAAACTGTATACGGAAAACCCAGAAATGAGGCACCAGTTTGATCTCGTGACCAGCGGTGAAACTAATGAACTTCCACGGAAATACCAGCTGAAGTACCTGAGAAAGATGAAAAACCGAGCTGAGTCCATCAAACAAACAGATAGGCCTACTTCAAAATATTCATATTGAAACACTGGGTGTGGATCCAAAAGAATAACGATTTCACCAGACTTACTGCGCTTGAATAAAGATGGGCGCTTTCTTTTATTTGCCTGTAAGAACGTGTATCGTCAATAGATCATCAGATGTTTAATGTTTTACAGTCTTCTGTTTGTCGTTAAAAGGCTGTTTGATAAAAACACAATCTCAGATTAATCCATCAAACGGGTGAAGTTACATCATACATCCAATTAATTATATAATATAAAATTTATACCGCTGGAATAAACAAACAATAAACGCACCTGAACGCAAAAGGCGCTACTAAAAGGGCAAAACGAAAGTAAAAGAAAACGCGTCGCTGAGTTCTTTATTGGTGAGTTTTTATTCTTAAAAACTTATTATAAACATGAATAAGAGAACATGTTGCGGTGATAAATATCGATTCACGTACCTGTTAGTGTCGGACTCATTGCTGCTGCTGAGCTGAACTTCCTCTGAAAAAAATTTCCTGGTTGGTGCTTATCATGAAAACTGTCACATGGTCTGTCGAAGTTCTTCCTCTTTTGAAACTGATGTGTTTTGTAATTAAAGATCCGGGAAAGAAGGAAGCATTACCTTTGAAAACAGTGACATTGCACAAAAACTCAAAACTAAACTATGGTTAATTGTACAGAAAACCTGGATTATCATTAAAGTTTAATCTAAGATTTAAATTTATATGAACTCAAATTAAGATTGGAAGAAAGGTCATAATAACTCTGTTTCTTTAGCCTGGATAAAATAAAAGTTAATTATTTTCCTTTCTGTCCTTTTAGAAAACATTTTATTTATCAGCTCACTATTTGTCTCTTTATTTTTCATTGAATATTTTGTTGCCATAAGAAAAGGTCAGCGAGGTCTCTGCAAACGTTGCAAATAACTCAGACATTCAGCTGAACGTATCTGGACCGAAGTGTAGGTCAAGATGAATATTTGACCCATCAAGAGTTCTGGAGGAAAGGTCAGGAGTTTGCAGAGTTTCCTGGAGGTCAGTTTTCACATGAACATGGTCAAAAATTTATGAAGAGTGTCTCAACATTGTAGCTGTGAGGTCTATTGTATGCAGCACTGTGAGTTCTGTATGACAACATGATATTTCTTGAGCTGTGAGTCTATAAAAAACATGGGCTAAATTTCAGCTTTAGCATTTAAATCTCCAGAATTTCTAAAATAAAGCAGAGAAACACTGTGTTAAAAAAATAATTGTTTTCATGCAACTGTAAGGTTTACATATCACATTATCTGGCAAATAATAAACAGCAACAAAAACAGATGGTACTTGCTGTGTTATTATTTGACAGATGAAGACAATGACCTAATTATTAAAAGATGCGTTGTATGTAAAGGGTCATTTCTTTATATACACTGTGATTTCACACATTTATGGACCAAAAGATCCTGGAAACTTTGTATCTGCTTCATGCTTGACCTGTAAGACTCTGAGTTCTCCTGATGCTGTACATACGACCCCCTTTGCTTTACTAACCAACTCTTCCTGAATACTAATTTGATATTTGGTTGCACAGCCTTCTAAACCAATCACATGAAGCTGTAACACAGTGAGACTTTTACACCTAGACAGGTACGTATGTGTGACCCACTCCTCATGAACAAACTTCTCCAGCTGTCTCAGAGTTGAAGAGATCCATATCCAGATGTTTTAGATTTAGATCAGGACTCATTCAAGGCCACTTAAGAATAGTCCTGTGTTTTATGTCCTTATCCTGTTGGACGACCCACGATCTGCCACTGAGATCAAGCTTTTTGACAATGGGCATCACATTTTGCTCCAGAATCTCTTGACAGTCTCCAGATTTTATTGTATTCTGCACTTATTCAAGACACTTTGTTACAGATGGAGTAAAGCAGCTCTAAAATTAAACCAAGTTCCCTCAAGTTTACCTAAACGGTGTTGTTTTCTTTAAAAGCTGTAAACATAGATCTGATGCGAGGGGCCAAAAGGTCCATTTTTGTTGCCTCAGTCCAAAGAATATTCTCCCAAAAGCCACATAGGTTGTCAGCATACACTGAGTTTAAATCCAGTCTGGCTATTTTGTGTTTTTATGTCAATAGTGGCGCATTAACACATGCATTCACACCTAGGGCCAGTTTTGGGTTGCCAGTTGATCATACAGGCTTTTGATCTGTGGCAAGAAACTGGAACCTCCAGAGAAAACCCACATCTGCACCGGTAGAACGTGCAAACTCCATGCAGAACGTTCCTGGCCCAGTTTCAAAGCCATTTTCACATTTTCTTTCATTTTTTAAACCTTATATTTTTCTGTTTAGCTCAAGGAAACCAACAAATAAATGCTGCATAAGTGACACTTTCACCTTTAAAAGGAAACCTTTATTTAATTTCGTAGAAAACATCAGTTTACAGTTTAATCATAAGAAAAGTGCTTGAACAGTAGAACAACACACATGATCAATAGAAACAAAAACTGACATTTTGAAGGACGTGACTTCCAGTCGAAGGAGGGGAGGGACTTCCATTGCCCAGCAATGGTTTCTCTTTTTTGTTTTTTTCTAAGTGCTCGACATCAAATCATTCTTTCAAGTTAGAATTAACCACATTCTCTGAATGTACAAAAACAAAGTGTTTTTTATTTGACAGATGAAAGGCTGTAATGCTTTTCTTTTATTTTAAAAAGTTCCAATTAAATATTTGAGGTAATCAAAGAGTAACATTCAAAAGGTGTTTACTGACAGAGTTTTAAATCAATAGAAAAGAAAAAGTTCTACTCAAATTTCTTTTGAATGTTTGAAAATCTGCAAAAACAAACTATTATATTACTGTCTGATGGTGTAGTGGTGTAAAGTAAAGCCTCTGTCCTCCCTCCTCTTTCTTCCCTCTTTTTACATGATGGGGTAGCTGGCGAGGTTAGCGATACCACAGAGGTTGCCACGGTTACGTGCCATCAGAACGTAACCATCGATGCCCCATTCTGTGCCCCAGCTGTCAGGACAAAAGAAAGCAACAGAAACATGTTGAACATGGCCAGCAGTCAGACAGTGTTTCACTTTATCAGTGTGTCACAATCAAACACAAACTGACAGGCATCAAATCAACACGTGAAAACATTCTTATTTCCTCTCTGAGGCTTTAAGAGCCACCTGATCCCGTTCACCTGTTCTTGACGATCCAGTATTTCTTCCCCTTGGGGCTCACGCCGTAGCCAACGGCCAGCACAGCATGATTGATGTCATCTTTGTTACAGTCTTTGTCGTAATAAATGCCTGGTCACATGATAAATAAGTGAAGTTAGAGTACAGAAATGCAGAAAACCAAGATACTGATAATATTCATCTAAATATTTCAGAGATTTTTATCATGAATTCTTATTTTTATTAGATGGGTTAGTTATCAATTATAAAATGAATATAAAAGTTCTCTACTGGGCATAAAAGATTCTGAACAGGATACAATCTGTATTAAGTCTTATACACAGATTTCCCATTGTTAATGAATGTCTAAAGGGTGTTCAGTATTTTAAATTTGGCTGCAGTTAAATTAGAAGTTTGTGAAATGTGCCTTATAATGAAATTAAGAATAAAGCCATTACATTAGAAAATTAGGTTGTTTATCTCAGATTAAGAAGACGGTTACTTGGCAGCTTTTTGCAATATAACATCAAAACATTTGTTTCTTTTTAATGATATACATTTAATGAAATAATACTGATGGTATACTTGTAAAAGTATTAACAACCTGTACATTTATGCTTGATTTAGATTTTTTTGTTGTTTTGTGGGATTTTGTGAATGATCCTCTGTACTATTTACTGACCTTTCTTGTACAAATAGAAGGTGTTCTGTGTGGCGTCGATTCCCACCGACACTGGACCTGCTTTGAAGAGTGCGACTGCCAGCGCGTGCTCGTTACCTTTCGGCACCTCCTTGTATCCTTTGCACTGGGCAGCCATCCCTGATGAGTTGTAACGGCATGGCTGATCCTGCAGAAAAGAGGAACATTGAGAAAATTCTAACTATGTGTCAGACATTCAGTACATTTAGGATTTAAGAACCCAGTCAGCGGATTAATTGAAAAATTATAAGAGCTGAAGAAAAATATTCTAAGAACTTTAGCGAACATAAAGGAATGATTAAAGACGGGGAAACATTTAGATAACGCTTGTTGAATTCCATAAATTAATATGTTTGATAGGGCTTCGTGAATGATACATTGTGATGTCACATGGTGTGACTGATCACACACATTGTGTTCAGAGAATGGGGAAGCTTTCAATCAATAATAATCAGATTCACTTCCCTGCTGACTCACAAGGCCACTCTGCTTGCTTTGTAGAACAGTTTTTACCTCATCACTTCTGCTGAAACATGGTTAAAAGAAGTCGCGTGTACTTTACTTTTCATGTTCTGGTAAAACACATAAATTGACTAAAAATGTGACTGACAAGAGAGGAACTGCTTACACAGACTGAAACCAGCTGAATTCTGAAAGTTTCTTCATCCTGAGGGAATCATTTTAAATCATCAGCAGTTCTAAAGTTCACACAGTTCACCAAATTCAGGGCTCATGATTTGGTTTTGTAAAGATTCAAGCAACTGAATGGTAGTATGTTCTTTATTGGGTCACTAGGAGGCGCTATCAGGCAGACTGTGGAGATAAACTCTGAGAGGCTAAAATCTGAAAAGATTAATTTAAACACAAACAAATGTTTCCAAAAAAGCCATTTTTACATCAACTAATTGGTTCAGGAAACTAATTAGTGATCCAGCAATGCTAAACATTCTTTCTCTTGAGACTTAATAATGAACAATGATCAAGGTGTTTAAATAGTTATGTTTTTTAAATAATTTTCTTTTGCACTTGTAACAAAATTGAACGATAAAACACTGTGGATTCAAGATCAGTTTTGTTATTGATAATTTTACTCATTTAGAAGATGTAAAATATTTGTTATTGGTATGTTTACTTGGAGATCTTGCAATCATGGATTGTAATGAGCAAAGTGACAGGATTTAAATTGGTAAAGAACAAATTTTATGAAGCAAAACAGAACCTGATAAGCCTTTCGAAACCTGTTTATACCTGTATATACTCTAAGGAATTATTTAACCTGTTTAAAAGTCTAAATCTGCTGAAATACTTCAAAGTCAATCATGCAAATGATGCTTAAAAGGTTATTTTCCCAGTATTGTACTTTTTACCTGTCCAACATATGGGTAGGATTCCTCAGAGTCAATGCCTCCATTTTCCATCACATAGTTGAAGGCGTTGGTCATGTATCCTCCTCCGCAGCCATCGTTCTCTTTGACACAGTCTACCAGATTCTGGGGACTGAGGTCAACGAGCTGACCCGTCTTCTTAGCCAGCTGTCCCTCAAGAGCTCCTGCAGAACTAAAGGCCCAGCAGGAGCCACAGGAACCCTGTAAAGGTGGGAGGAATAAACAATATACATGATAACTGGTTAGATGCAGATAAGCAAAAAGGAAAATCGTTTTTTTTTACAACTATGTTATTTTGCTATGCTATTGTGGATTCTGAACAAAAACAAATATGTTTTTTGACTGTTTTGTGAGAGATTGAGTGTGTGGTTTACTAAAGCACACTGGAATAATTATATCTATAGCCAATTCTTCTAAATGTACACCAGGGGGCAGACTTTATTAACTGGAGAAATAAAAATGCAGTAAATGGCTCATATGAGCTCATTGTTTCACCTTTAATCCAAAAGGATTCTTCAGTTCTAATGAGGATTGGATAAACCCATCCAAGCTGAATTCTGTTTATTTCTGCTTCTTGGGTCCAAATAAATAGGGTTTCTCTGGTTACGTAACTTCCTTTTACATCTTTTACATCTACTGCATCATTACTCTGGTGCAAAGCAAAGGTAAAACCTTTATTTAATCCTCAGTTAGACTGTAACCACAAACAATCTAATCTATCTCCCATCAATCTATTGATATTGGGAGGTTTTTCCCCGCCCATGATAGCGAAAGCTGAGCTTCTTACTAAAAATGCAAATCTCCATTAAATTCTCTGGTTCTAAACTTTCACCTGCCTCTGAGTTGAACAGCTCAATTGCTCCTCTTTGCACAGAGCACTCTAACATGCAGCTGCTCTGATTAAAAGATTTGTAAATGTTTAATCACATCCGTTTAATGCTTTGAGCCTGGGTAATATTAAAATTCGCCTGAATCAAACAAATCATCAAAAAATAATTATAGAACATGAAAGTGGTGGTGGTGAAGCTGAAGAGCTGTTAGTATGCAGAGAGTGTAGCCATCTGTTGCATAATTCATGGATAACAGGAAGCAAACGAGCCTCTCACGAGGTGAAGTCACATTCAACACTTATCCACCAGGGGGAGACAAAGTCATCTGAGAGGAGTTAGGAATAAGTCAGATCATATGAAGACTTCATTACATGTTTGAAAGGAATGACAAACAATAACATATAATGAGACATAACTAAGCCAAAATAAAAAAACAAAACGCCTTTCTGATGAAGCAGCTGACAACTATTAGAAGAAGAAGAAGAATCCAATTCAGGTGTAAAAGCAGCAAAGTGACAGAAAATATAATCGTTGTATTCCTGCAAGTAGGAAAAAAATTAAAAAAAATGTGCAAATAGTGCAAATTACAGTAAATATCTAAATATTAGTGTGTTTATTGGGAGCAGCTTTGGCCTTCGATGTTAGCAGAGCATGTGTATAATTTGTGCTTAGACCAAATAAAAGTCACATAATGAAAACATTTGAGATAAAAAAAGACTTGAGACACAAACTGTCAATTTTACAAATATAATTCATATATTATAAAGTCCCAGTCAGTGATATAAACCTGATTCACTTTAAAATAATTTATGATGAACATGAGTTTAGGAGAACAGAGTAGACTTAGTGTTTACAGTGTAAACAGGCACCAACTTCAAAAAGTTAGTTGTAGTTAATGTTAAAGAATCTATGGGCTTATTTTGTTTTTGTATATGTATATGTATATGATTTATATTTTGTATATGATAAAAAAAACAAACTAAATATATTCAACCAGCTGTGCGCTTATTACTTCACTCACAGCTCTGATATTCATTAGATAACACAACATTATGACATTGTTCTGCTGCTAATCTGTCTGTCAGCAGAAATCTCTGATTCAAGCCATAGTTCCAACTCTGCCACTTCCTGTTCTGCTAAATGATTGTTTACATAAATAGCGCCAGACTGTTCACTCCACTCATAATGACTAATTACATTAAATAACCACAAACTTATGTTTATGTTTCTGAGCTCCATTAGCAGTGAGGACAGGCTTTATATGTTACGTGACTGGACTCTGATGCTCGCTTTCCACCAACATTTAGAGCAAAGGAAGGTTATTGCTGGAAAACCAGCTTTGAATTTCCTTTTTCCCACTTTTATGGGTAGGAAATAAATTATTCAGCAGACATTCTGAATCTCATTCTAAATTTCAAAGTCGACAGGTTAGCTTTCTAGAGAAGATCACTTAAGCTTGCAGGAAGATGTTTTTGAATATTTTTATTTAAGTTATTGCTGAATGTTGAACCTTAAAAAAAAATGGATGGAGCTCTTTGCCTTAAAATGATTCTATAAAAGGTGGTAAAACTGGAAAGGTGGTAACTTTGAACAGCTAAAGGAAAGACTTGTGAGAAACTGATAATTATGATAGTTTGATTTGAAGGTTATGAAAGTTTTGCGAAGACCGTCACAAAAGGAGTCATTTTATCAGTCAAACATCTTATCATTGGGCGAGTAACATGAGTGTCATTCAGGAGACTTGTTATCCTGCATAAAAATGTAAACGTGTAGTACATCTCATTTGTTTTATGCCTTAATTTAAATTAATATCACCTACTTTTTTATTCAAGTTTAGGTAATAAAAGCTAATTGGTTAGGCAAAAAAAAATAATATAATGGCCTTATTTGGCACAATTGTCTCTCTGTCCCAAACAGAATATATAATCATGTAAACAGAATTGTGTATTTTTCAAACATATTTTCATATTTCACCCATATAGCAGATTGGCTAACTCTACAACCACATTAGGAGGATTGATCAATTTATCAATTGATCTTCCTGCAAAAATATTGACTGAATTCTCCGTTTAAAGTTTTGCAAATTTGTTACTTTTTTTTGGTAATTCCCTTCAACACAAAATTAAGAATTCACATTGACGTTTCCAACACTGATCCTCACCTGGTTCTTCACAGAGGTCACCATGCCCTTCCTACGGTAGTCGAGGGATTTGGGAAGCTTGGACACGGATTCATTCAGAGACATGGTGAAGCTTCTCTCACGGTTCATGGGAACTAGTAGGCCTGTCATCCTCTCAGCCACTTCCTCTGATGTCTGCACGAACAGAGACATGGTCAGTAATTACATTGCTCATGTTTCAAGTTCTAAAGGTGTTGCAGGTGATTCACTTCCAGCTGTAACACACAGGAACCAATAAAACAACAAAAGCAGAGGGTAAGAGTCAGCTGTTAGGCTATACCTTTTACATGGTTTCTTGGGTTTCAGAGAAGTGGGGTGATAAGAAATATATTTTAGAACTGGAACAAGGCAGTAGAGAGAGTATTATGTTAGATTTATGACAAAGACATGGGAAAGAAGATATAAGAGGAGAGGGATTCATTCAGTGAAGTGACAGAGGATGAAAATGAATTTATGAGGAGACGGCTTCAGCGTGTTACCCCCAGTGAAATGCCATTTTTTATTGCACAAATGATGAAAGACAGGAAAAGTCAGAAGAGTGCACAAAAAACTATGAGAGGACATAAAAGAGGGAAATTAAGAGCAGTAAAGAGATTGAGAGAGTGATTTCTTTCTCTGTGACTGTCTAAAGGAACAGCATGTTCGACTTTTTTTTAAATCTTTCATTTGGTCTTATTAGATTTTTGAGGGGTTTTCAACACAGCTCAGTCTGAAAACAGGCCATCTGTTGATTTCTTTTATTTAAGTGCCTCCAATCAAACAGAGAATGGAAAGACATTCTTCATTTATAGTCACCTGTTCCAACATAAATATGGATTAGTGATTAATCTGGTGTTCGGATGTGGGTACATGTTCTGTCACTAATAAATGCATCCTATTTCACCTCGTGCTGCACTTCACAAATCCTGCTTTCCACTCAGATATTGATTTACAGCATGTTTTAGCTGGACTTTTCATGCAAAAACAACCATCAGTAATGCACAGACATGCTACTGACAGCAGCTTGGTTAAGAACGCTGTACAAATCACTTTAATGTGCTGCAACATGCATGACTTATCACCCCTTGAGAGACTGAAATAAAAGACTACAACACTTTATTCAGTAGAAAATACCCTAATCTATGTAACATGCAGATTTTGCATGTTTTTCTGCAGCCCCTCACTCCCTCTTCTGTTTTTCTTCAGGTGCTGATTATTAGGTGCGAGCAGCCCAGTTCAATCTGTCTAGTCGCTGTTGTCTTGTTCAGGAGGAATACACGCCATCTTCTTCTACTATCACCCACAGGTGGTCAGACCTTATGTCTTTGTGATATATGTTACATTCAAACAGCTGTCCCTGTCAAATTTTGGGATTATCATGTTACAATGATAAGAATCCCAGGGCAACACAAGTGCGGCAACACAAATAGAAATAAAAGCATTAGATAAACCTCCTACTGGAGAATTTTACTTTAATTCTATTCAAGAAGCAAAAATATTATGGAGAGCAGATGGCAACAATAACTGATACGTTTAACTTTCTTGTGTCTTAACTGTGATGAAAAATGTTAAAGATCATGAATTGCAGCACTGAGATATTCGCAGTGTTATTTAACTTAACTTGGTAACATATAGGAATATATGAGAAGAAGAGGGTGTAAAGCTGCAGGACTGTCTCAGACATACCATATCTCCCAGGTGGTTCATGCCCAGCTCGTAGGAGTGTATGCCGAGCGCCGCCTCCTGGTTATGAGCTTCAATCAAACGCATGTTTTTTTCCCAGATGGCCCTTCGGATCCCCTCTTCATCCTGAGACAGACAGAAGGACAACAAACTTTGAAGTCTTGAATGAGTATTTTATTTTTTTTAGCTTTCAGAAAACTGCAGTAAGTCGATTTTATGGTTAAATTCCAGCCATTCAGTAAAGACAATTTTATTGAGCTACTGCTTTTTTCAGTTTAATACAAAAAGGGTTTGCTGCAGATATTTTTCTGACAAAACAACATTGGCAAATGTGATAAAATAGAAACAGATTTTTATTCTTTAGCTGTTAATAACATTTCAGTGGATCGGCACAATCTTTCACACATTTTGTGTGTTTTTCTTTTGATTTTTGGAAAATAAAAAAATAATGACAAACCTTTTTTGAGAAATAAATTAAAGCCCAATCACAGAAAGATGTTACTGAAATGTGCTTTTCATTTCCTTTTTCCTCTGTCACTTTAAAAGCTCACAGCTGCAGGCACTGAAGCCATTACTGAGACTGTAGAAACAACAAACCAGGCTGTGCAGGATGAACTCAGCTCCTGAAAGAAACACTGACCTACATACAGTCTACATCCTTTTCATTTGTACAAAACAAAAAAACAACACATTTTTTGAAATGCTTAAAGGTACCTAAACGGGGGATCTGAGCCTTCAGCAACCTTTGTGTATGATATTTACAGTACAAGCTATTTCATTTCACCCCACACAAGTGAAGACAAAATAAAAAAGTAACTTTATAACATCCTGCTCGTATAAGTTCCAGCTGGTGGAAATGCATTTCTGCAAAAATGGCAACTGTTCACTGTAATTATTCATCTGTTATAGCCTGATGTTATTAATTAGGACAGACATTCAAACAAAATACAAATGTGTCTTATATCCATTTTGCCAAATTTTGATTTTGGGTTTACATTCTTAGAGTCAGAAGTACTGTTTATCCTAAGAAACATGCTCTTACTGTACAGCTTCATAACTGTTAGCCCTATTGACCAGATGGAGGATTTCCATAATGAAAAATATTAATGCTGCAAGACAACTTTGATTTTATTAGACTTTACAGAGGGCTGGATCTGAGAAGCTGTTAAAGGAATACTAATTAAAATCTGAAATAACCAAACATTCACATGCTGTGAACATTTATCCTTTTAGAAAAAGATACAAGTAGCTAACATAAAATAAACCCAGATAATGAGACAAAATAAGCATAATGCACATATGCAGTGCAGATACACACACACACTACACAGCTGTGGACTGCTGACCTCTAGCCCAAGGTGACAAGGGGAAACAGATGCTTTACAAGCAGATCTGCAGTCAGTGTTTGTTTTATACCAAAAAGCCATGTTCATCTTCACAGAATAGATATGGCAGAGGTCTAGAAAAGTTTGGGGCCACGAGACTAAAATAAGTAATGCAGAACATGAGTCAAAGATGAGGGGAACTTCCTCTGTTGGGAAATTTTGACACCTGCTCTTGTGATACTCCGTCAGAGCAAAGAATGACCCAAATTAACAGCCAAACTGTGGACTAATTATGTTTTCCCTCAAGATTTCAGGCAATGAAACACTAATTCTGATGAACAGCATGATTATTCTAATTTTTATCTGATAAAGGTGTCGTAGAATAAATCTAATTTTCTGTGTTTAAACATATTAATATTTAATTATTTGAATAAATAATTATTTAAATAAACCTCATTTCAAAATTAAAAGTGTTAAGACAGCACTGACATTTAACTGAGTAAAGAATAAAACAGTAGCTTCTTTTGGTTGGAAAAGTTCTTGCATGATGTTTTTTGAAGTACCAGCTGGAGCTGACATGCATCATGTGTAATAAGACTGTTTTTTAAAAGGTACTCACCAGGCCATTGTATTCTTTAGTGTGAGTGTCCTTCCACTGTTCCCACTGAGCATCCAGTGTGGCTTCATCCAGGTGAGCCAGAGCTGAGGCAGCTAACAGCAAACTACACAAATACAAAAACATCCTGCAAGTACAAAAATACACGAACGGTCATTTCTATACACCATATCCAGACAGAATTATATATTCATGGTAACCCTAGGAGAGTTACTCCTATTTGGCATGAAAACAAGTGCACAAATAATTCTGGTTCATGAATAATAGATTAAATATTTAAATCTTTGTAGCCCCTCCCCCTTTGTTCTGTTTTCATTTCTAGGAAACATTTTGTCAGCAGATTTTGGAGGGAAAAATCTTCATAACATTCTGAGACCCATAACCAACAGTCTGAAATCTGGTTCTATTTAGCAAGAACTCAAAGTGAGGAGCACATAGCAGAATCAGGGATTTTGAACTTTTTAAGATCATGAGTCGTGTTTCCTCAGTAACTTCTTAAATTTACAACCACACACTCTGTTTTTCATCCTCTAAAGCCTTTGACCTTCCTCCCATCTGCAACACATCAAGTCTGCATGTGATATGACATTGTTTTTCTGAAGCAGCATTTTTGTGGTTTCCAGCGAAGGGCAGCAAACTTGAAGTTTACTCAGCTAAAAGCAGAAGAATAAATCTGTTTTCTTTAGTTTTGAAAATATGCAAAGCACCCAGCTTTACATTGTTCACCGCCTACAGATATTGATTCTATACAGCACAGCTTCACCTCTGGATAATTCAGCGGAGAGTTTTGTTTTAAACGGCAAAAATCAAGTTACAGTGTGGGTGTTTTGTCTGTATGAGTCATGTGAATCTTCTGACTCAATCTTCATTTTTGTTTTAGGAATTAATTAATACTTTCCAGAGTTATATGTTAGTATTTTTCTTCCTGTTGCGTTGTTCTACTTGTATTTTTACATTTAAAAGCTGAACTCAAAATGGTTCACAGTTAAAGCTGCTCCTTCGACCTAAAATGACTTCACTATGCTGCTGGGAGAAGAATCAGTCTCCAATCCTAATCTTATGAAGTCTAATTGCTTTCTTAGCAAAAGTATTTATGCAATATTCTCTACTTAAATTCAAATGAAGGCGATTATGATGTGCCCAGTCTCTTCTGTGTCTGCTTTCAACTGAGTTTCACTTTTTTTTATATCAGTTGAGTTTGCAGATACTCTAACATAACCTCAGGTTGTTCTGACTGAATAAAACTCAGTTATTATTCTTGTTAATGACAAAGAACTGAGACGTGAAAGTAAATCAGCAGTAAACAAACTTACCTAGCACCTGAAAGTCCAACACTTCAAGGAAGTTTTCTGAGTGGAAGGATCTGTTCCTCGGCTTCTGAAGTAGGTCAATGTCTGCGTTTATATTAGCAGGATTTTAAGGAAGTATAATGGGAACTCCATGTCTGGGGAGGAGTTTTTTTCCACACAAGGAAGTTACAGCTGGTTTTTCTCAAATAACAGATGACGATGATGTCAGGTGTCAGATTACAGAGGCATGTCTAAAGGCTTGACAGAGGCGGGTAATCTGCTGCAGTCTGAGCTGATGTGTGAGAAAAAAACAGCTCAGAATAGTTTAGAAGAAAAATATTTGCCCACTAGTTTTTGTTTCTAATCTAATTTATAAACATTTGCATTCAACAGATAGTTGTGAAATTCTTGCATAAACCACATTAAATTTTACAGTTCTAGCAGATTTATAGTTAACAAATTTTGTATAAAAGTATCTAGTCTTTAGACTATGAATTGAGAAATATTTAATAACCCTGAAAGACCTCATGGTCTGTCTGAATTTGTACAAATAAACATTTATTTCTCTAAAATCTGAAAACAGATGAACAATCACTGAAATAGTCACCGGTCATTATGACAATAACAGACGTGTTACACCTCCTTTCTGTTGCTACAAACCAGGTTCTCATATTTTTTAGAATATTTCAATAACAAGATGAATCCAGACAGCACGGTGCGGTTGGTTAGAATGTTTACATGTTCTTCTTGTGCATGACTGGATTTTATCTACTTTTCACAGTTCAAAAATATTTTGGGTTATTTGATGATTCGACCTTAGTTGTGAGTGTTTGTGTGCCACTGTGGAGGACTGGCCAGGTTATAACCTACTTCTCACCCAGTGACATAGAACAATGAATACAGACACTTTAAAGCACATTTTGTTCATTATTGGGAGTTTTTTAAATTTCTTTAGAAGTCAGTTGTTTGCTGAAGTTTATTCAAACCTCCGTTTGTGAACACGTTTACTATATCCAGTGTCTGAATGTTTATTTATTCCCATGGGGATGTCTCTGCAGACGTATTTAAGGGTTTAAGCGTTCAAAGTTTTCACCATGTGCTACAACTGATTTAAAGAAGTTCCCACATAGAGTCAAAATAGATCTCTGCCATATTTAATTTACATGACAATTGTTGTCAGGTGGTTTGGTACTTCCTCTTTCTGCAAGTCATGTGTGTATATATGGAAATACCATGTGACTTCCATAGTCATTCAGTCTAGAACATATAGTCACTGGTCTAAATATAAGAGCATCCAGGATGTGTCATTAGTTTGGTCATACATGGCTATATCGTGGTAAATTACTTACACGTATAATAATAATGGCTTCATTAATAATTAAAAAAGGGTTGCAGAAGCACTACAGCTATTATATCCCCTCATGCTTTTGCTAAACCTGCAACCATGTGAGACAGTTAAACATTTATTCTTTGTGCTCACACTTCACATGATTCAACATTTCTTATATTATAATGTGAATATAGTGAATCAATAATACGTAACTGTAATGATTCTGATGAATGATTCTTCATGCAGTCCAAAGGTATACGAGTCAAAGGAAGTCAATTCTGTCTCGAAATGTTTGCTCTGTGTTGTCAAGTCTTTAGCTGGCAGAAAATACCCAATGATACTCAGCAACCTATTTGTTTCATGTAGCTAAACACAATATCATTCAAATACATTCATGATGTATTTTTACAACAGAGTTTCATAGTGTTTTTCCTGATTTGATAGTTTACCCACACCAACCTGATCCAGCCTAACACCCTCCCTTGAGTCTCTAATTTTCTACATGTAATTTATGTTTACATGACCCTTAACGTGTCACATGGGGGCCTAAAACTTCCCATCTGTCACTTAGTGAGAGATGGGGGACAGTTTGAACAGATTGTTAGTCCAACTGTCCTACACAAAGACACATGGGACAAGCAACCATGCATGCCAAGTCACTCCTAAGGTCAATGAAGGATCAACTAACCTGACGGGCTTTTTTTGTGAAAAGTGGAAGGAAACCACAGTTCCTGGAGAAAACACAGACACGCCTGTCAGATTAGAACCTTTAAATCTTCTTACTAATGAAAGGACATCAACTCACCCGGAATTTTAATTCAAATACTTTATTACATTTTTCCAAAGTTGTATTGCATCAGTATATTCTGTAATCATAGAATACAAACTTGGAATAATGTCATCATGAAAATCAAGATTTTACTAGGGGATTGACTTGTCTTTGGACAAGCAAATTAAAAAATATAAAAACATTAGCAAAATGTTATTTTTGTGAAAGTGTCCTGACTGCATTTGTCTTTAGCAACAGGCATCAACTTCAAGATTTCAATATTTGACACCAATTTGCAATACAACAGAGGTTTTCGCTACAGCAAATAAACAGAGAGAGTAAGAAATGTGCTACAGCTGCAACGATCATCTCAACATGGTTTGATTTCTGTCATGATCAAAAACACATTTTTATTCAACTTTGTTTGTGACTTCTGCTGCAAAATTAGTTTAAAATTATGATTCAGAGAAATATAAGCGCAAATAATGGCAAAAGTCCAGTACTCTTCTTTACCATGAAGCATGTAGTTATTGGGACGTGAGCCTCAGTCAGTAAAAATATTGTTGGTGTATTTCATGATGTATTTTTTCTATGTTCCTTGTATTATTATAGATAAAGAGAACTAAGACACGAGGTGAGGAGTTGAGGATTTACTGTTTGTACAGTGAGATGAATTGTAGAGCCTCTGCGTGAGAGGGAGCAATGACAATTTACATTTAAAAACCGGTATGGTTCCTGCTTTAATCTTTACTTCCCATAATATTCTCACAATGACTATGAGCCGGGATGCTGTCAGTGCACCCTCAGCATTGTAAAGCATCTCCATCTGTTTCCTGCTTTCTGCTCCACTGCACCCAGAGGTTAACAACAGTCTTGAGTGCAGAGATCTCTGTTGTGTTAAGGTCTTTGTTGAGTTAAGTGCAGAGCAGGCGAGTAGCTCGAGGCATTAGCTTTCATCACTGACAGCTCTCTATCTGTTTGGGCACCTTTTTTTCTCTCTTAAATGGTTTGTCTTGCTGGCTTTCAGTGGACTGGAGAGTGCATCCTAAGCTGCTGTAAGATTCTGCCCTAAGGTTCCACTTTGGCCACTTTACATAATGAGATTTATGAAAGGAACCCTCTATTGTTTGATCCATTATCCTGCAACCACCATCACAGCAACAGCAAACACCATGCAGAGGATCGTGTGTTCTGACCCATCTCAATGAACATCTATCTGTTCTGATTACTACCAGGTCATATATTTTTATTTTTGCTCTATTTTGACATATTTTTTAATGGGAAAAATTGTGTAAACCCATAATTGTTCGTGAATTATTTTTTCCTCCTTTTTTTTTTTAGCCACAGCTGTTTCCTGTTTCAAAGCATGCCATAAAACCTCACTACAAAAATGGAACAAGCTCAAGTCCCAGAATTTGCTGCTCTTGCCATGATAAACCTGCTGACTCAGGCCATCATGGGGTACCAGCTTCCCACTATTACAAAACCGATTTGGCTCTGCAATGACAATGATGATTACATCACCATGCTGGGCACTATAGAGAAAATTACATCTATTTTCTATCTGTGACTAAAAGACTTGTCCTGGGGACAGGTCATATGACTGTAATTTTACTGTGTTGAATTATGGATAAATGCTGGAAAACACTGAGTCTTCAGGTCAGTCAGAGAACATTACTGGCTTTAAACCCCCAACTGAACTGTGGACACATTTCACTGACCAGTTCAGAGATTAATGCTGCAGACACCAAAGAGGTTTTAAAAGCTTGTTTTGATTCCAGCAGATTAATCTATCTTGTCTTTTTTTTCATTTCAAGCTCAAATTGCTTGTCGAGGGAAAGATAACATGTGTTTACCATATAGTCAAAGTGTCTGTTCTATGAGACACACTTGTCCTAATCTCATGTTTGTTTTTGATGTAAACATAAGTGTTATGAAATAATAAAAAAAAGTAATGTACTGTACATTTGGAAAAGTACAACCTAAAATATGTCTCTCTAAAAGTAAAACATGGACTGAAACAGTTAAAATGATTAAAAAAATTGACTGAGCTCCAAAATGACAAGAACTTCAAAAGTGTAGTTCCATTTTTAGGGAATGTTTATGGCCATTAACTAAAGCTACTGTTACACTGAAAACAGAAACATGAAAACTGCTGATGGGAAATGTTTGAGTTCTTTTGTCTGCTAGCACCTCTGTGAAGAGAAACGTACTACAGTACATTTGAAATGAGTGAAAAGTAAAACTTTTTACTACTAGATAAAATAGTGGGTTGAACAGTAGCAGCAACAAGATTCTCAATCATGAGGATTATGTGCTGGTTTATGGACTCAGCTAAAATAAGCAGGAATTAAAACAAACAAAAAACAGCTAATCAAATTAGCTAAAACTCATCAACTAACATTAACTCAATGTAAAAATGGAGTTTAAAATTTTAAATGAGTTCCGATCAAGGCAAATACAAGAAAAACAGGCAGATTTGAAATGAATGAGATTTGATGTGAGCCTCTGGAGATTCACGATGAAGCTTTCTGAATGAGAGAAGCTGTGGTCTTCATGTATTTGTTGCATTAAGGTTCATCTTGTATTTACATCATTAGTTCTTCATATTTCAAATAAATAAATAAAAACCTTAAAAAATACAGGCATCAAATGGAGCTTGTTGTCCCTCATTTGTGTTGTTTTTTAAATCATTAAGTTTTTTTTCACCATTGAGATATTTTGCCACAAGATGGATTTTATTTAAAATTCCCCCCAAAATGTATTCAATTATAAAAGAGGCTTGAATCAAACAGAACAACAAACTATCTGAATGAATGATTCTTGATCCAAATGTAACATCTGTGCTGCATGTGTATGTTAATCTGCTTGGACTCTTGACCACATCCTCTCTGAATCTTTATCACTTAGCCATGAAAAATTATCAAAAAATCTCATCAGAAACTGGCAGCAGAACAGAGTCATTCATGATTCCTGACATCTAATCTCTTTATAAGACCTAGTTGCTGTGCATCTGTGATATCCATTGATGCACACACGTGCCATGATGTTTAAGGGATTAGTATTTACTCTAAGCAGCCAGAGAAACTCCCTTCATTATAAGCACACACACACTGAGATAAAAGCCCAGTTCATAAACAAAACCTGGGAGGACACATTCATAATTTTTTCAGTGGTTTATCCGTCACATGCTGGTGGAGCTCCTCGTTTGCTCTTCAGGGATTAGCAGTCAACTTTAGACTTTAAAGTGCCCCAGTGCCTTCTGTCCTTTAATTGATATTTTAAATGAGGGTTAGAGAGAGAGATTGCTGATGTGCAAAAATTAAATGAGCTCAAGGCTCGAAGCATGACACTCTTTATAGTAGAGCCAATAACTGAACCCTTTTAGAATGGTGCAACACTCATCCTGAGCTGGATTCTCATTAGAGGAGGCAACAGCTGAGGCCTCAACATGTGCTTAAAACCTAAAGGGTCTATTTGAGCTTGTAAGCTTTGATCTGTGGAACGGCATTAATATGACCTTTGAAACCAGTTGATACTCATCACAGATTCCGTTCATAAAGACAAAGATTTATGTCAGTCAGCCTGACATCAATGAAAAATTAGTCACAATTTTGTGACAAGTGGCATGTTTTTTTATTTATTGTTAATTATCTCAGATGCAACTGGCTGAACAGGACAATTAAAATCTTTCCCATGTGGGTGTGGAGGGTTTACCGTCAACATCAGCAGAGTAAACACACCAGACAACTGTGTTGGACATGAGCTCAAACTTTTGAGATCATTTGTTATTTTTGACTGAATGTGCTGCATTCAAAGGTCACATGGTAGAGAATGTTTAACCAAAAGGAACATTTGAAGAACAAAAAGAACGTGATCCTTGGAAATTAACTGACAATCTTTATGACAGAACCTCTGTGACAGATATGTCAGCTGTGGTTGTTAAAAGCAGTTTGTTTTCTTCTTGATGTTAAAGTTCAAAATATAAATGATAAAACAAAAGAAAAAAGGAGCAAATGTCTGCAAAAAGATTTTTCTGTATGAAAAACAAAAACAGATTTCCAAAAAGTTCCCATTATAAAAGAAACAATGAAATGAATTGAG
This sequence comes from Pachypanchax playfairii, assembly GCA_006937955.1. NCBI lineage: Eukaryota > Metazoa > Chordata > Actinopteri > Cyprinodontiformes > Aplocheilidae > Pachypanchax > Pachypanchax playfairii. The sequence continues at coordinate 4,551,763 of SSNP01000010.1, read as the reverse complement.
CAGGAAAGAACGTCATTATGTGGATTTGAATCTCATTGGGCTCTCAAAGAATTTACCTTTCATATATTCTTAAAAATATTACCGAGCTGCAAACTAAACATACAAAAAACCCACAAGAAATCGTCTCCCTTAAGACTTTTTTCCATCAGTGCCATTGTTAGCTTTTGAAATTTGAATATGCTCTCATTATAGTACCCAAATTTATAGTTTGATGATTTTTTTTTATCCTAATTAGCTTTAGTTTCCTTTGTTCATTTTAGGCAAAGTAGATCCATCACAGGGAAATCTAATCTAATTAACCCCTCGAGTAAAGAGTGCTACACAGACAGCTGTGTCTTTATCTAAATTACCAGTTTACCTTTGGGTAATGCTGTCCTGTCTGCACACGTTTAGTCACATGCTGTTTTCTCATCTTACAGCAGCTAATAAAACTTAAACACAAGCTGAATATCCCACCATATCTCCTGAAATGATGCTTTGACAGGTTTTAATTTTACTTGATGCTTCAAATGTGGATCAAACCTACAAGCCCACATGCTGACATATTAAACTGAGTAACCTCTTGCACCCTCTTGAGCCATCAAACGCAGGATTCAGCCTGTGAAAGTGAAAGGAAGACTTGATAGGTTGCTTTGCTACATCCAGTGAACCAGGAGGGATTAATTAAAATGAAACGTGAGGTTTAGCTTCAGACAAGCATCACCTACTGGGAGGCAAGTGAAAAACTCAAAGCATCCTGAAATCTGCTTATGGTCTGAAAAAACAATTAAAACACAGCAGGGAAAAGCCCTGACTGTGCTGTATATATACACATTGAAAGCTACTGAGGGAATTTGTTTTGTATATTTAAATTGATAAACAGTACCTGATAAGATTTGATACCTTAACTTTGTGCTGTAAAATATTCATATGAATACATTTGCTTCTAATCTCTGTGTTTGTGTCAAATATTGAGGCTAGTAAATCTCTCAATCTACCCAAAGAAAGTACAACGTGCAGCAGAGAGTGGCCTAAATATTTCTTTTGAAACATAAAGAAAAGTTTGTGGAGTTTGTATCTTGCTGACCCAGATAAACAAGTCAGTTTTAAAGAACCTGATTTCTTGCAGATACCAAAAATATGCAGTAAAAACACGAACCTGATAAAACTAAAAACGACATTGTTTAAATTTTTTATAGCTGTTCAGAAATAAAATCTCACAATAAAATTTGACAAGTTTACATAAACTTTGTTGAATAAAAATGCAGAATCCGATACTGTGTTTTTAGTTTAGACACTGTTCAGTCTCAACAGCAGCTGACTGACCCATGTGTATCTGCCCATCACTCCCTCCAATCTGTGTTACTAATGTACTGCCCTGGAAACATGCCAGCATTCACTCAGTGTAACAGATAAAAAAAACCTCAAATCCCTTCAGAGCTGACAGCTTGGGGATTTTGCCACCCATATTATTATTATTTGCACATCTCCAGCACCCTGTTCCAGAAGTTACTTTGTTGACCACAAGCTGTTTTTATGTGAAACCACATGTTCAGGAGCAGCTGAAGTTTTTGTAAAGCACAATTACCACGTTGTTCATGGTAATCATTGAAGATCTAATGGTTTAATAAAGGCAAAGATAAGCAGAGTTAACCAGATTTTCTTTAAAAATGAAAAAGATTTACTTTAAACCTACCAACTTTTGCTTGGTCAGCTCCCCCTCTGCCCTCCAACATAGCATAACATCACAACAAAAAAAGCACAAACAAAAATGTGCTATATGCATGAAAGTGGAAAATGTTTTGCTTGTCACACAAATAAAAGTGCCAATAGATGCCTGATGTCTAAAAATCTAATTCAAACAAACAGATCTGAATGATGTTTTAATTAGAGTCTGTAGTTCAACATTTTTTGGAGAATACATTATTCTGGTCAGACTTTTGGTTTTTCATTTTTCCATTTTCCATAATGGTATGTATGATAGTATATGTCTAATGTTTTGTTTGGACTTTTTTTTTTATTACTTTATCTAGTTTGTGTGGTTAGAAATCAAATAGTAGGGGCTTGTTTAAGGTTGTAAAAAGATTGTAGTGTGTCTTTAAATACATTTCAATTCTCTCTGAAACTAAATACTGACATGTTGCTCCAGAAATGGGTAAAATGAGATACATAAAAGCTCGTTCTTCTTTGTGAACTTGCACATATACAGATGGGACCTCATTCTGGATTTTTAAATAGAAAGAAAATAAAACTTTATGAAAAAAAACAGTTAATTTTTTCAGAAGTGGATGTAAACAAACAAACAGGAGAAGTCGTTCTCATTTTGAGTGTGTTACAGACACATTGGTCGTTACTCGTTACTTCAGGATTTAAATCATTGGGGCCGGACACATGGCGCTTATCTAGCTCCAAATCTGCGGGACTTTTATTCCATATGAGCGGGCAGAGATGCGGAAGAGACGCAGCATCAGCAGCACCGAGGTGGCCAGAGCGCAGCAGCTTCTCCACTTCACAGCATCACCGAACAAAAACAAGACAGTCTGAGCCGACCTCAATTATTTTAGCGCCATAATTATCTGAAAACTCCCCGAGGTGCTCCACAGTCGGAGAAGGAATTAATGAATAAGGAGGGCGGAGTAAACTGCGCGACTCTGGTGTGACAGATGTTGGAAAAGTCTTGTTGAATGTGGAGAGAGGAGGAAGAGGAGGGAAAGGAAGACTGTCCTAAACAGAGATGAGCGGCTTTCTCAGTCGGACACGAGCGTTAAAACGGTGAACGCGTTGCAATGATTTCTTTTCTGAAAGCATCAGCTGGTGAGTTTCATTAATAATGTTTTGCTGTTGTGAAATAATTCCGATTTTCACCTGTTTTCTTAGTAACATGGTTTTAAAACAATTGGTCAAGCATGAGCAGATAGATGACTAACCCATCATGCACCTTTGATTTTTACAAAGAATCACTAATCCTCTGCTGGCCTGTTCATCATGCAGTGCCAGCTGATAAACTGCTTTTCATTCTATTTCAATTTTCTTTGTTTGCATTTTACAGCACATTGATGCAGCCATCATGCATAAATGTTTTATATTGGTCAAGATTCAGCCAAGTTTGAAAACACCAATAAGAAGAAGCTGTAGTTGATTTATTGTGGTTGAATGTCTGAAAATGAAGATTTTAGGTAATTTATTTCTTGCTGCTGGTGCAATAAGTTCGACCTATCTTATATTTAGGCATGTATATATTTTAATCTTCAAAGACCAAGTAAAGTTTGTGATAAATTGCACAAAATAAAGCTCATATTTTTATAGATATATCTTTTTTTAAGTAACACAGATTAAATATGGACTCATTATAAAATCATACTAATAATCTATTCAGCTCATTAAATAGCTGGAAGCTTCTTAAAAACATTAAAATATGTCATTACTTTGTTATTTAGCCCAGTTGTTTTGCTGTTTGAATAAATCTGTCGTTACTGTTTTGTGGAGTGACTCTGTGGAAAATAATCCTCTGGATAGTTTGTTCCATAAACCTAAAAAGGACTGCAGCAGACTCTGTTTTAACTGAGGAGGATTACAGACAACAGTAACTGCAGCCTCATTTTTCCCCATGGGACGGGGTTAGATCCTGTGTTTTGAGTGTGCACACATCAAAGTACTTCTCTCACACAGAATCTTATCTAAACCTCTTTTTATTGCTCCGAACTGTATCATTTCCAAACTTGGCTGTTAGATTATCACTTCACCTTTAGTTTAGACAGGATGTTAGTGAGGATGAAGACCTGAACTCAAACTGTTAGAACTGTTAGTCATTTCCTCCTGTCATAATCAGGACACACATTACATCAGTTTGTGGCTCAGGAGGAGGAGATCATCATCAAGGGAAAACCAAGGATTTACACCTGGGATTCAGCCAAATGGGCAATTTAATCAGAGGGCATTTTACTCACAGCAAGTATGTCAGTCTCCTTAGTGAATGATTTATCTGGACTGTTATATTCGGTAACCTCTTTAGATCTTAGCCTCAGGCACAAAAAGTGTATGACAAGTCTTCAAACTAGTACCTTCCTCTGCCTCGATGGTGTGGATGTATACACCTACTCAAGGTGATCACTTCTTTTCATAGTAATGGAGCAGACCGTCAGAACATTGACAGGCATAGCTTTAGCAATGCGGCTTCTTTTATCTTCTGCAAAAAAGAAAAAGGTGTCATATGTGTAAAACTTTAAGGCTTGTGCATTGGTCAGATTTTTAAATTATGTTTGAATACAGGAAGAAGTTATTAGCCAAAGTCTTGGTAATGAAAAACAGTCTATTAGTTACTTTTACTGAAGGTTATATAACTAATCCAACAGAGCAAAACTTAGACTTAAATAACACCTAAAAGCAGTACAGATGCATGTAATGTGTCATATGGATTCATGTTTCAATAGTGACATTTTCTCACAAATATTCACATAATGAAATATCAAAAAATTAAGATTAAAAAAAAAAAATGGGTTGTGCAGGTGTCTTTGTTCTTCAGCTTGTGTTGTTCTTTATACTCGCAGACATTGGGACAGAAAACTGTGCCAAACTCTCATTTGACTGGATAAAATCTAAATACTTTTTTGGGGAGGGAGAAAAACAATCCTTCGTGACTAGTATGAAATATTAATCCTTATTCAAAGCACTAAATTTTTTTTTTTTTTAAGCCGTAAGACATCTGTCAACAAAAAGCCACGTGCATATGTTTATAAACTCATTACAAGCTTTAATACCAGGGTCAGGAGAAAATATGTTCCTGTCTGGGTAAGGTGTATCTGACCAGAACATCCTCACTTCTAACCCCCTCATTTTTAGTCTTAACAGCCATGAGATTATGTTCAACACTGTACTTTTCTTTTAATACTGCAAACCACAAATCTCTCTTTTTTTCGACATGAGGTCAGAGCCATGTGCAGGAGTGTATCCTTTCATTTGAATCTCAACTACTTTAGGAAGGATAGTACATGAAAACGTCTATTCAGGGCAGAATCCGTAATGCACAGCACTTTTGAACACACTGTGCAGTATTTAGGCCACATAGTCATTTGAAGTCTGCTCATAGATGAATAGGAACATCAGATGTTCTCTGTCGTTGGAGAAGTCGGGGCATGGATAAAGAGCTGAATGCCACTGGCCCTGGGCTCGTGTCAACACAAGTCTTGTTGTTTGACTAAAGCATCTATAGGTTACAGAATTTCTTTCATGTTGCATGTTTTTCCTTTCATTTCATTTTCATTTTTAAGAAGCATCCCTGTCCTTTCCAGTTTCACTCTATTCATTTATTCATGTGGGATCCATTAATGCCTCCTTGTTTGAAAGCAGACTGGGTTACACACAGAAGTATCTGGTTTGAACTATGAAAGCTTTGGGAACAATTCCTCAAGCCGCCCACCTCCAGTGGAGTGAAAAGATGTTCTGTGTGAAGTGTTTCAGACACTGTGAGAGTAAACAGAAAGAAAATGAAAGCGTACATATCGATATGGAACTTTTGTCTGGCTTGTGCAGTTTGACGTTTTATTTTTGCAGATAGATTTGTTCACGTCCTTTTTTACTGATTTAAAAAGTAAAGAAGATTTATTAATGCATGTTTCAAAGTGATAAATAATAAAGAAGTCAAGTTTTCTTCACAGAGCTTCTAAAACTTTCCTATAGTTATTGATGTCCCATTAATTCACCAGTGTGGGTAGTAAGTCAGTATTTGGCTGGGTAGACATGAAAAAAAAATAAAATAAAAAAAACGTACATTTTTAGTAAAAAATACACATGTATTACGTGCAAACATTTCTGTAAGAAAAAAAAGTAGAAAAAAAGTAAGAATTTCTTAATTTAATACTTTTTGTTCCTCTCAGAATGTGACATTCTTTTTGTCTCCAATTACACACGTTTGTTTCATAAATTGCCAACTTCTCCCAATGTTGATTTGACTCACTTTATAATTCACAGGAACTAAAATAAGATGGGATTTATGTTATGAGTCAGAAAATTGTAGAGAAAATTCATTTTCTAGTTTTTGAACTTGTTTCCAGCGACATGAGAGAAGGACTTTGTAACTCACGGGAGGAAATTATAAACCCTTCTAAATGTTTCAAGACATTTTGAAAACTCCCTCGTGAATGCTGTTTGCAGTTCATCAGAACAGTTGCAGCATGTGAGATGCTACACTGAAGCAGCAGAGCTTTAAAACATGGCAGTGACTCAACTTAAACACAACTCTTTATGTGAAAGTGCGTCTAAACACAATCTACTCCAAAGTCTGGCCATATATTGACAATTTAACGCTTTAAGAAAACAAGATTCACACAAAATATAGCTTTTGATAATAATAGTAATAAAATTGGAGTTAGACACTTTGATTCAGCTCTTTGACCACAGAGCTTTTATCCCCCTTTTGATTGTAGATAGTGTGTTTACTGTTTAGATTGCAAAAGAAACTCACTGAACTTCCTGCAATGTGCTTTTTCATTGCATATAAATGGATCTTTTTGCTTTTTAAAACATCTCCTTTAGCACAACATTTTTCAAAAGCAAGTATTAGACAATGAAAAGCTGCAATTTGACTCACTAACTTGCCATTTGTTCTTCTTTTTGTGTCCATGTTCCACTGGTAGATGTGCTGGAGCCATTTATGGAGATTGTGTTCAGTTGTTGGACTGATGGAAACTGAATAGTTGAAATTAGTGTCAAATTTAGGCCACTTAACGGCACAAAATTAGCGGTGACAGAAAGCTCTTGCATTCCTTAAATTATTCCTGCACTGTTTATACAAGATCAAGTTTATTATAGAAGAAGCTTTTCTTCCTGAAACCCAGTGAACTTTGAAAGTGCTTTTTTAAATGGATTGAAAATACTGTTAAACTTTGCAGATGAGAAATGTTTCAACTCAGTATGTAGAGCTCAGGAACACGGACAGAATGACAGAAACTGAAAAAATTAAAATGAGTGCAGCTGAAAAGCGTAAATAGCACACCTCTTGTCCTAATTAGGCACCTTTACGACTAACCTGCATCACTTAAAGTATAGGAAAAAGGAGAAGGAAGAAAAGGTTGAATTTGATTTTCATTTTCTCTTTGTCTTCTTTTTTGTTTAGATTTGGCTTATTTAGGTAAACTAACTATTTTAATATTTAGTCAGTGTCTGGATCACCTTTTGTTTTAAACTGTGGCTGCATTTGGTTCAGTCTGAGAGTTAAAATACTCTTTGTTTTGTTTTTTTTTGATCAGCTGACCCCTGTTTGCAGTTACTTTTATCTGAAGTAACTCTTCAGTTATTTTTTCTTCTCTTTGTTGTCCAGCTGCTCTGAAGCGGCTCTATTTACTAGATTTTTATTATGTTTGATCAATGGAATGGTTTTCCTATAATCAAAAAGTACACCATCCTTTCAGTTCATAATATAATGGTATACTGTAAATAGTTTATAATACATTCACCCGTCACTACCACCTCCTTGATAATCTAAGAAAGAAAAACAGTTTTGGTTTTGTTTTTTAATTTTAAAAATGTAATCTTTCAGTTCACAAACATTTTAGCCTAAACATTGATCCACAATTATTTTTCTGACCAAAACTGAATTAGAATTTTTGTTATTTGGGAAAGTGACCAGGTCAGATTAGCATTCAGCCAAAGAGGAAAGCCTTCACCTGAGCACTGAGGGGGGATTAAGGAGATGATTGCTTTTCTGGGAAACATAAAAAAAAATACACAAGTGATTTATTTTGGTTTTATTTTACTTTGAATACATTGTTATTAACCTGTAGATTTGAAAATCTTTTGAAATCTGGTGGGAGGCCGTGAGGTTCTTGAACAACCTGGCAAGTATGGTGACTAATGGTATTTATATGACCAGACTGTAAATAGAAAAAGAAAAACAGTCAACCCTGAGCACATTTTCCTACTTTAGATATCCTCTTTCATTTCATCAGACATATTTCAAATTCTTTTCTTTAATTCTTTTCAATGATCTGAAAACAAACCTCAAATTTTTATTTCTTAAGTATTTTAGGTTTGCAGAGTTTGAAGATTTCTCATTGATTGAAAGAGAGGTTGTGTGTGCGCACATGTTTTTCAAAGGACTTTCTTTAATTTAAATATGAAATCACATGTTTCATTATTAACCATTTTATCAAAAGCTGAGTGCTACTGAAGCCTTGGGTCGCTAAGTGCATTGTCATGAATTAGTCAGCGTTTTACAACTGGTGTTTTGTAAATGACCTGTTTCAGGTTAAGAGCCTTTTTCTCTCATCAGTCAGCTCACCTTTAACACATAACCTCCCATCATCACTCTGATGGATGATGATGATGATGATGATGATGGATCAAATGCATCATTTCTGTTCTCTGAGATGACCTAATTTGTCACATCACATAGGCACTGCACTGAGACCAATTCCCTTCCCTCATTTATTTGTGCTATTATTAATATTGCAGATGCTGCACTTTGCAAGTTGTTACTTAGTTTAAACTTCCTTCATGTCAGAATGTGGAATTACAGCAGTGATCTACATAATAACTGTCTGAAACCAGACTGCTGTAAGTGGATGTGGCACTGTGACCCATTTCCACCCGACTCTTGTTTTATTGTAAACACTCAACAATACTCAAACTTAACATGTCTTTAGCTCTTTATAGCTTTCTAAACACTTCCCTCAGGGGATCAACAACACATCTATATTTTTCTTTTATAAAAATGTCACTTTATTCCTATCTTAGAGCTACATAAAATGCAACTGAACACACTGAATATAATTTAAATGAATTAAGTCTGTAGAATATAATTAGATTTTTCAAATGCTACAACTTCCAACCACACAAATGAATCATTTTCATCATCTTTATTTCACGTCTAATTTGGATATTCAAGCAAACATTCTCCTCTTTTGCCATGTCTGTGTGATTTTAAGGTTAACAACATTAAAATTGGCTTGTTTGACCTTTGACTTGGCAATTAAAATGGATGAATGTTTGTCCACAAATATTACATAATGTAGACCTGAGTTATGAGATTGTGACATCACAAACAGGATTATGTGATACCAACAGATGCCCATTTTTCCACCTGTTCAGCATTATGTGATTCATCGCCTTTTTCCCAATAAGTGAAATCTGCTATTAACTGAAATATGTAAAAGAAAAAAATATATAGTAAGTTCTTCCTTTTCTCCTAACATAAATTCATCCTTATGTTTTTTCTAACAATCAGTTGTTTAGTTTTGAGTACCAAGCTTGTGTGAAGCTTGTGAAAGTTACCAGAATTTGTATTGATTTTGGAAGAGTGAAGCTGCTTCATGAAGTCTTTTGCTGCACATCCAAGAGATCCTCAGTGGAGTCAAGGTCTGAGCTGTGAAAAATGAATCATTCAGCTTTTATAATAACAGTTTCTTTGTAGTGTTCAGAATCATCCATTCATCTATACCGGCTCATCCTGTTCAGAGTTACGAACATATGGTACCTATATCTCTAGTGGTCTGGGTTGGGGGGGAACAACCTGGACAGGTCATCAGTTCATCTCAGCCACATAGTGGAGCAAGCTCACAGACTGAAAATAACCTGTCCAACTTTTGGATGGAAGCTGACCTCAATTTTTCAACACAATGTTTCTGAAGTTTAACCTGACCAAGTAAGACTATAACAGATCATAAACGTGACAGGCGTGGACTTCTTCCCCTGCTTTACTTTCTTAACCTCAATGCCCCTTTGCATGATCTGTTTTCAGTGCTCCATGGTTTGTTTTTAAGAACCTGTGCAGAAATGAAGCTTTCTGATAAACGATCCTCACAAAGTGGTACAGGTGAGATTTGTAGTGTGTCATAAAAAAGTGCTTGTGAGTGATTGTCAGTTGTCCAGGACATGTCAATCCAAAAAAAAAGGAAATCAACCAAACTTCTTTTTCATTTTTTTTTTTTTTTTAATGTTTCACTTCTTATCTGAAAGGACCAATAACTGAACAGGTGCGAGTGCAACAATTAGCAAATCAGGAGCAGGTGAGCAGGTACAGAAGACAGACAAAAGAACAAAAACAGGGAACAAAATAGCAAAAGTATGCTCTGCTCATAAGCATGATTTATAGAAAAAAATAAAAAAATAAAAACAGTTTCCACAGCCGCAGAAATACATTTCAGCTTTTGTTAATAAACTTGTACATTCAAATGATAATGCTTGTTTTAATTTGTGGCTTTTTTCTTTTAAATTTTTTAACCTCTTTAATGAAATGCATGTTCATCAAGCTGATTTAAGAAAAGTTTGTGACTGGCTGCAACTAAAGGAACATTGACCCTTTGACTCGTTTATGTTGGAGGCTTTGTTGCTATTCAGAGTTCCCTGGAGAACTTCATTTCTTTTAGGGCTTTTTAGTGATTACATTTACACAGGCATTAAGTATATTGAAGTGACATAACAGCCAGGTAGAGCTAAAATTACATTTTAGATTCACCATTGCACATAAGCTGAATAAAGCTTGTTTGTTTGTTGTTGCACTACTCTATGCAATTGCCTTTGCATTATATATATTTAGTTTGTTGTCTCAGTCTTGTCTTTCACCAATTGAAGTGCTCTTACACAATCTGGACCAATCAAGAAATTTGCTCTTATGCAACTAATTTGGAATAAGAAGAAGTAAAGACAGTTGGTATCAGTGTTGTATTGAAGCGAGGTTTTGGTTTGAAACTGTGGCAGGACCTGTTTGGTTGTTTCTTCTGTGCATGTTTGGCTTTTCTCCAGAGATTTTTGTTTCCTCCTACTGATCAGAAACTTGCAGGTTAACTGGTAATTCTAAGTTGGCCCTAGGTGTGTGTGTGTGAATAGTTTGTTTCTATGTTGCCTTTTACTAGAATAGCTACCTGCCCAGGGTGTAACTCTACATCTCACCCAATGATTGGTGGAAACAGGCACCAACCTCCTGCAATCCTACACAGAAAGCAACAGGTGTAGAACATGGATAGATGGATTTTTATTATTATAAACTACCTGAACAACATAATTAATCCAGTCATTGTGCTCCTGCAAGAACAACACATCTTCATGGACCACAATGCTCCAGCTCATCAAGGTTGCATCATTAGGGAACAGGGAACAGCTGCTGGAGACTAAGGTACCTCGAATGGAGGGACCTGCACTTTCTCCAGACCTGAATCCATAATATATATTCAATAGAATCAGCTGAGTCACCATGTGGAGACTCTATAACCAAGAACCTTAATGACCTGAGGGCTGCCCTTCAAGAAGAGTGGGATGCCATGCCTCAGCAGATAAATCGACTTGTCAGATTTCACCTGAAAGCAAAACCTTTTTGAGATTTCTTTTGTGGCAGTGAGCAATGAGAACTTATGTTTTGGTTTGAAAACCTTTTTTTTTTTTTTTTCAAAAAGTCAAGTGCTGATTTCAGATTTGAGCTTTCATTAACACTGTTCATTGTCACGTCTAATGATTGTTAGTTTCTTCAAAAAGGTTTTCCTTTTCCCTGCAGTATATCAGACATCTGTATTTTGGGGACAAACCCAAAGGAGAGAAACCAAGAGACTTAAGTTTGTCTGCTGTGCACCTGACAGCTGTTCTTCCAGCAAACCTTTCAATATTTACTGCTTGCATGCCGGAGGTACCAGAGGTGTTCAAGAAAATCTGCTAACTCTCACACACACTTCACCACTACGACAGTCAAACACACATTCAACAATTCAAATGTACACAGAGAAAACACACTAAAGTGCAAAGACACTGTGATCCCTGCACTGTTATTCTGTTCCAGTCACTTTAATTGGGGATTTAGGCCAGGCTCTTGTCTTTCTTGCTGAGATGTGTTAAAAATAGCAACCTGACAAGTGTCAGAAAGCTTAGTCAGGCTCAGACTGTGTGATTTCTTTCGGGGCAGAGCTGCTCGGTACAGAATGTCATGCTTAGGGCATGAAAAGTTAAATGGAAACAAAAATCATTGAGTGGCCCATGTAATGTACAAGTTGTAAAGGAGGTTTTTGCCTCAAGACTACATCTTAGTAACTGTATGCTTGAATGCTTGTTACATTTGGATGAAAGTCACTTAGTAATGGGATATTTAGCATTTAAAGAAAGATACAAAAAGAAACCTTTAAAACAGCCTCTCCCTCTCAGGGATGATTACATCTAAATTAAACAAGATTTCTCATTTAAATAAAAGGCAAGCTGTTTGTTGGTGAAACATTGCCCAATGCAAAAATTACAGCCCTGCAGATAAATTATCATCAGAACTAAAGTCATGCATTTTCTAATTTTAACATATTTTGATGCCAAAGTCTGATGTGAAAGCAGAAAGGCAGCTGAGATGTTTCGAGATTTTCTCGTGGAAAAGGCAGATAGAGAAACTCAGTGCAGAATAAACTGAATAATATTCTACAAATATCCAACAGTATTTTTTTAAAAAAGGAGAATGTTTCTCTGACAGTGATATTTTATTAGATCAGTACTGGTCCATCCCAGTTTTCATATCAAAACTCTTGCAGGCACATCAAACTGTATAGTCCTGTCACTCATAAAGCCTTTGAAGACGCAACATCCAGAAACTTCCTCTCAAAAACACATGGAACAAGTGTTCAGCTTCAACTAAAAGCTTGAATGTATAATTTCATTGCAAATGTTGATGAATTTAGTCCAAATAATAATAAAAACACTTCCATAAATGAGGAAAAAAGCAAAGAACACAACAATTAAGATAAAAAGAAAAAAATTCTGACAAGAAATTGGCAAAAGTCAAATTTCTAACAAATATATAAATTTAATTTAAATGCAGATTGTAGACAATGTTTACGCTTCAGTTAGGGACATGGGTAGTAGGTCTAATTAATTGTAACTTTGTTATATCAGGTGTCTTTTTCTGTGTAAAATGTTGAATAAATTAAAATATTTAACCCCTAAAACATTTTGTGCAACAACAGCAACAGCTCTTGTTTGAACCTACATCAGTGATCAAAGAATTCTGCGTAATAGAAAATAGTTAGAAGAATTAACACTGTTATATTACTCTCATGTGACTGCACACCATGCAGGGTGACAAATAGATGACAAAATTACAAGCACATTCCTTCTGTCACGTTCTGATCTGATGGATTGGGTCAGTAAAGGCTCTGACTCTCGTGTTGTGACCTTTGTATGGGCTGGAGCTTTGTTATGTTTGGTGAGGAATAATTCTGAGCTCCGATTGGCTGAAAAGACTCAGCAACTGACTAGCCAGTAGCCTTAGATATCCCACACCTGTCAAACTCAGTCTCTGAAACCTTTGCTTTGGGGATGGGCTGTGTCAGCATGTTTAAAGTATAATACCCATCCATGCATTCAACCAGATTAAAGATAGAACACAAGGTGTAATTTATCTATGATAATCAGTTTGTTTATATTATTACATGATCCAAAAAGTGAGGCTGCTGGAAAATGAGTTTGAAAAAGCATCAAGTATTTTTTTTTTTGGGGGGGGGGGAGTGAAACTCAAAGAAAAATGTGTTTCATTAAGCTAAGAAGTTTCTTAGGACACCTTTATCATCTAGTGTAAAAAAGGTCATATATAATCTACCAATTCTAAATTAACTTCCATTAAAAGCCAGATTTAAGTATTTAAATGCAAAGATTTCTTTTCCCTTTAGCTACAACTGTTGATTAATGGACACTGACCAGCTGTAGCTGGCTAAATACCAACGATTTCCAAAAGGCTTGTATCATAATCTTTCAGGTTTGCCAACACTTTGATGTATCACCCCCAACACAAGTACTGTGAGGTTTAAAAGTGCAAGTGTTGGCTTGTGAGTCAGCACTCCCACCCAGTTAGTATAAGAGGTGTTTGCCTAAAGAACAAGGCTGAGATAAAGACTGTGCAGCTCTGGGACTGTTGGGAACTCTGCAACACAAATAAGAGGCTGCAGCGAGGGTGGGCTCAAACTCTGATGTGGAAGAGTAAGACGCTGCAGATACTCCAGGTTAGACTCAGCTTGTCATGAAGTGTTCTTAAAGAGGTTTCAGTGCCTGATATTGTTTGTTGAATGCAGCTCTTTTGTCTGCTTGAGCTTCTTATACAGATGTGAGACATTCTCTCATACTATGAAGTGTGTTTGTTTCTTAAAGCTTTGTTACTTGTATTGTGGTTAATCTTACCAGTGGTTGTAAGAAATAAAATGCAGAATTTATATCTTATATCTCAGTACTTTGTCAAGTGGTTAAGTGAGACAGTGGAATAATTGTATGATTTTCACAAATGCATCCTTCTGTGACAGAACTTAGCAGCAGTGGATGGGTAAAACCAACAAGGGATTTTTAATTAAACTATGCAGCAACTTGAGCAGAATAAGACCTGAGATTCTGAGGGCAAGATATACTATGAGAGCTTGATTACTTACTGAGGACCAGGTGTGTGATTAAAAATGAACTGCAGCTGTGAATAAGTGTGACAAGCAAATGAGTGAAACTAAGGGAAATAACCAAGAAATGAAAACAAATGACTAAAAATACTGAAAACAAGTGAAATAAAAAATAAATCTATTTACAAAAAATTTAAATCCTGAAAGTCACAAGATTAGACACAATTGTGATTTCAGCAAATTAAAATGTTCTTCTTTTTCAGTTATTACATTATTTAAAGCAGCTTATTTGTCATTAGACAAACAATTTGCTCAGTGTTATTTTGTTTAATTAACTTTTGATTTAAAAAAAAAGGTTATACAGCATAAAAACAATGACCTGAATCCAACTCTTGGGCACTGTTAATCTTATAAATATTGTCAATGTTTGGCCATGTGAGTTTTTTAGACACAATTTATGTATAATAACATTGTCTAAAACCTTAAGTAGACTAAAAGCCTAGCATTAGTTAAAAAGCTTTTCCTGTATTTTATTTTATATTCAACAGTCTTGGCCCTTGTTTTCCATTTTTTACGAACAAAAGACTGCAGAGATGTCGGTTGAATTTCTCATGTCCATTCTAAGACAAGCAGCAATATGTAATCTCTCTTACTCACTGTTCTGTCATTTGGCTAAGGTTTGTTTTTGTGTCTCTAGGTTCTTTCCAGACCACACTAAAGAGCATGTTACTGACAGGAAAACATCAACACAGAGGACCTAACTCAAGTCTGATTTCAACATAATTCCCACTGGTGATGAAAATCTGCACTACAAGACTGAAACGGTTTGTCTTGACACAAGTTTAATGTCAATTTAAAAGGAGTCAAATCAAATTGTCAAGTGTGCATTTTTCTATCATAGACTTCCTGTTCATTTAAACACATTTTGGTTTTTTCAGGTTGGGAGTAAGATGTTTGTGGAGTCAGTTGTCCGATGGGGGGTGTGGATCATCCTGCTCCAATCTGGATTGGCTGTATCTGCAGGAAGCTGTCCTTCACGCTGTGTGTGTCGATCTGAAGTTAAAGAAGTGATCTGCTCTGGCAAGTATTTAAATTCTGTGCCAGAGGGCTTTTCCAATGATGCCAAGCGTTTGGATTTATCACGCAACAGGATTAAGACTGTTGGACGTCGTCAGTTCTCTGGCCTCATGCAACTTCAAGAGTTGAACCTCAGTGATAATTTAATCTCTATGATTGAAGTAGAGGCTTTCTTGGGCCTTAAGAATCTCAGGACACTTCTACTTAAAAACAACCGCCTGAAAATCATTCCAGTTGGAGTGTTTTCTGGCCTGTCAAGTCTACGTTTTCTGGATTTGAGCCAGAATGAAATTCTGGTTTTCCTAGACTATACATTCAAGGAAATGGTCAACCTGAAAACCTTGGACGCTGAAGAGAATGACCTTGTCTTCATTTCCCAGCGAGCTTTCTTTGGACTGCAGAATCTCCAAGAACTTTACTTAGACCGCAGTAACCTAACCTCCATTCCCACTGAGGCATTGTCCCAGCTCCAGAGCCTGATTCAACTTCGCATGCTCCGCCTCACTATTTCCACACTACCTAACAATGCTTTCCGACGGCTTCAACGTTTGCAGAGCCTTGTAATCTCCAACTGGCCAGCATTGGACACTATGGCTGGCAACAGTCTCATTGGTCTTAATTTGACCTCGCTTGTTATCACTAGCTGCAACCTAAGTGCGGTTCCTTACACAGCACTTCGCCATCTGGTGTATCTGCACTTGCTGGATTTGTCCTACAACCCCATCACTGTTATTCAAGGTAACCTGCTAGGGGATCTCCTGAGACTTCAGGAGTTACATCTAGCAGGAGCAAGTCTGCTAAAAATAGAGCCAGGAGCCTTCAGGGGACTGTCCTTCTTCCGCATGCTTAATGTAACATCAAATCAGCTCACTACTTTGGAGGAAAGTGCTTTCCATTCTGTTGGGAACCTTCAGGTGTTGCGTTTGGATGGGAATCCCCTCGCATGTGATTGCCGACTTCTCTGGGTGGTCCGTCGTAGGTTGCGCTTGAACTTTGATGGGCACCAGCCTACTTGTTCTTCTCCTAATGCAGTGAGGCAGCGTGAATTCAGAGACTTCTCAGAGAAGGAACTTCCCAGGCTTTTTACCTGCCGTCCTGCACGTATCAAGGACCGCAAGCCACAGGAAGCGAGAGTTGAAGAGGGCACAACTGTTCTGTTTTCCTGCAAAGCTGATGGGGATCCATTTCCAGCCATCACCTGGATTTCATCCCATAAGAATGTAGTCTCTCCCACCGGAAGAGTTAGAGTTTTACCAAACGGTACTCTGGAAGTGCGTTTTGCACAAGTTCAGGACAGTGGGACATATCAGTGCCTGGCAGGCAACGCAGCTGGAAATGACAGCTTGACTGTTGGTCTGTATGTGAAAGGTGTCCCACGTAACAGATCCATCCCTTTCTTCACAGATGAGGGCTGGGTGGAGCCTTCAAATCCCCAAGCTGCCAACTCCTCTGCTCAAATGGCCAAGCCATACCCATTTGATGTGAAGACCCTGATAATCGCCACCACCATGGGCTTTCTCTCTTTTCTCAGCTCAGTGGCAATCTGTTTTGTTTTCATGTTTTTCTGGAGTCAGAGCAAAGGTCAGATCAAACATACAGCAACTATTGACTTTGTTCCTCGATCTTCTATGGGTGGAGGAGGAGGAGAAGGAGGTGATGGTGGCAGGTTTACAATGAAACTTATTTGAAACTAATTTTTAAAGCGATGCAGAATGATGGGCAGCCTCTGGACCTGCACTGTTGTACTCACAGACTATGACATGCATTCAAAATCCCTTGAGAAGTCAAATCAGAGCCTTTTTACTGAGCTTGTGCCAGTCTTTCCCTATGTTTTAAATAAAAAATTACATTACACTGCCCCATTCTTTGTGTAACATAAATGAATAATATCTTATTGTTCCTTGAATATAGAAATTTTAAACAGATTGTAGACAAAGCTCTCTAATGGTTTATGTGTACTTTGTTTTTGAGGACATGCACTTTTACTAAGAAATAATAATACGTTTTTCATATATTTGCATATATTGCTTTGAAATTTCTACATTAATCAGGCAAGCTTTGTTATTGTACAAATATGCTGAATTTTATCTTTACTTACTATTACAAGTAAAATGCCCTTTTAACTCTGATTCTTCATTGGCTTTAATACTGTAAACTGTAAATATTTGACTCAAGCTTTTTATATTAAGGTGTGAAATAGGCAAGCCAAATAATTTTTAACTGTTAAAAATAAATTTAGAGCTTTGTAATATAAAACAGTGTTGCTGCATTGGAAACAAGTATTCAGTTGTTGAAAATAAATGTATTGAATTATGATGTAAAAGTGTAAAAAGCTGGTCATTATGTACATAGGAATGTATCCTTTCTTTTTTCATAATTTAAAGAAGGTTTTTAAGGCTTGCTTGTCCTTTTTTGTTACTTATTACAAAAATGTTAGATAATTCGTAATCAATGCATGTTATGAGTTCACATTTTTTATACTAAAGAAACCACTTTTTTATTTTGTACGAAGACAAACCACTGAAAAATATGTGCCTCGGTAACATTCTCACCATCGACAGAGAGAATGCTCACCTGATCAGTATTATCTTGTAAGTAATAAAGTCATGGTCAATCTATGCTTGTCATTTATCATTTAGTTATAATTTTATTTTGTTTTTTTGGATTAGTGTCATTCACAAAATCCACACTTAATGCATGTATACTTAACTGGGTAGATGCACTATATAGTGCTTAATTATGCCAGGAAATGAGTTTATAAATGATAAACACACACATTGGCATATGTTTTTTATTTGCTATAAATTACTCTTTTTCAGTCAATAAATGGCTACCCAAATGTTCTCCTTCAATGTCTCTAACTTGTCTTTCTTTCTTTTTTTATTCTGTTAAGACATGGGATTTTTTTGTGTAAAGTAATACAGCCATAACTTCCAGTTTTCTCCCAAAGCTGCATGAACACCATAGTGCAACACATTTCATAAAGATATTTATAGATTTTGTGCTTCAGTTTTACAATTAATCTTAAATAAGGAGTTGCTGTCATTTTGCTATTAACACTTTCAATTGCTTTAGTGAATTCAGTGAACAACACATAATTTTTGCTTCTCATGCAGTTCCCCAGAATAACCCAGAAAAAGAGAGGAAAAAATGATAATCACGTGTATGAGCAGAGATTTAAACCCTTTTGGATTACCTCTGCCCGTCTCAATCTGTTATGTAGGTCTGTCTGGCGGGTGCTATCCTCCAGCCCAGCTTGGCCTGTAATATTATCTATTTTAATACAACTATTTGCTCCCAATGGATAGAATGCCAAAAGGGCAGATTAAAGTGGTAGTTCAATGCCACTCCCCCATCCTCTGACTGACATGGACACACCACCCAGTATATCTTAGTCTCTTTGCATCTGCTGTAGGGTTTTTTCAGGCTCTTCCTTTGCTTTTGTGGTGAAAACAAAAACAAAACATTTAACAGAAGATGGAATTTGCATTCAGTTAGTATTTTGTTTGTTTACATTTTTTTCTGTTAACATTTTGAATATCATTTTAAAAGGCTGATATTGTGCAGAAAAACTGAATATTCGCCATGACTTATTTTAAACGCACAATAAAAGGGAAGATGTGGGTTTGTTGAATATTCATCCCATTTTTTTAATTATATTACATTGTTAACTTTAAATAAAAATAGTGAAAGGCTTTACTGGATCTATCATTTTTCATCCAAAATGTATTTTTGAATGAGTAGACGTCTGCAAGCTTTAACCGTTTAAATCAGCTTTTCCTGCTTCTGATAATTACTGAAGGGTGATTACTTTATGACAGTCAGGTGGGCTGATTATAGATGAGCAACAGGTGTATGTGAGGGTTGGATGACTGGCAAACTGAGGTAGAATAGAAAAAGAGCACAAAGGGAAACTTAAAACACCCTGATCACGAATAAAAACCTGTAAAATAATAAACAATTACAAAAAAATCTACCCAAATAATCATAAATAAATTGAAGCTAACACCCAAAACCTTAAATTAGGACTATCTCAATGTCACTGAGAAAACAACATCAACAATGAAACGGCTCTTTCAGAGTTAGAAAATGTGGTTTGTTTGTTTTTTTGACTAAGCTTCATCTTTTATAATTTTCTAACAAAATAACCTGGAACTTTAATCATTTTACAAAAAATAATGAAGAAACTTACTTAAAGATCTAACATGACTTGCAGTATTTTTGGAGTGTTCTCTCAAACCTTTTTCAAAGTGTTGAAGTAGTTTAAAGTGATGAAACTCTTCTCTTTTTTGTTTCTGTTTCATCATGATTAGCTTGACTCCTCTATGCAAATTCCTCTCAAATTCTTAAATAATATCCTCTTGATGTCTATTGCTTACAAGAGACAATCATGAACACAACACAAAAACACACTTGTAAGAAAACCAAAACAATATTTAAGTTGATGAATTTAGTCATTCTACAGGTAATGTTGATGTTTCTTTACACGTTTGCTAAGAAACCAGACGATGGCTCAGATTTGAAGATGACAAAACCCAATTTCCTGTCATTTTAGTTTTTATAAGTTCTGCCTGCAGCCTCCAGCAAAATCACTGCAAGTTTTGATGGCACTATGCTTCAAAATGTCCAAAGGTCAAAGATTCTCTAGAGATTTAGCTTTAATCTAACAGAGTGCCTCAAGGTTTAAATTTTAATTGAAACCCATGCAATAGTTTTAAAGATAATGTGTAAAAGTTTGTGCGAAAAACACTGTCAATTAGGTGCTAATGATCATTATCTTCTCATGTAGGTCGAAATGCTGTTCTCACTTGAAACAGTAACAGCTGTGTAGACAGTTTATAACTGGACAAGTCTAAGTTGTGAAAGTCGGTTTTATGTCAAAGGTCAAACATGGTGGCACATCTGAGCAGAGCAACAAGATCAAACATATGACATTAGCAGGGTCTCTCTCAGGCATATTTTCAACTTGGTTTTAAGCTGTTCAAGATTCTATGTAGAAGCTTGAGAAAACGGTTCATGTGGAGGCTGTGGTTGACCAAAGATATTTGTTGTGACAGATGGAAGACACTCTATGCTTAAGTCCCTTTGATAATTGAAAAGGCATCCAAAGCTATCAGACTAAAACTGTAAGAAACCTGTAAAAACCAAGGAACAGCCATTTGGTTACATCTAGATGTGATCTTCATGGAAGAACCACAAACTGCAGACAAGAGATGCAACTATGCACAAAAACATTGCAGAAGAGGATAAATGAGCTGCATCCTTCCAGCTCATTTTTAAAATATCCCTGTAAATAATGTGTTTTATCAACTATATCAACAAAATTGTTTATTATCCTGTGTTCATTAGGATTTTATCCTTTAATTACTTAAATTTAATTTCCCAATTCTCTATAGGCGCTTTAACAACATTTTCTTTATTTGATGTGCATTATATTTGTTTTGAAAACACATATGTAACCACAGACCTTATATTGTTTTAGTTATAGTTATATATAGTATATATATAGTTATATTGTTATAGTTGTGTCAGCCCATTAATTGTGACAAGTGTTTGATTATTAGTCTGATAAACACAACAAGGAAAGTCATCATTTTAAAAATGATATAATTTTACGGTCAACTGAAGATGTAAAATGAACAAGTAATATGATGTGCATTTTGGCAAATTGCTGATAATTATTGCTCTTTTTCTGAAGGTTGTTGCTTCATGAGGCAAACAGTTATGTTTACCAACATATTATGGACACAGTTCGGGTTTCACATCTGAGCAAATACACAGAACATTTACAGATAAAAAAAGACTGAAGTAACAAAGCTGAGAACAAAACTCTGCTTCTACTGCCATCTAATGGTAAACAATTCTACAACAACGTTTAGCAAAATAACATCATTCATCAGTGTGTCAGTCAGAACTCATACTTCATTTATGACTTGTGTTAAGTTTAAGATGAGAAACAAGCTCTGAATGCTTGTGGAGTTTGGTTTTATGTGAGAAGGTAAGGAATAATACTTTTCTGAATGAGCTCAAACATCTTGATTTGAGTGGAAACCTGGAGAGATAAAAATCCTTTGAGGGGTTTTAAAGGCCAAATTTACCCCCCAGTGGGTGGAATATCACATGCATGTTTCTTCCAAGAATCCATCTGTGTGTGATCTGATTGGAGGGGAAGTCAAAATACCTCTCCTGTGTTTTTCAGTGAAATCTCCTGCTGACCTCTTCACTCAAGGAGCTCGTGATCATGGAAAGTTCTCATAAAAGGCTCAGATGATTCTTTGAACAGCGCCTAGGAGATCAATTTCATTAAATTGGAGGCATCCATTCTGTTGCATCCACTAGCATACATTCATCACTCAGAGTTGTTCACTTTTTCCAAATTTGAGTCAATTATTTTCACAAATGCAAACACAGCAGAGACAAGCTGAGGGTCTTTTTCTGTTCAGGCACTTAAGCCAAATTGGCATATACATCACTGGAGGCTGTTGCAGAGGCATTATCAAAATTAGCTGAAGGTGAGATAACCTCTGAGAAAACATAATAAATTAAAAAATATATATGTTTTCATCAGGTCATACATGAACAAAAAATATCAAACTTAAATATAACTGTTATGAATTCAAGATGGAAATAAAAGATGAGAACTACAGATATTTAATTATAATCAAATGGAACTATATCTGTGAAAATTATCTTTAACAGCAACAGGTATCACGTGTGACGCTCCACATGCAAGTGATTGGAGACTAAATCAAAGCGTTTCAGTCATTTTCACGACAGCTTCGCTTCTGATTTCTGCGCCCCTGCTGAACAGCTACACTCCCCCTTTCGCTTGTTGTTTCCGAGGTGGAGCCTGAAACCCCGACTTTACCAACCCTAACTGCCGGCAAAGCAGAAGGAGAAGACAGGACTGGGACCAGCAGACGGTTGGCACAGATCCGGGACGTGGCAGATCGTGAAGGATCATCAGAAACGGCTTCAGGGAAGGACAGGGAATTTGGGGAAAACAGCTCCGTTTAATAAATTCATAAATAACGGAGCAGCCAAAAGAAAAAAACAATGAATTCTTTTATTCTGTTGTCCATTTTTGCCACGGTTGTTGCTGGAAAGTCACCTCGACTGAAATTTGTTGTGCATGGTAAGCGCTGTATTTTCGACTATTATCTGGTCCACTGATGTTTCGCCTGGTTACGCAGCACATGTTTTTTATTATAAGCTCGAGCTCTTTTATTAGTCTGTGTTTATGCTGTAATTGTCGTACGGATGAATGGATGAGTGAATGGTTGAAGGGATGGAGAGATGAGCGAATGAATGAACGGAACAACATGATGAGGTGATGCACCCTGTTATTTTCCAGTTCGCCTCATTAATGCAAATCTTATGTGGTGAGATAAGACAATCATACAAGCAGCAATAATGAAGCGGTCACCTTTGTTTTTTTATTTCCTAAACACGCCTTCTTTCCGCTAACCTGGTTGGAAATACGCGCTTCACCATTCAGGCCCTGCAAACGCGTTCAAATGCTTGAACTGCATTCAGCATCTGGAGATTTCTGCTTTATTTTCTCAGTATTAGCTGTAAACACCAATTATGAATTGAGTGTTTTCGTCGCCAATTCCAAACATTTATGCTTTTTTACCCCCTTTCTGCTTGGACAGTTTCATAAAATTGGAATTTGTGCAACTCGTGGCTTTTCTCTGTTTTTCGCTTGGCAACTTGTGTGGTTGGTTTAAAGAAATCCACAAGAAGTTTACTTTGCTCTGGTGTGCGCGCTTTAATTAATTTCTTTATCGTTGCATCTTTTAGGGTCTAAAAAGTGGAATAAAACCAGAGATGTTTTTAAAAAACAACTCATTTTCTACAAAGAGGTGCATCATGACGCTTTTTTTTGCCCCTGAAAGCCCTGTCTTTTTAGGAGCGGCTGGTCATCATTGAAAAACGTCATTATTGTGAAATATGACTCCTCGGAGGTTGACACATTCATTGTAGCTGCCGTGTCCTTGCGGAGCTGCAATGCGGGACACGGCAGCTGCTTCACACTGCAGCAAATGGCTCTTTCTCAGTAAAAGAGAAAGCTGCTTTACAGTCGATATAAAAACATATAGACCTTTATGTTGGATGCACATATAGGGGACATGGAAGGAGGAGACCGTACTGAATGGAAAATTCCAAGTCGTCTCCGTGTTATCTATTCCACTCACGCACTTTTACACCACACACAGACCTCTAATTTATTCAGCAATCAATAGAGACGGGGGTTGTGTGTCAAGTTATCTGTATCTCTATCCCTCCCCTCCTTGTGGAGGAGCACCTCACAAAACGCTGCACGAGATGACGTCCCTGGACGTGCATGACATTTTAATCAAAATCGTTGTGATGCCATTCCAGATACAGGGACACACAGTGAAGAACAGGTACAAAAACATCCAAGAAAATCCAAGGAATCCTCACGATGTAGCTGTTTCAGTACCGTGGACAGCTCCAAGGCATTTTGAATAGTAAAACCTTCTTATTTGGCATGCTTGTTGCCANAATAAGAACATCCGGGAAATTCTTACACCTTTCAGAAACTGTAAAACGACTGAAACCTGGTTTGGGATTTGAGTTAGCATTTAAGAGGTTTGGATGAGAGCTGCTGTGATTGCTTATGGTCTCATAAGAGCAAGTTGCATTGAATTCATTTGACACACCAATAGCCAAGCTTATTACAGTAAGTGCGTTTAACCAGAAGAGATGCAATATGTCCTAAAAATCTCTAAGTGAAACAAGAGTAATGAGAGTGCAGCTACCATAAATTCTGCACTAAGTGGTGTGAGTGGTGCCTTTTTATTATTAGGTAAAGCAAACGGGTTGCATTGTAATTATGCCTGAACAATGAGATTCAAACAAAGACCAGCACAAAATCCAGCAAGGGAAATGCCCACATAGATGAAGCAACACCTCTTTAAAATGGTCCAAACAGAAGATGCTCATCGCTACACCCTCATACAGCATCTTTTTAAAGACTGGATAAGATAAACATCAAGGTCTTTCTGAATAAATGAAAATGACACAAACAAAAATGAAGTAGGAACATATTAACAGATGGCTAAAAAAATGCTATGTTTATACATATGTTCAATAATCCTTTTAATGTTGCAGTAGATTAGTGAATTCACTCATTTAGATCTGTAAATCGATTAATTACTGACAAAACTCAGTATTAACTCTACTTTTGATATGTTTTTGCTAGACATCCCTTAAAAGTGACTTTCAAGAGGCTAATTTTTTCATTTTACTCTGCAGCAAAATGTTACTCTTTTCTCTATGAGCTTTTTGGTGTTGGACAAGTATTGTTCTGCTGGCTGCAGAAAGCTTTTTTCTTTCTAAATGGCTTTTTGCTGCTACTGGAAATGCAACATGGTGTGACAGAATCAGAAAAGTGAAACTGTAGGCTGTGCAAGGAGAACAGCTTGCTGGGATATGCTAAAAAGCCTCAATTAGCCAAAGAAAATTGCAGACTTGGATGTTAATTTTCTGTGGGTGAAATTGCTATGAGTGTCATTTTTCAAATTATACATAATTTATGACCTATTTATTTAATATATAGTTATATAATATTGATTATTAATGTTTTGATAACAGTAAAAATCAAACCAGCAGCAACTGTGTTGAACATTTATTCATTTCTCAGACTTTTATTTGACTTTTTTCTGTAAAGTTGCTTTAGGATTAGGGTGAGGATTAGGCAGTGAATAGATTAAAATGAATATCAGCCTGCTTTTCTGCACAGTGTTATTCAAATGTGCATGTTTGAGAACTGCAGTGACTTAAAATGCAGAAATGAAGTAGGAAAAACAGAACAAAGAGGGAAAAAAAACAAAAGGAAAAGAGCAACTCAAGGAGACTGAAATGTATGAAAGTGAGTAGAAGAGAATAAACATTCTGAGAAGCAATCATCTTAAACTTCATTTTCCTGAGATTAAGTCATTTGTGTTGACCTTGTCCCTCAGTTGGAAGCCTGAACATAAAAAAAAACATTATTACACCATGAGCCTCAAAGACTTTCGTGTTGTGCTCATAATGTAAGACCTTGAGGTTTGTAAGAAAGACTGTTACAGAAAGAACTGCAGAAAAACATCATAAATAACAACTGCTTTATTAATTAATTTATGAAAGCTATGACTTATGATTTGTAATTTGTACATTTCTTGGTGCATTTGGGACTCTATTTCATCAAAAAGTGACTTTAAATCATAAATGTTTTTAATTCAAGGACTCTGTTTCCCTCTGAGGTTAAAGAAAGTCCTTAATTAAGCCTTTTTAAGTGTGAGTTAATAATTTAGCTGTTTGTCTTGGTTTGTGAGAAAGCTGACCACTTGAAAATTCAAGGATTTGTCCATCAGGAAGAATTAAATGGCTAAAGGAAAAAGAAAGGGATGCAAATAAAATCAGATTTAATGAGAATACAACTGAAAACATTTAATGGTACAGAATATACCCAGTGATTATTTTGGCTACCAATTCAAAACCATATCATTTAATTAAAAACAAAGAAGAAAACCTGTACAAACACCACAATTCATTGGATTTAAAGTGTGAATTTTTGTACTTGCTCTTATCAACATCTTTCTGTTTATTAAAAAGTAACTGAAACAATTTCAGAGACAAAATTAGATGCTTTTGTTGCTGTTTACAGATATTTTTGGGTTCATCTTCTGAGCACAACATTAAGTTCAATTCTATTTAATTCAATTCTTTAGAAATCCCATGGGGAAATTAGATGTAGTAATTCATCTAAGTTTCTTTAAAGAGTCATTACAGGATCTAGCTGTGGGCAGTTGCATCAGTCACAGCAGATCTGAAGAAACCTCTGACTGAAGACACTCTGTTGCTGAATTACTTTGTGAAGAAGATGATGAGGGTTTTCCATCATGTTTTTAAATTTTCAAAGCACCTTTTTTTATGCAATCAGCTCAAGAGGTTAAAGATCAGTCCCCAGAACAGAACTAGCCTTTTTTATCAGTTTGTATTATGCTGCTCCTTCAACATGTGAGTGCAGATGACATCACACTCTCCACATCAGACTTATAAGAAATATTTTCAATATCTTGTTGAAAACACTGAATAACCTAAGCTTCCTCAAGACGCACAGTCTTCTCAGCCCCTTCTTGAAAACAGAATCACCATTGCATGTTACACTGGTGAAGGTTCTAAGTCATCCCAAAAAAATTGTAAATAGCAGATGTTTAAGGAACAAGCAGGTATGGATGGATGGATGGATGGATGGATGGATGGATGGATGGATGGATGGATGGATGGATGGATGGATGGATGGATGGATGGATGGATTGGTTCTATAATAGATGCAATAGATAGTTTAATTTTCCCTTTTCATCTCTATGATTTGCTCTTGCTTGATGATTTGGAGTCTCAAATTAGGTATTTCAGTAATTTATTTATGCATCTATACTTTTTTTTAACTGTCATTTTATATACTTATGTATATCACTTTGGCCACTAGGAGTTGTTTTTAAATGTGTTATCTAAATTTGGATTTCATTTGATTTTGAAATGTCAATCAGCTGCCCATTTATGTGAACAACTCTCTTTGTTGCTATGGTAACACATCATAACAGGTGGCAAAAAGTGACAAAGGAACAGAGGAAATCCCTTAAGCAGCTCATCATCCAGACCAGAATGAAAAACATTGAAAAAAAAGAACTATTTTCACTAAGAAAACATGAAAGTAAAAAAAAATATTGCAACATACCAGAGCGCTGTAGCAACGGGGAGTATTCTAGAACAAGGGTTGCTATTGATCATTAAAGAATGTTCCCACAAAGTATCCTAAATGATTTTATGTGTTTTTAAACATGTGCTATGAAAAGTATTTAACATCTCTAATTTCCATATTTCTCCTGCTGTGTTCCATTCATTCTTGGTAATTAAAATTCCAGTCTACAATGGTTTCAGTTAACAGATTCCTTAAAGTATTTATTGCATCCTTGTTATGTTTAGTGTGAAGCACTTATTATGTAAAATATGAGCAAAATAAATCTACTTGATTTTACAGCAGCACATTTCAAAGGAATATCAAACAGCACTTGACAGAATTGAAGGTAAAGTTCTAAAGGCTGCATTTACAAGCACTAACAAGCAAATAGTTGCAAAGTATGTATTTGAATGAAACATCTAAAGAATCACAGGTATAAAGAAGATTTTTAACAAATATATAACTCCCATAAGTTATTTTCTTTCTGTGCCTTTTGATCATTTTAAGAAGTAGGTCAGTAACTCTTACAGTCAAACACTTTTTCCAAATAAATTTTAGGTTGAACTGCTTTGGTGGAGAAGCTAAACTTAACCATTTTAAAATGCACCAGTTCTATTTCTGCTTCACTGTTTTCCTTATTTTTACTCCCTGAAACGGTGATATTTTTGGTGTTTGAAATTCACATATTTCACATCAGTTTCTGCTCCAGCTGTCATCTCTTCTCCTACTTTGTAATGGCTCATCACTGCCATCTCCAAATCATTCTAACGCTTTGAATGAAAGCGTGTTCTGACAACGCCTCTTGCATTACATGTAGAAAATGGACACGTAGAGTCACTTAGTCTGACATGGTAGAAAAACAAATGTTACCTTTATATAAAAGAATGGCTGTGTAGTATTTATTTTACTAAGTATCTTGTCCACTGAGCAGCTGTCCTTGTTGTCATACTAATGAAATCTAGACTAGAATATTACAATACAAGATGGCTGAACATGTGGGCCAGCTGTGCAACAATTACCAGTATCTATGTTGTGGAACACAACCACAAAATATTTGTCAGTGGAATAACACTTGTAGTTTACACTGACAAATACCTGAGATTGGATTCTAGATTATAAAAAGCATCTTTAAGAAAAGTGAGTGTGATTTAATTCAACAAAGGCAGAGATAGAATCAATAAAAGATTGCTCCATTTCTATATTTTAATTTCATAGATGTCATTATCAAATTTCGATTTTCAGTTTTGATTTAAACTGAAAATTTGTTTGGATAAGAAAAATATATATATTGGGTTCTGTGATGTCTTTTTAAGACAAAATTCCTTGTTTTTTTTTCATGTGAATGATTTTCTGGTCCTTTAACAGAAAATACATCATCTTCACCTTTTCATGAGGCCAGATTTGTCATCCTGAGAGTCAAGTGGGCAAGTTCAAACAACAAACATGAAGCACCATGCAGTCAGACAGGCTGCTTCTGTTAGTAATACTTACGCACAGCCTAGAGCATGTATGTGTCACCTATTTTCTATGAGACAAGCCTGCATCAGCCAAAATAGTTGCCATTAAGAATTTGTCAAATCTCATTTGTGATGGAGTTTACAAAACTTGTTTTAACATCTTTTTGCAAAATGACTTTCAAATACAGTCTTGAGGATGAATAGACTGAAGGTAATTGCTGAAGTAAATAACTGTCATTTTGGTTGTCAAATTTTCTTTGAGTCTGATGTAAATCTGCCTCCAAGACCGACTTTTGTTCAAACCAGACTGAATCATCAGAGACAGATTTTGGAAGTGATGATTTTCCGCTTGTCAAGTGCCAAAAGTAAATATTAATAAAAATCTGTTGGTTTGATAGCCACAGAGTAATCCCCTCATCCAACAGCCACCATGGACTTCCATGTGTATTTCTCATTTCCTTGTGAAGAACAAGCTTCATCAATTAGATTCCCGCCAACAAGGGAGGCCACTGTTACCATAGAAACATTGTTGGTTGGCTAGCAACCTGTACTACCACATTTTTCTTGATCCTGGTTTTGCTGTCAGATTTTATGTCCTTTTTATTTCAGGAGTGAAACCAAATCTTGTCATTTACATGGATTTAAATGAAAATATCACCTTTATGAGGTCTTTACAAATATTATTTTTTAATGAGAAGCTTTTTGAAGCATCTCGAGGAAATGAACCTCTAGACAAGAAATTACATCTAATAAAATGGCTGAAAACAAGAAATTCTCTTTATATCACTGTGGATTTGCTACTTCTATTACGTTATGTTTTGCACACTTGCGCTTACATTATCTGAAATAGCAGCAGGGGTTTTGATCTATTTCCATAAATGCAGGCACAGTTGCAGTGTAGGTAAGTGTGACTTTGAGTGAACGTGTGAGTCAGAGATGCCCAAATGTACTTTAGAGCCTTCTGGAGGTGTCTGCGGTGACAGAGAATCTGTGATAGGATTTGCCTGCATGATTATTTCAGTGATATTTATGCTCCCACTACATGCCCTTTTCCTCGAGCATGAAAGCAGGGTTCTGTAAAGACTTGTTGTTTATGTGAAACCACAAAGAGCAGCATTGTTGGAACAAATGTTTTGGCAAACAAAACCAGTTCATTGCCAGGGCTCATTAAGACCAGGGCTGTTACTGATGGGAGATTAAATGAAAATTAAAAATTGGACATTTGGCTGTTTGCCTTTAAACTTTGATTCAACCTGCAGCTTAGTCAAAATCTGGATCATCTTTCTTAATAACTTTGTAAAACTACATTTTTACTTCATGCAGTAATCTTTTTGTTATTCTGGTTGACATAAATTTTAATAATCATTTTGCAATGACACACAGTCAGAACACAATAACACACAAATCATGTTTTGTGCTGGATTTCCTTTAACATAAAAACTAATGCTCTCCTGTCCTGATGACAGCTAGTCCATTTAGAAGTAGTTATTATGTTTGGGAGGAAGCAGTAATGTGATGTTATATATGATTAATGAAAAGTTCTTGTTTTTCCCCTTTGTTTTCACTCTCAGAGCCATCCAGGTTCCATTTTGACAGACCTGAGAACTACATCAGCATGTACCATCAGGAAGGAAGTGACACACTCTACGTTGGAGGTCGAGCCATGATCTATGTGTTGAATTTTACAAACAGAGGGGTTGAAAACCAACAGGTACATCTTATCTTGACTTATATAGCAGACCTGTACCAAGATAATAAGAAACATCTGTACATAGATATAAAAGATTCAAGCAAACAGCCATCACATTTAAATAACCATT
This sequence comes from Pachypanchax playfairii, assembly GCA_006937955.1. Classification (NCBI taxonomy): domain Eukaryota; kingdom Metazoa; phylum Chordata; class Actinopteri; order Cyprinodontiformes; family Aplocheilidae; genus Pachypanchax; species Pachypanchax playfairii. Next base: position 4,521,348 of record SSNP01000010.1, on the reverse strand, counting down.
CTCCTCTTTAAAAACTACTTATACTCACTTCTATGTAACTTCTCTTTGTGGATGGAAACACCTGCTTGTATCTATCTACAGCTTAAAATGTTCCTGATGACCTACATTTAAGCTAAACAGTTGTAGCATCTGGGCAGATGTGCAAATGAATTAATAGCTGGATGTCGTTTTGTAGAATAATTAAGCCATTCTTGTTGTTAGCTAGTAATCAGTTAGTTTAGCATGAAATTTTATGCAAATATCAAAAACATGAACTTCAGATACCACAGATATACATTTTACTGTGTATGATCACTGATAATAATAATTATTAATAATTAAACAGCTGATCTTAGTAAAAGTGTCTTAAATGAAGGCACTTCATTTAAAGACAGTTGTTGGGTTAAATTCAGCTAATTATTTGTCCAATGTTCTGAGACAGAGAAAGACTGAGGTCACTCTCATTCTTGTTTTTCTGTCCTCTCTACTTTAAATAAACATTTTGACATTTGTTGAAAAGATATTTTAAACATTTTGCTGATTGATTTTCTGAAATTAGATTGTCTATTTATCGACTAGGTCAGTGTTCTTGTCAAATTATGACATAATGATCAGTTGAAGGGACTTCACTCGTTGCTGGAGTGCTTGACATTGATTTGATTTGACATTGAGGTGATTCCTGTTCTTGGTGTGCAGCTCATGCCTGTTCAAAGGTTAGATTTAAATAAACTCTGCTCACAGCTCATCAGTAAGTAATAAATCAGATTACTTTCCGAGAAATTGCGATTTCTGCAGTTCGGCTTTTAATGCAGCCGTGTTAGTTTTACAAATATTGTATGTTGCCATCAAACATTTTGTCTTATTTCACTTTAAATAACAATGGGAATTAGAAAAAAAGTACTTTTAAATTGATTTATTTGCTGCTGCCATTTTCCATTAGAGGCGCAATGAGACAACGGCCCATTCCAAATCTTATTGGTTTATGGATGAAAAGGGCACATTTGCAAGACTATCTCAACCAAATAAATAAATGCTTTTCAGAGATGTTCTTCAAAAAGAGCATTTTAAGCTTTACAGTAAACTCAAACTGATTACAACAAAATGCATTATTTAATGTCAAAAGAGGTCATTTCCACCATGTAAATCAAAATCTGGCTTTTTTTCCTTTAAGCCATAGTCCATCGGCTAAACTTAATATTGAAAATCCTGTTCTTTTCTCGTATCTCTCCAGACAAGAACAAACAAAAACATATCAGATCTGTTCACATAAAAATGATCAGGAAAATCTGGTGATGTATCTGCTTTTTGAACGAGTGTACAATTTGTGGTTTGATATTTCTCCCCATTGTAACTTAAAGGCACTAAAATGTCATTAAGAATTTAGGAGTAGGTTAACCCAGATAAATGGGATTGGTTCTAAATCTTGTTACTGTCTTGCTGTGAGGGTAACATGGTGAGGCAGGATGGGCAGAGAGAAATATGATGGCCTGCCCACTGCTGACCCAGAACAGCAGCTGGGATCCAATGAAGACAGTAATTTAGGTCATGCTACAATAATGAAGCTGCACTTGGTATTTGTAAGGGGTGAAAAAAATATAATTCACTGAACTAATAATGTTCATATTTAGCCTTAATATTACACAGTGGGTTATTTAATGCTGTAGCAAACTGGATAGAATGCAAATGCTTTATTTTAGATATGAAATTGCTTTATACTGTATCTTTTATTTCATTAAAAGGTTTGGCTTTATTTTGACATAATGACAGGTAGAAAAATAAAAAATGATGTGTTTTATATTGTTCAACTCATGTGTGACGGGTTTCTTTTTTTTACTGAAAGATTTAGTTAACGTTTTATCAGTTTGAGTTATTTTGAGTGCAGCAGGGTTGAGTGGAGTAAAACAGCAGGGCAAGAGAAATGTTTCAATTATTAAAAGCAGCAACAGTAAACACCAGCTATTGGTGTCTGGAAATAAAGAACCTATTTGTAAAAATTCATATTCACTGCTCTGTCTTCCTTTATGTACTCTGAATAAAATGTCAGGTGTAGTTGTTTGTCTAGAAAATCTAACGGCAAAAGTGATAAAAAGCTGTTCCTAAACAAGACATATAATAGATTGATGATATTGAAATAAATCTCATCCAACAAGCAAACACATTTCTCTACCAGCAGGATGAATATTACCTAAGAACTGCCTTTTCAAGGCTGTTGCAACACTGAAACAAGTGCAAAATTATTTGGCACAAAATAAACAGTTTTTTTTTTCTCCCACAGATCCCAGCTGCATCCGATCAGACTGCAATTGATACCTGTAAGGCAAAAGCTGCACCTCTTGAGGTAGAAATGCATCCTCACAGTCAGCATCTCCATTACATCACCTCTTTAAAGCAGCTCAATCAGTGCATTTGTCTCGGTGTCGCACATCACCATCATGATCAGCATTGAAATGTTCATTTTATCCATCCATCCATCCATCCATCCATCCATCCATCCATCCATCCATCCATCCATCCATCCATCCATCCATCCAGCCATCCATCCATCCATCCATCCATCCATCCAGCCATCCAGCCATCCAGGACACCCAGTCTTCCCTGTCCACACACACCTCCTCCAGCTCTTCAGGGGGACCCTGAGGTGTTCCCAGGAGACATACTCCCTCCAGCATGTTCTATACATTCCTTGTTTATTTTCTGTTACTGTGTATTTTCCAGATCCATTTTGTTTTAAATAATGAAAACACAAGAAGAGATGAAGCGGTGTTCATGAAGAAAAGAATAAATTGCACAGGAGACCTCTTCACTTCAAAACAATAGAGCAAAACATACACTACAGTTCAGTGAGCACTTAATTACACAGAATGATTTGAACTAGTCCACAGAGAGTTAGAGATTCAGAATTCAACCCCTGTATCCAACCAACATGAATACTAAGTTTTTAAAAACTCTGAAACCCCCCAAAATACTTGAAAAGGTGATAGTGAATATATTGAGTGTCCCAGAAATGTTAGTTTCAGAAATAATTTCTGGAGCTCGCGAGAGGTCTCTAATTTTTGAGGACCAATTTATTACTTTGTACCAACCAGTAGAAAAAAAAACACATTCCTTCAAAAAAAGTCTGAAAACAGCCACAACAAACTAAAATAAACTCCCATACACTGAACAGAAGAAAATGACCACAGACATGGTGTTGATGGTATTAATGTAACAATGTGTGGATCACAAAGAAAACACAGGTTTGAAACAGATGCTAAGCTGTCCACCAGAACGCTGTCATCATTAACTCATGCTTTGCTCCTCCTCTTTACTCCTCAGTCCATCAGAATCCCAGACTCCTCGCAACCTGGAGCAAAAAAAAAAAAAAGGAATAAGATTCAATCAATCTCGGTTGTCAAGATCTGTTCAGTATCTTTCAGACAATCTAATTCACTCTCTGCCTCCAGATATTCACCTGCTTCCACAGCTGTTACTTGTGCAGTATTCATTCTTTGTTTGTTTGTTTCTGTTTATTTTACAAATAGGGACAATGCAAAAATTACAAGAATCTTAAAAGAGAAAACATGTTTGGTTCATATTTGGCTAGTTTCCATTTAGTTGTTCAAATAAATGGATTTTCCTGCCTCTACATCATCTCTGGTTTTAGCTCTTTGATTCTTTTAACACAGACATTATGACAGGTAATGCAATATTACAGTAACAAAATACTTCATAAGGATAAAAACTGTGCAAAATTAATTAATCACATGGAGATTACAAACATATACACATAAAAAAAAAACTTCTGGCAACACACAGAAGCCGTAGACTTCACACTACAGGTGTCTTGTTCCTTACTACAGAGAGGTGAGTGGGTCTTTTTTTGTTCATGCCTGGGGAAACTGGTTTTATTATTCATCCAGCTGCAATAACTTCTGCATTCCCCTGCACACATGAGCAGTTATTGTCCAGTCCAGTTATTGTAGACATACAGTATAATAATAAATGGCACTCAGGAAATGAATATGTCTCACAATATTGTGTTATTTGATGGTCGTGCTCCAATTTTAAAAAAGCAAGTAACAGTAGCCATTAGCAGATTGCACAGCTCTTTGACATGACTGTAGCAGAGGAGGAAGAGGATGGATTCTATTACATTCTTACTTTTCCAGCAACTATATCTGCAGTGTTTCTTAGAGTGACATGTGACTAACCCAGAGACTGGTAAATATAGACATAGATATATATATATATAGTATGAGTAGAAAGTCCTGTGTTCTTTTAAATATGATTCCCTGGCTTATGAGAGGTTAATACTGTCCTTTCCCAGGAAAACACATAGTTCACATACAAAACTCTCCATTTAGTCAATGTTAGAATGTTTAAAACTGACGGGGTCACAATCACATCAACTACGCTACAGTTACTGTATTTATCATCTAAGTCAGCTGTATCATATCAAGGCTGCAGTAAGGCAATGAGAGTAAACTTGTAATGTACCCACTGCTTATATGAACTTACCTTCATATTGGCTCATGTAATATTACTTATTACAACATTAAAACATATCCCAGATGTGCACACAATGATATGCACAATTGAAAAAGCAGCCCAACTCTAATCTGTAATCTTGAAAGGCATCTTGCTATGACCTTTAAAATGTTGACATTTTAAGATTGGAACTTCAAAATAAAGAAATCATAATAGAAAGATATTTCATTAGTTGAGTCAATATTATTCTCACTTGTGTAATTGATTGACATGCATTTAAGAATGTCTCTGGTGAACAAGCAACATAACATGAGCTAGAGAATCTCCCCGATGGTCACATTGTGCTTGCTTTCAGTGTAAACACTATAGAGACAAAATAAAACAAGATAAAACAAAAGAAACTTCTTTCAGTTGCTTTTTATATATATTTATAATATGAATTTGTGACCTACTGTGATAGAAAACAATATAAACTAAAGTTTAGCTTTCTGAAATCAGAGATGATATAAAAGAACAGGAAGAAATATGGAGCCACTAATTTTGTGGAAAACAATAAACCTGACTTGAGATGGAACTTTAAGGGTTAATACTGAGTAATCAGCTGAACTTGGCAGACTGCATGTAGGAACTAACTGCAAAAACCAAAATGTTTTGAACTTTCTATGCACCTCAGCATAAATTTATCGGGTATACACACAGAGTCAAGTGGCTGAACATTACAGTGGAGCCTGAACACAAGAAGAAGGCAGCAAATTTGACCCTAATCCCACATGTTCACTTAACTCAGTCAAATCTCACTCGAGGTCTTTCAGCAACAGCAACAATTTTCCGCTCTCAAAGATAAGATTGTTAGTTCAGGAGAATCCTGTTAATGACGGCTGTGTAATGTGGTTTGAGACTCTGGAGAAGCTTTGTTAAGACTTTAAAAACCATTCTGCTAATCTGGGAACATGTGGAAACTGAAGTTAAATATTAGTTAATAATTTGGGTCATTAAAAATGAATGGTTACACTAACCTTCCTTCATGTAATCTTTTGGTGTACATCTACAAATGACTTATTTTTGGAATAGACCCAGTTTAAGATGACCATCACAGCTAATCAACCCAATATAAAATAGTTGTCTTACTGATATGGTGCCATCATGGAGTCATCCCCAACACAGACCCCAAGTCCTGACAAATCATAACATTATTTTCAAGCTCTGGCCAAAAAAGCTACAAGTATATCATTTCTAAATATAATATATAATGTTAGTTGAACTTTGTAATGACAGAGCATAACCAACAACCTGCTTTTCTACCCTCAGCTGATTTTTTGATCAATTTAAGCTTCAAAAAATTGATTCATAATGCCAATCAATACTATTATTTGTTGTTAAGATTTGTGAATAATAAATGTTTAATGTTACTCATCTAAATGTTGTGTCCTGTCATGTCTGGAACATGTTGATGTAGACCCAAACAACTCTCAGCAACAAAGACTTGTCTGTGATTTTGCCAGATATCTAATTTCTTTTTCAGTGTCAATCAAAATTTTGCCATTACAACTTGCTTTAACTTTAGTTATGCATTTGTCCTAAGATCCCTGCACAAACATGCCTGAACACAAATCACTACCAGAAATGTGCAAACACATGCAAAAAGGAAGCTAAATAAAATAATATCTTAGCCCACACAACCGCCCATCTGACTGCCTACATATCCACCTACACATGCTCAGTCCTGGTTTTTGGTTTTACTAAAGTTTCATTGCCACCAGATGGTCATCTGAACTCATGATCTACTATTTTTTTTAAGAAAAAATACAATAAAACAAAGAACATATTTGAAATATATTTTAACAATTTTGCTATAGTCTCAGTTATGAGTTCAGAATTTGTTTTCTTGCATTAGACACAGTTTGTCCTCCAGTACTTAGCATAAATAGCAGTCTGTTTTCTTCATATGCAGGGTATGCAGTATTTTACTGCATTGTACTGCAGGTCTAAGACTCTTTTTGCATGTTGTCTGCCAAAATGTCACAAGTATGAATATTTGCCAATTTCCCTTTTTCAGCGAACCATCTTTTTTCTGCAGTAAATCTGTTTTGTGTTGTGCTCTTGCTTTGTGTTTCTATCCTTCGATGCATCTCTTTCTTTTTCCTCTAATCCCTTTTTACACATACACACTCTCTTTCTTTTAATCTTTAATCCATCAGAAAATCTGAGCGTTTCTCTCCCCTCCTCTTTGCATCATTTTCTGACATTGTTCCCCTTGGTTTGGTCTCTTGTTGATTTTTTTTATTTTATGTTTTTTTTTCACAGATGGAGTGTGATAATTTCATCACTGTCATTCAAAAAATAAATGACACCTTCATAGTATGTGGGACAAATGCAGGAAGCCCCAGATGCTGGATGCTGGTAAATATCCTAAGACAACATTCTCTTTCAGCTGCTGTATTTTCTCCTAGAAACTGAGCAGTCTCAGTTACATCAAGCATTTATCTGTTCCCTCACTTATTTCTTTTGCAGTTAAAATACTCAAGGACATTTTCATCAAATAATTAATGAGCCTTCACAGATAAAATGAAGCTTATCCAGTGAGTACAGAGTTAAAGTGATTTGACACTCGGCTCTAATGTCTTCATCCTGCAGGTAAATGACTCCGTGCTGACAGATGTCCAAGGTGCTGGGCACATTGGATCCCCCTCTGACATCTCACCACCCTACCCTTCGCAGAGGTCAATCAACTTGCCTGCAAGTAATAAACACAAGGAAGAAAATGCACATATTTTTTGTCTAAAGTCTAAGAAGAGTAGAATCTTGAAAAATATGTTTAAGCCGCTAGTCTTTGTCAGCAAACTCAATAAACCTTAGATTTGAGCGGCATGGTGCAACATGGTGAACACAGTGAAACACCTTCGGTTCTTTAAGTGAGGGAATTTTGCAAACTTTATATAAGTGACTTTAATTATAGTCCAATGTAGACTGTTAAATATAGATCTTTTGTACACAGTAAATTATGGCTATATTACCTCTTTACACAAAAATCTGAAAAAGTGATAGCAGACAGTGAAGGTTCATTTAACTTGTATTTTTCTCAGACTAGTTCCCATACGATAAATGATTGTCGCATTTGAGAAGCAAAAGTGGACGTAAAAGAAATAAAAAAAACAATAATTACAAAGTTTTCTTAAAAGCAACTGATGAAGACTTGTTATGTTTCTGCAAGATCTTGAACAGATGGTCCATAGTGTTATTTACAATGATTATTGTATTCGAATAAATTGTCTGCAGTGTTGCAGCAGCGTGGGAGTGAGTATAATTACAATCGTTTACAGTAGCTGAACTTACCAAACAGCTTTACATAAAATGAAATATGATTTCAACAATTAGGATGGTTATGTCCTATGGGGAGAGGGGTTAGCCGCCAACCGAAGGGTAGCAGGTTGAACCCAATGATTCTGGACTTTCCTGGAACTTTAGCCTAAAGTTTGAGCACAGCATTTTAAATCCAACCCCCCCAAAATATATATATATGTAATAAAACAAAGTCTGTTGTTTGTTCACTTGAACCTTTATGGCATTGAATTACTTTAAAATAAAATTACTTTTATTGTCTTTCTAGTACTATTTTGTTTGTTTGTAAATATAAAAAAAAATTGTCATATAAAAATAATCAACAAATTGCACACAAGTTTTTATTCACAAATTTAATGCCAGAGTAATTTGTTGGAATTGAATTTATACTGAGTCTGTTTCTCATCATGTTATTTCTGGGTTTATTTTTTAGCAGCATGGATTCTACTCAGCAATGCTTCTATAAAACAAACTTCTTTTTAAAAGAGCAGACATTTGTTAATTCCAGATGTCCAAGAAGTATATGCCTCTCTTTTACAAACTAAAAAAAGAAAATATATTTATCTTATAGGAAAAAAAAGTCTGTGAGAAACACTCGTCAAATATTTGTTTTTTGGGTGAGAGCACCAATTTGGATCAAATAAGCATTTTAAATCTCTCAATTATTGTAACTGAGTGGAATCAGGTGGATTTTTATCTTTAAAAGGTGTTATTTAAATAAACATACAGTACTTTCTTACTTACTCAAAGAATACATGATGTATTTGTCAGAAGAAAAAAAAATCTAATCTTGGGCAGTGTAATTTCAGAGCTTCACAAGATTGTTAACTTTAACACCTTTTAAAGCAAAACTCCTAATTTGGACTATTTAGCAAAGCATCACATTAAATAAATACAGATGTTTCTAATTAAAAATGACCTTTAACAGTCATACTGCATGAAGAGGGACACAGAATTGCCTGTTTTTTTGAACCATCCAATCTAGATTTGTTTAAAGAGACTCGAATCAGTGAGGGTTTGGTTTTCGCTGCAGGGTGCTCTTCCAGATGGGGAGTGATTGTGGATGCAATGAGCCGGTCCTTTGCTTAAGCTAAGCAGCATTCAAATAACGATCAGTCCTGATTAGGATGTTACCGCTATCATTCCTAACTCTACCCTCTCTGCATTGCTATGGAGACAGAGCTCTGAGCTGGGTTGTAAGAACATGCTGATTTGTAGCTGCTCATTTACGTATGCAGTGGGCTACTCTGCCTTAATGTCTTCTTCGCTCTTGATCCCCTGCCTTTTTTAATATTCTTTTTAATATTTGTCCTCTTGGGCCTTCCGTTCTACCGTTTTCTACTTTGTGTTTAATGTTTCTCTTTGCCATATCTTCCTCTCCTCTACACTCAGCTCACTACCAGTGTTACTTCAATCATTCCTCCACTCCCTTTTAACCTTGAACAGACCTGTTGAGAGTGGTCTATCTATGTTTAATTTTTTTTTTTAACTTTTCATAATCTCTTCTCTCGTGCATCTTTTCTTCTGGCTGTCTCAGATGGGAGTCTGTATTCTGCTATGTCGTCGGTGGGAGGTCACGCTGGCTCGATCCGGCGCACATTTGGCTCACAGAAACTCCTGAAGACAGAGAACATTTGGCTGCTGAGTGAGTAGGAGGAAGGGAGTCATGCAGAAGCCATACAGGTTTAGACAAATGCATATGGAGATGGTGGGTGGTAGTTTCTGTAAATCATCTACTATCATTCCTAAGAGAATAAAACATGTAGGTGTATTCAGTTACGGTCAGAAACCTTTAAACTGAGATCAACAGTTTATGCTCCTGTTAATCATCACTATTTCTTTTTTTATGTATTATTAGTACTGCTTAAACATGCTAATGTAATTATGTAAAAAGGCTATTTCAGTTTTTTTATGTATTTTTTCTTTTTAGATCTGGCAGAGGTATTATGACTAATATCAATGTGATGATGTTTTAGGAAACATTTAAATCTCGTCTCCAGATCCACAGTTCGCTGGCGCATCCGTTATCCCTTCTTCAGAAAAATACAAAACTGAAATCTACTTCTTCTTTACTGAATTCAACAAGACAGCGAGGGTGGATGAGGAACCCTTCAGGGCACGCATAGGACGAGTTTGCACGGTAACTGCAAATAACTTACAAACCCTTTAAAGTTTTACATGTCATTGTGTTGCAGGTAATCTCTCATTTTATCTGGTATTTGGGTCTTAGCTGACCTTTAGAAATCTCAGTCAGCATCTCTTCAGTTTAACTAACTCTTTTGTTGGCATGGTTACTCCTTACAACCCAATACTTGCCAGAAGAAATGGCTTAAGCATTTTAAGCAACAAAGCAGTTCAAGTACTCCGGATAGATCTGCTGAGAATCAGGATTCTCAGAAAAAGTGCAATCCAAAACCCAACAAAAAGATTTGGAAAAGTTGCACATCATGTGGTACGCATGTATGAAAGTCTTCCCTATACGTGACAATAAACCTCTCCTGAGCCTCAAGTTTTAAGGGTGTACAAGTGTTGCTTATTCGCTTTGAGAAGAAACTTACGAGAATGTTTCAGCTAATGAAACTTTGCAATCAGCGATGTCAAATCAGGTGTTTCCTAATTAGCTGTGAAAGGCAAACACCTGCTGCTCTGTATGACTCACGACTCATGCTGTAATTTGATTTTAGATCAAGGATGCAAAATGGAATCAGAAAAGGTTAAAATGGAAGACTATTATGTACGAGGATGAATGACAAATTTCAACCATTTGTGTAGTAATTTTATTTGCCAACTAAGATTCTAGTTCACATTTTATAGCTTGCTCTTCAAGAGGTGTATGAGGAGATTAATGTCTTCTGTGCTTATATTAAATACCAAAACAGTTTACCTCAAACTACAAGAGCAGGAAAATTACCATCATCAGTAAAGAAGTGAAACATAGACCAGATTTTGTTCACATAATAAGATTAGTTAGTTCAGAGTGGAGGATATGTGTATATCGTTTCACCTCTAAGATATTTACAGACTGTTTACTTGAAACCTGCCGTAACTGTATTTTACTTGAAAAGGACTTCACTGGTAAAACCTACTTGCAGGTTATTATTAGTTACGTGTCTGCAAACTGTTTGCTCTTCTATGTTCATCAAAATAGGTAATGCTTAATAAAGGGATTTGAATTTGTTCAAGCGCACAAAATTAATTTCTCACATCCTGGTCTTTCCATCTCAGTGGGTTCCAGAGATCATGCAGTGTTTTGAAGTTAATTGTTGTGAAAATAACACATGAAATTGTCCCATTTTAAGACTAAGGATTCTGCCCCACAGCATGAGTTGTTGGACATGCATCTTAGCAGCAAACACAAAAGCTGAAGTTACAAACACTTTGGCTGCCTGGCTTTTTTGTAACAACCCCTGTGTGTTTTCTCCAGGGGGATGAAGGGGGCATCAAAGCCCTGCTGCCAGAATCTTGGACCACCTTCATGAAGGCGCGGGTGATGTGCGGTGCAGGAAACACACAGCAGCAGTACAACAACATGAAGCAGGCAGTGGTGCTGACTGCTCAGGACAAGAGGGCTGGGGTCATGTACGGCCTTTTTTCTAATGCATGGTGAGTTAGCACTTTTAAGCCTTTTCACAAACAAAAAGCCTAAAATATGAAACTATACAGGGGATTCTGGGATGTTGAGATTCAGCACTGAATTGTCCAAATGTTTCACGGATGTTCTGAAATAAATTTGGAAAAGGGTTCTTTTAAGGATGAGGGAACAAAAAAAACCCTCAAAAGTTAGAATATGACTGAAACTGGTTGTATATTTAATAGTGATATCAAAGAACTGACTATTGCACCCTTGCCATTTAATCAAAATGTTCTGTTAAATATTAAGTAAAAGCAGAGTCTTCTTTGTTTTAGTCTCAAAAACCACTTGCTTTGTTCATTTCAAGGATGTATTAACTCTCTTCTCATCACTGTTACAGGGGTAGAACAGTTATTTGTGCATACTCCATTGAAGATATTGACCAAGCCTTCTACACTTCTAAATTGAGAGGCTACAGCAGCCCATTTATCGGCAGTCGGCCTGGGATGGTAAGGAAAACCTTTTTTCATGTTTTGTCAGTGTGCTTTAAGGACAAAACACTCATGCAAAAAGCATGTGCCAGTCTATAATTTAGAGACAAAAACACTAAAGTGCTATTTTTGAGATGGATGACTTGATAAAAGAGGAGAGTTCTATGTTTTTTGTAATTACTCATTCAAAAGTCCAGGTTGATGTGAATCATTTACACCACTTTTATCCTCAGTGTCCCCACAAAAGCTCCTCGTCAGCTGAAGGTCAAAACAACATTAAAAATCTTGGGGTGATTCGATACCACCCAGAAATCGAGGATGTGATCAGACCTGTCGGTGTGGCTCCACTTGACCTCCCAACAGACGACCAAATCACTCACACAGTGGCAGATATCGTCCTTGCAGTCAATGATGAGCATTACAGCGTCCTCTACCTGGGAACAGGTACATCCCTTCATACATTTAAATGTTATGGCATGTCAAGGCTTCATGGTTTTCTTCTCCTTTGATGAGAACTTTGAGTTTAACTCAGAATCTAAGAGACTGAACAACATTTTACTAACACTTACATAACAGATGGTGCAAACATTGTTTATCACAGTTGTAACATCTTGTTAAAAGGATTAATGTCAAAGCTGTAATAATTGAAAAGTCCTGTTTTGCCCTGTTTTCATCTGGCAAACATGTCTGTTAGAAAATACATTCATGTTTATTTTCTTCTTAGATTTGGTTAAAATTGTTGACATGACCAAAACACATTTCATGAAATTCTATTTAATTTTATTGTGAGTTGGTTTGTAAGCTCGGTTCCATAAACAAAATAGTTGCTTTGGCCAAACAAAATGAATGAGCTACAAAACCAAAATTGGGTTCAAAAGAAAATCCAAAACCTTTCAGAGAGTTACTAAATGCTAAATTTGAAATAAAATCATTTAAATGATTGAAATAAGTTAATATAAAAAAAAGAATAAAATAGGTCCAGAAGTTCAAGGAGATGGAGAACATTGTTCATTTTTATTTATTTTGTTCTGCTTGAAGGAAAATCCAGCTTTCTGTATCTGATTAACATTTTTGGCATGTTAGTATATAAGCTGAGCCTGTAGACTGTAGATAAGTGTCCTATCAGCTGCAGCAGAAGAAGAATGAACAAACAGACTGATAAATACAAAAAAACCCGAAAAATATTGCAACAATTAAAGAGCCAAATATTTGGTTCAAGCTTCACATATTAGAAACCTAATATTCAGATTTATTTCTACTCATAAATGTAATTCAAAAATTCTTGGCCTTCACAATATTGTTTCTATTTGATCAAAGTGCAAATTCAGAGGCACAGATGTTGCTCAAAGCAGTAACTATACAAACTGTGTTGTGCTTTAGGGATGTTACTATGGCAACCATCACAAGTTCTATGCTCATGTACTGTGTCACATCGATATACAGCCAAAAGATGAGTGTCATCTTTCTCATTACCACAGTAGCTGCAGAACCCATCCCCCCCACCACCACCACCATCTGAATGTATCTGCCCCTATTCAAGAAAAGATAACTAAAAGTCATTGACATCTCTCTCTAGATTAGGTAACAAAGCCAATGCATCAGAACTCACTAAGAGCCAATATCCACAAGAAGGAAACAGCCCAGAACATCATCTAAGGCTCTGTAAGCCTCTCTTGCTTCAGTTAGGGCCAGAGTTCATGCCAAAAACTGCATCTATGGAGAGTTCTGAGGTTAAAACCTGCTGTTGACCAAGAGAACACAAAGTAAATATCTCAATTTGGAAAGAAAAAACATCTTGACTTGAAAATATTGGGAAAATAGCTTGTGGATCGATGAGAAAAAAAGTGGAACATTTTGGAAGGTGGGAATCCCCTTTACAGCTGGTCAGAAAAATACTGTTATACAAACAGTGGTGGTAGTGTGATGGTCTGGGACTGGTTTGCTGCTTCAGGACCTGGATGACCAGCTATAATTGATGGAGCCACGAATTCTGATCTCTACCAGAAAATCCACAAGTAGAATGTCCATCAGTTGGCTGAAATAGCTTTTTCCCTCCCATAAGTTGTAAAATAAAAATACATTTTCTTATTTACTTTCATGATCTGATATTAACATTGTTTAATAATCTGGCACATAAAATTGCGGCAAAAAAAGCAAAAACAAGCACTGTATTTGCTTGTCTAGTGGACAGAAAACACCATTAAAAAGATCATTTGATGTCCTCTCTCTGTGGACTCTCCTAACTGTGTCAGTAACAGGAGGAAACAGGGCTATGAACAGCCTTGGTGGCCTAGAAAGAAAGTAGAGCAGTTTGAGTCACACTGGTGTCTGAGGCCAGGGGAAAGAGTTGAACTTGAAATAGGGTGTTCTGCTGTCACAGAATGATTCTTTTAATTTTCTTTCATCTTTATAATCCCTTTTTCGCACCAGACTACAGCCATTGGCATGTCATCTGTGGATAAAAGTCTGGTATAACAGCATTTCATTTCCCTCATTCATGATATTACATCACCTTCACGCCAAAGCTCAGGTTATAAATATTCACAGCTAGTTCCAAGTCAAGTTCATCAATCTGCATAATTAATTTCAAAGAAGCTCTTCTGTTTATGCAAATGATGAAGAGATGCTTCCGTTTTGAAATTATTCAGTCTTAAGTGAGTGAAATGGCAACTTGTACAAATGTTGCTTTTAGAAAGTCTGAGCCAATCAGATGAGAAGTTGTAGGAAGCTGTGATTCACTCTCAGTCCATTAAAGACACATTTTCTTGGCTGTTTGAGAACACCGGTCCTCCTCATGGGTGCAGATACACTGTATGGTTAATGTTTGTTTCAAAAGAAGTAATGACTGGTGAATCATATGAGCACAAATTACTGAATTAAATTATAAAAAATAACAGAAGGAGATGAGATCATTTTCAGGATGATCTAAAGCCTCCATGCACACAAACAGCTTCCCACTAGAACTGCCAGGACGTTGGACTTTAACATCAAAGCAGATGAAACTGTTCAGCAGTATTTTCTTTTTTCTAAACAATTCAACAAATCCTGTTTAATGTTCAGTGACCATGTTTTAACTGTGGAATACAAGTGATGCTTTAAAAATAACAAGGTGGGAATGTTTATAATTATGACAACTTTAAGTTCGGATTTGATATTTAGGAAGTTATTTTTTGAACTAAAATGACAATATTTTTGATCTTGGCAGATTTATGAAATAAAGATGATAAAATAAAGCAAAACAAATACTTTATATGAGCTGCTTGCTGCACTTCAGCAGCAGATCTTTAATATTGTGAGTGTGAAAAAGTCCCTTTGACAAAAAGAAACATGGATGGAACTAAAAGCCACAGACCTTTTGAGAGGCAGCAGAGCAACTGGAACGGTTGTTATATCTGTTTGTGTACTGACTGCTAGAAGGGGGATAAAGCTACGGTCGGTGTTAAAAGATTTATTTTCCTTTAGTAATTCAGTGACAGCTTCTACAAGAAGTGTAAAGCAGTTTGTATTTCAGTTATGGAGGTGGTACAACACAAAGCTTCCCTCAGGGATGGAAGAAATGTCAGATCCATACATTTGCTTCAAGCTGACTTCATGTTTGAGTTCACAACCCATTTTCTTTTCACACAGTGTGACGCTCAACGTGACTGTGGTTTAAAGGTTAGAGAGGCAGGAAAATAAGCACCTGACTGAGGAAAATGTGTAGCAGGGGAGTTAATCATCACGGTGATAAAAGGACAGATTTTACTATCAAAAATGGGAAGTTTGAATTGATGCTGAGAAAAAAAAAGTACACTGGCTGTTTTCTTTTTGTCCAACAAAGTTTTTTACAGATACATTTACATGACTGTGCACATATAAAAGGATGGGGGGGAAGGTGTTTTGTGTAAAATGTTCCCTCAGCAAGTTTTACCCAGATAAATATAGCTAAAAACAGATTCACTCAGCAGATGTCATGAGTTCAGCACTGTCACCCTTTTCCCTCTCAGCTGTTCTCTTTGTGCTGATACACTGTTTCGATAAAAGAACCCAAAATAGCCAAAGACAAGATTAAAGAAACACCAGAATACACTGAACAGAATGAAGAATGTTATCTTTAGCAACAGAGAAAATAAAGTTTTGAAGTTTATGAAAAGAGGCAGTATGAATACAAAAGAAAACAAAGTGACAGCAAGAGCCTGCCTGCGTAATTATGCATGAGAAAGTGTCTTCCTGTGGGAGCATTCAGGAAATGAAACTTTAAGATAAAAGGTATGAAAGCACTTTGTCACACTGCAGGCGAAACAATCTTTTATGGTGACAAAAGAAAGAAAAAACAACTTGACAAGTTATCATTTGGACAGGTTTGAGTTGTCTTTTTGAAGCGTAGCACAAATTGTAAGACAAGAAAAATTAGTTTGGACTTTAGTGTTACACTTAAGTAGACTGTGAAATAAAGAAATAACAGTCTATGAGCTGTAGCTGAGGCTGTCTGATAGTGGCACAGTCTGTTCTGTAAAGACTCACTGCTAGAATGATGACTCATCATCTTTCAAACTGAGCCTGCATGCACTGTTGACTAACAGGGCAAAGCTGAACGATTCTGTCTGAAATTCCAGCAGCTTTTTTTTCTTTGTCTGCTGGAACTGGTGCAACTTTATTCACAAAAGAGACACATTCAAGCATTTTTTTATATATATTTGAGCTATATGATCATTTGAGTAAAGTTTAACACCAGTGTTATTGTGTCACATCTTCATTTATGCATCACAAGAAAAAAATCAATGCTTCGTGAAAAAAAACAAAAAAAACCATGCAAGATTATAAAAAAAGATTAAAAATAGGGCAAACTTATTTAGAGGCAGAAATAATTCATATATGTTTATTAAACTTTGACTCTGCAAGTAAATTCTAAGCAGCAGCTAGTTTACACCAGTGGGGCTGTTTAGGTTTTGCTTCCAGACGCCCTTTTTAATATTTAGATTATACTTTAGGTATACTGTCAGAACACAAGAGAACTGGTAATGAATTAATAATCTGTACTTATGCCCCAAAATTCTCATTACATATTGTCTTGTTATCTAATACTTAATAAGGGAACAGTATTAACGTGTACATGAACAGAAGGAGTTTTTAGAAATGAGCTCTAATCAACCTCGTCTCTTGCTGATTTTGAACTTTAGCTGATAATTTCATGTTTGTTTTTTTACAATACAGACAAAAGTTTTGAAAGCTTGACATTGTATAAAATACACTTTTATTAAACCTTTAAAAAATTGTATTCATCCAGTCAGTTCAGCACAACAAGTCTTACAATGAAACAGTTTCTAAAACAGTCTCTAATAAACTGAGAACGAAGCATTTGTACCAACAAACTGGCAGGATGGGGTCTGATAAAAAATCGGTTTAGGCCATGTAAGGTTGTTTTTTTTTTTACGTAAAATGACTTAAAAATCAGAACAAAGTGGAGTATTCTTGGCAGCAGTCAACTGAATCTGACAGTGCTCCAAATCTGCAGCAAACACCTGATTTGCTATCCAGGCTTTTGATGTATCACTTAAAAACGTCTAAGACAAATGCAAAAACAGCACAAAAAGGACTACATTTTCACAACTTTAAGGAAAAATGCAATCATAATTTTTGTTTTAAGATTTTTGATGAATTAGTAGCCAAATCAGAGCAGTCTTTTATTAATCAGAGTTTAAGAATACCAGAAGAAAAAATCTAACAGAAAATAATAGGATGTGCTTTTTATGTTTAAAAAAAGAGAATAAAACAGTGAATTAAGTTACATTTACAATGAAAAAGCTAAAATTATATTATCATACACTGCCTTCAATCAAGCTTTGCATTAAGAAAATTCTTGACCGACCTCCTCTATCAATAATTTCTTTGTCCCTCTTGATTTCTGCAGAACAAGGCAAAGTTCTCAAAGTTCTCCATACCAGTGAGGAGGTCTTCATTGTATCCCAGTACTCGCTGTTTCACAATGAAGGCCCTGTTCTAAACATGGCCATTGACTCACAAAAGGTAAAATTGAGCATGTTTTTTTTTATCATATTTTATAAGGTTCCATGAAGAAAAGCTACAGGATTCTGTTCGGATAGAGAGGAGGAAAAAGAGTCATTCTGTTTCTGAATGATTTATTTCAGATACGACACGATGCTCTAAATTAAAAGGGGGATATAAAGTTTGTATTTTTGCAAACTGTATAAAAAGACATGCTGTGAAAGATTTCAAGTTCAAACATTTTCAGCAGGTAAAAGCAAACTTTCCTTTTATTTTTTAGGGACACTTGTATGTTGGTACAGCCATGGAAGTCCAGCGGTTGCCTCTGGCTGACTGCAATCGCTATGGCGACACATGCAGGGAGTGCATCCTTTCTCGAGATCCGTACTGTGGCTGGGACAAGGCCAGGAGGAAGTGCATCGCCATCCCGCCTGGTTACAACGTCACATCCGGGTAAGTTTAGGAATGATGTCACTGCTGCAGAGCTATTGGGACTTTTTACAAGGAGCTTCTTTATTATAGTACTGAGACTTATCAGTGAAAGTAAGATCTGACTGATAATTTATTGTTCTTAGATGATCAAATGTGTTTCAA
Source organism: Pachypanchax playfairii (assembly GCA_006937955.1). Taxonomy (NCBI): domain Eukaryota; kingdom Metazoa; phylum Chordata; class Actinopteri; order Cyprinodontiformes; family Aplocheilidae; genus Pachypanchax; species Pachypanchax playfairii. Next base: position 4,502,922 of record SSNP01000010.1, on the reverse strand, counting down.
TCAAGTAGATATTAGAGATTAACACAATTATGATCAACCAAACAGGTTTAGTTTTCAAATTCGCTTTGGTTTAAATCATCTTGTGGGTTTCTGGGGCACAACAATAAAAAGAGCATGAGCTATAAAGAGGTTCAGACTCCTGTCTCCAGTTTTTACTGTAACCATTAAAGGATTTGTCTCTTCTTATTTTATGTATGCAGAACTGGGGCTTTATGTAAAGCCTCATTACCCACTTATGAAATAATTTTATGCTTCTAATTCTTTCTCTTCTTTTTTTTTTCCTCTTACAGGACTCTCATTCAGAATCTTGATGATTCAAACTCCTCCATTTGTGGAGAAGCTGCTGGTGAGCCCTTATCCGCTCTCTCCCACTCTCCCTGTATCTTAATTAAACCAAAATGGGAACATTTCTGTGCAAGTACAGCAAAAAGATGATTATCATATAATTGAACAAAGTCCAGAAACCAGCTGGGAAAATGGATTTTTATTTCATGGCTTGCCCTGGTTCAGAGTTCAAATCCCAGTTACAACCTTGACAAATTGGGACAAACTTAACAACTCAGGTGAACTGATATTTCCCACGGGGTCTTTTCTTGTTGTATTCCTGGTACGACTTGTACTTCCCGTTAATAAGTATGATTTTGTTCTCTTTAGCACACAATTTCAATGAAAAAAGAATCAGAGCATTGTGTTCTGATATCTTGACTGTTATCTTTAAGCAAAAGAAAGAAAATGACAACAAATTATTAAAATACTGTCAAAATTCACTGGTTACTTTATCTTTAAATTATTCTCATATATCATGTTTTATTCTATAATAAGATGAGAAAATATACTTTTCTTTTTGAAACCAGAAGATTAATGTTTTAAAACTATCTTTAGTATGCTCCAGTATTATGCGGGTATCACATGTCTGCTTTTCTAGTTGCACTTGGTGCAATGGGAATTTTCCATTTCTGATGAGGAAGCTTATGCGTTGTGATTTTATTAATTTAATTCACAGTGGGATTCAGTTGCTTACATTTGTTCCAACTAAGCATGGAGCTAAAATTTAATTAAATATGTTTTTTTTATTCTTTGCAAAGCATAGATTAGATTAATCCACCAGGTGCTCCAGTGTAAAAACTACCTATGGTCTCATATTGACTCCCTGGCAACTAGACCCTGTACCAGAAAGGTACATAAACTCTGCTTCAGAGCCATCTAATTTAAACTGATATTGTGCTTTAGTAATTCATAGTCCCAGACAAATTTGCAGTGAATCAAATATAAATCAACATCTCATTATGAACATAGGGACTTCAGGGACTGTATGTTTATGAATATCCTTTCCCTCAGGCAGTAATTTGTTTTGTTAGGTAGGTAATAAAATATTGTCCTGACAAAAATCCACAAAACAGTATTTAGTACACAGAGCAATACAAGCTTGACTTTAATGTCTACAGAATACCATTTAGACTTGCTGTGAATTTTTCTCTTTCTGTGCAGCTCTAAAGCAGCGTCGGACTTCTCCTAGAGAAGTTTTGGTGAAGGGGAGAAACACCACCGTGTTCCTTCCGTGCCCGGTGCATTCCTTCCACGCTACCTATCGCTGGGAAAAGGACAACTGCATCAAGAACTACCCCTGCCTGTTCTCTGGAGACTTCTGTGTCCTGGGGCCAATTGTTGATACACCCCTGAAGGAAGGTGTCTTCCGCTGCATGGCCACTGAAGATGGATTCAAAGTCGAGGTTATTTCCTTCAGGCTGGTAAACGATGGCAAGCTTCTCTCTGCATCTCTTGCTTCCACCGTGGGGCTTTCTGTCCTGCTCGCCGCGGCTACTCTATGGTTTCATTAACCACAGCTAACACTAAAGCTAACTCCTTATTCTTAGAGGCACCCACTGACAGGATAGTCAGGGAGCTACTATGTTGGGTTAGGTTCGCATTGCATTGATGTCCATGGTTGGATTGTGCACTGGCAATTTACTTTTTGATGTTGTTGTTTTGGTTTTCCTAGCTTTTTGGAGAAAGATTTAGGAAAAACAGTGACTAAGGGGTTAATAAATCTATATTTATATCATAAAACAACATATCTACAGCCACAGCTGTCTTAAAAGCAGAACTGTAAAATCCATGAAGTATTGCTAAACCTACATGATTTAGAGTTACTCAACACACTCATGTCTTGCAAGTTCAAAGGGATTCAACCATAATGATTAGGTGCTTTGCGAACCTTTCCTCTTTAATTAAAAAAAAAAAAAAGACAAATATATCTGATGAGTTACTGTAGGCAAAAATGAAAACTAAAAATAGAAAAAAACAACAATACCAGGCCAATTGTTTTAAACTTTTCTCTCTATATTTTAAAATTGAATTGATTGTGCTTATGTGTGAATATGTAAGACTTTATTAATGCTCCTACATGTTTTCATTCATCTTGTTAAATTCCATTTATATAGTTCATTAAAATCTAGAAATATGTCTGGTATTGAAATCTAAAAAAGCCTTAAAACTTCTGGGACATAGACTCCTAAGCACAATTTTGCAGTTGAGGTAGAGTACTGTAAACTCAGTTAGAGCAGTAATTAATGTTGCTGAGTCTTACAACATGGCTTGGAGGAAGTGTCAGCTTTTGACAGGAAGTAGGTGGATGGGCAATAGCTCATTCTTGAACATCACTGTGTCTCAGCACCGGCTCCTCAGACTCTGTAGTTTTTTGCATCTTTTCAGTAGATGGTATCAGATTATTATTGCACCTTGTTCACAGCTTTGTCTGCTGACTTTTTGCTTTTGGTTTACATACCACAAACGTTCCTGTCCTCAGACTCTTTAACCCTTAACGGTTTGTGCTTCAAAACAAACTAAATGCTTTCTGCCTGATAATGTCTAAAGTTGTGAACAAGGTGTTCTGCTATAGCCATTTTAATACAAATCAAACTAACACAGTCAAAGAAGAAAATAATGTAACTGAATAGTAAAGCTGTATTTTACAGTCTGCCGGGAGGATAAAATAAGGCTTTTATTTAGATTTAAAAAAGCTTGTACTTAGACCGATAAAGTGTTTTCTGGATGTTTTTTCCACTCCAAATGCTGATTTTTACCATTGCTGCCTACATCTCAAAAAAAGCCTATATGATCATTATTTTATGCCACAGTTTCTATATGACACTTGACAATTTCCTGCTTTGATGTGAAGAAAAATGTGTTTTCATATTTTTATTTTTTACCCTGTAAAACATGTTTGACAGATTCCAACAAGATGTTTGGGTCTAGACTTTTGAGTCTGTCAGTTTAACAGAGGTAGGTTATTTTAAAAATAGTTTAAAGTCTTTAAATTCTGCTATTAATCAATAAACATTAAAATATAACTCCACCTACAGCAAAATATTTAATCTGTTTTCTGATGACCCTGATTAAATATGTTGAAGTAAACAGATTCCAGTAAAATGTTGAAAATATTGTTTTTAAAAAGTCACTTTTATGCCCTTAAATGCCAAAATTGGTGCAAAAATCTAAGCTGACTAAAGAAGCAGACTTGCTTGGAGATGAATTATGCATTGGATTAACATGTCCTCCAGCTCTTTGAAAATTATATCATTAATGGTAAATAAATCTGGCTTAGACGAGCCTTCCACTGTAGTAGAAATGTCATTAATAGTTAATTAGACTAAGAAGTCGGCGTGCTCTGCATTAAAAGATTTATTATATGCTGTTAGGGGATGCGAGGGGTGACAGGGTTTTCCACTGTGAAACAATACAGCGTTGTGGTTCAGTTGACTTTGCTTTGGGATTTTGTCTCCTCCTGATGGAGCACTGGCTGTGCAGCCGAAAAAAAAAGAAGAACAAAAATGAAAGAACTAAGCTTTGTTAAGCCTCATTCACCTGGTGCTTATTGCCTCTTTTTATGCTAATTTCCAAAATCCCCTTATCCTTTCCACAAATAACATATTGTGTCTATTAAAATCTGAGCACTTGTGTAACATCGGTCTTCCTTACCCCTAAACCTAAACCTGTTTTCTGGTGGAAAATTTGTACCTACTATCAGCCAAGTGTTGCTAAACATTTAATAATGGCTGCTTCACGCTGCAAGGTGATGTTTGGCAGCAAACTAACAAAAACTTGGGTGTTTAAGGTGTTTTTATAAATACCGTCTTAATGCTGTAAGTATATTTGCAAAGTGCTGTTTCATGTAATTTGACAAAAGAATGCTGTTATCACGAGACACAATCTCAAAAGCAGTCTGTGCTATCCAACTTGCTGAATGAGCCTGGTGGCATGAAGTTCTCTGTGTCCTGTTTCCACTGAGATCACCAGAAATTTAATAATAATAAAACAGCAGCATTTTTCTCAGAGTGTGAAATCAGTCCTCCATCATTCAGCATTTTATCAAAGTATTATTATCATACACATGCCACTAATTGGTGGAAGATTAGAAACTGAACTTGATTTTGCTGTTTTGAAACCTCTCCGCTTCATCCAAGTCCTTTTTTGATATGAATATCTACCAAGTTGCTACATCTAAATCCATTTTTAATCACTCTCATCTGTTATTGTCAGCCAGTCTGATAAAGGCTAATCTCCTTCAAAGCAAACTCTTGATTTGTTGTCATAGCACCATCATGACGGACCATATAATCTGTTGTAAATTAATAAAAGTCATGTAAGGCGGGTTGCTTTTCTGTTTGCCGTGGGGCTTTTGAGTGTCCAGTATTGTACATGATGTGTGCCCATGATTTTGTGTCGATATGTAAAATTTTATTAGCAATGTGCCAAACCCTATTATATACAAAAATAGATACCCTCCTGGTACCATACCAGTCTAATACCATTCCATGAGACGTATTTTTAATTAAAAGATATCTATAGTACAATAGATATTCATGTAACTAATTCATATTGACATGTGTTTCCCTGAACATGTGCCGTTAAAAAAATAATAAAACAAGTATTATGAAATGATTTGTTTTCTTTTTAATACAAGACATATTTTTGCTGTACATTAACATTTGTTGATGCATATTCTATATTTTCAGTCAAGCCTTTCAGGTAAGAAACAGCTATTACCATTACTGTGGGGGATTTTTAAGGTTTCTAGGTTACTTCAGTTTCGTTTGGACAAACATGTCACAGTGATGAATGAAAAATAACAGTTTTGATATCAAGTTGTTTTTGGAATGACTGTTTATTTGCTGTTGTATGCTTTCCTGAGCTCTGCCCCCCACATGAGGCAGTGAAATGTAGCCTTCTGATTGGCTACAGCTGCTTTCTCGAACCTCCCCTCTAGACCTTAGTTGTTCCCATGATATAACATAAAGGATTTTAATGGAATGTTTATTTATCCTTGTCAACAAATTTTCCTAACAGGATAGTTAATGGTTATATGTAACATGTCAACATTTAGAAGATAAGGCTTAAATCTTCAACATAAAATGTTATTAGTTCCCACCAAGAGGCAGGCACCATCATTAGCATTAGTCTATTCAGAATCCATTCTCAAAAGGCGAAAACCTTTCAACCAAAATGTTATTTCTAACGCAGAATGTTTAAACGTATAATAATTTTGTAAATTGTTCAAACTGCTGAGAAATTTGAAAGAACTACAGTAATTGCAATTCTTCACACTGCAGATTGCCAAATGGATGCATCTCCATCTGCTGGCCAAACACATCACAGTCTTCTCACAGCCTAAAATTCACTGATAGGCTCTAAAAAAAGCCAAAATCTAATCTTTGTAGGCCTTTTTTATTTAAGCACCTATGTTTTACTTTTAAAGTTGTTTCCATGTTGTTGCAGTCGATCTTTTAGATTATGTTGCAACAATCGCATGTTGAAACACCACCCACCAGGCAGTTGGACATAAAAAAGGGAAACATGCCTAGTTTAAGAATGTGTAGGCTGCTTATTGGTCTCATTTACATTTTGTAATAGTTTGCACTTCACTCTAAATGAAGTCTGTCAAAGGAGCTTATACAATACATTGAGGCCACTTAAAACTGTCCAAGTAGATGAATTTACACATAAGTTTAACACGCGGAAAAATCTATCATTAACACGTTTAATTACTTCCCTGGTGGCAAAACTAAGAGATGAAACGCAAATTATTACATGTATGGTTGTATGTTATACTGATGGGGTGTTTTCCATTTTGATTGCTGATCAAATCACCTCACAATACAAATTGTACTAACTTCTAGCTGATCCAGAAACTGGTGACATCTGAACAGATCCCCAGTCAGTCATAGTGAAAAAAATAAAAAAAAAATAAGATTAACAATTTAAAAAATTAACAGTGTGATTAACAAGAGATGCCAGAAACAAAAAAGATGTAGACAAGCCTGGAAGAAGTGTCCTGAAAACATAAAAAACTTCAACAGAAGACCCAGGACAGGGCAATTTCTACATTAAAACTAACAGAAATAAAAAAGACAGATAAAGTATAATATTGTTTTCTTTTTTTTAATCCAGTGCATACAAATAAAATCTGACAAAAAATTATTCAGTTAATTTTCAATTTGAATCAAATCATTTCTCCACAAAAAAAAACCAAAACAACAGAGGCAGCAGTGACAGATGTTGCAACATTAAGTGACAGTAACAGCAAGATAAAATGAACATTTGAGCCGCAAGAAGGGATGAAAGAGGAAGTAAAATTGTGAAAATCCAGGCCGGTAAAAATGGTCAATGAAGCAATTTGACCCCCAAACTGGAGGATAGATTTCAGGAGACTCAAGACTCAGACAAATTCAGAGCATAAGATTAGAAAAGTATTATTACAGATTATACGTGCTAACCTTGAATTAGGTCTTCCTAATATGGGACCTTTCTACCGTCACTTTCAATGGACATTTTAACAATATTCCTTTGTTTTAGCTGTCCAGCAAGAATTCTGTGCCACATGTCAATTCATATCTGACCATGTTTTCTAACACAACAATAAATCCAAACAGTATCAGTGTTAACACTAAACAATACAAGTCTATACAAAAAGTCCAACCCCTGAACTTAGTCTGCATAAAATTTACACTTTAATTTATAATCCCTCTGTATGTAAAAATAAGAAATTATGCACTTACCATTTCAATTGCATCTTTAATATGGACCAGTTCGTTGCTGCTCACCTTTCCCAGGTTAAACATCATCTCCTGGGTCTGTTTGTATTAAAAGTGACTTTCGGTTATTAAAGTTTGCCAGTCACATGATAAGAAATTGACGGGAAATTGCTTCTGTATAAGAAAATCATAGTGTCACCAGAAACATTTGGTAATGGGATTATTTGATTTGCTGGAGCTTCCTGCTTATGAAAGAGTCAGTTCTACAATCAGACTCTTCTCATGTGAAGTCATCCTGTTGTGATGGATGAAGTATGTGGATTAATATTGTCTTGCTGAAATGTACAAAACCTTCCCTGAAAGAGATCTAGATTATTTGTCTATGGAAAGCAAAAGTTTCTCTAAAACCTCTGAAGTACTTCCAACACCCATTACAGCACAGTAATGTTGTAGAGTAAATACATATACAGAAATATGATTAAATTGATAATAATAATAATTTTACTTTTCCTTTATTAATAATTAATTAATTTATACAACAGAGAAGCACCAGGTAAAAACAGAATAAAAAGCCCCCTAACTATCAAGAGCCCCAAAACATAATATGAAAAAGGAAACGCAAACCTCAACAAAATAAAAGCACAGGAAAGTTCTGGGAAAAATTATGAAAACATTAAAGCTACAAACAAACCCCAAACTCCACAAACCTGACATTTAATCATTCATCAAACTTAACAGGGGGTTAGAGAAACTAATGAATTGAATAGACTTTACAAAGTTACTTGATTATGAATTATATGCAGGTATCATTACCATAGACATTTAAAAACAAAAAAGAAAAGTAAATAATCCTGTTATATCAATGTTCACTCTCAGCCTTTGAGTACAAAAATCTGTGTGACATGTTATTGTAGATTTTTAGTCATCTGAGACAAGAGGACAGCTAGCCTCACAAATACTATATGTAATTATAGTTGCAGGTGCAAACACTGGACACTAACAAAAACACAAAATCCATCAAAAGTTATCTAATGTTTCATTTGTGTTTTAACAATAAAGAAAGTAAGAAATAATAACTAAAGTAAAGAGCTCCGATTTGTAGTTCTGAGCATGAGAGAAACTGTTCACAAATAAAAAGTAAGATGGACAGATTAGAGCAAATGTACTTAAGATTTGAAAGGGACAAAGAATAAAGACTTAATGACATTATAAAACAATGAAGCAACAGAGTTCTGCTCAGCAACAAGATGAAATTTCCGTCCATGTGTTCAGAGCTCCTTCCTGTGCGGACCTTCTGTTTCCTTCCCATAAACTGAGTTTTCAAATCCTGTAAGACACTTGACTGCATAATTTAAATGTTAAGGCTATTCAACTATGTTCCAAATAAAGGTACAACACAAAATATTAGGTTTTAATCAGGATTACAAAGCATCATGGAACGTATCTCTGACCTTGCTGCTGTCCTTCATTTCAGCTGAGGAGGACTCAGACCATGCTGAGTCCACAGGGATCAGGTATGAAGATTCAGCTGGTTGTTGGTGAGGAGTTTGAGCTTTTGTCTTGAACCAGTTCAAGCATTTTTTCACTTATTTACAACAAAACAGGAAGTGGTTGTTTTAAGAGGAGAAAAGAAACAAGTTTGATGGACAATTTTCCTGATGTTGCACAAACTGCAGTTCCAAAGTTTAGTGTAGGAGTCATGGTAACACCTTGGACATGTTGACAGAGACAAGAGGTCCTGCAGGTGGGCTTGAGGAGTCAGGCAGAGAACTGTGTTTTCACTGGGAAGAATATTCAAACATAGTAAAACACTGCCTGCTGAATCCTGTGAGTTCTCTTACACTATTTAAGACAAACTTTAGTGGTTGAATTCATCTTGTTTGTGCAGATGTTTAGAAAAACTTGAAAATGCTGCCTGTGGAAATTTCCAGGAAAACTGCCAAACGATGAGGCCTGCTGAAACTTGCTTATGCAGACTCAGACATTAGAAAGATTTTGCAAAAAATGCTTCCTCACCTCCATCTCTTTGCAAATAACCTGGTGGTGTCATGAATCCAGGTCAGAGCATTCCTGTTTTCTCCACTCTTACCATGAATACGCTGAACATCATCAATATTACACTCACCAGTGTTTGTTTGGGGTTCTGATCCTGCTCATTATCTCTGACTGCTGTCAGACGCCACATTGTACGAGAGGTTCTCTTCTTCGTTCCGGTGCCTTGATCCTGTTTAGTATTGTTTTGATCACAGGGTGTAACAACCTTGGGTTTCCCTCCAACAGATTGTTCTCACTGTGCTTACCTGTCAGATTCTCCTTCTGTTTGGACCACGACTCTACCTGCTCCTACGGCAGATTCTTATAGTTGACGTGTTCAGCTCCACAGCTCACAGAAGTTCTGTTAAATGCTTATGTTTTTTGAATTGTGGATTATGGATTTTGAATGAAAAAGAAGATTTAGGTGTTTTCCCTCCCGACTTATGCTAACCTGCCTTTGTCCACTGAAAGCGACTTCAGAAAGCTCAGATCTTCTTACATGTGTCACACTTACATGTTTTTGTTTCCCTTACGTACCCAATTCCTGAGAGTTGTCACCTCCTGCTGACCTTTATCATACATCCTGTAAAGGAAAATGAACCACTCTAGCTCCAGGTAATGCCCCTCCATTGACTCTGGTTCTACCCTCGATCTCTCCTCACGCCATCTGGTAACAGAAAATCAACACACTGCCCCTTTTTTTGAATAAATTCTGATTGTTACCATCTTTTTGTACAGAAGATCAGCCATGACCACCAGGGTGCTGCTGCTGACAGTGTTCATTAAATTGACTCTATTTTATGTTTCAGTAAACCAGTCCTGTTATACTCATGTGCATTTCAGTCTGGTCCAAACAGAATCCTCACAGTTAACCCTTATTTAAACAGTAAAATATTTGATATTTAACAAGTGCCTGTTTTGTTTTAAAAATACACAGTTTGCATTTGCGGTGCTGCACTGAATTAAATTTAATTAAACAGTTTTCAAAGATGGTTTCTAAAAACAACTTGTAAATACCCAACATTATTATCATTTATTTTCAAGGGGAATAAAATCAGAGTTTTTTTATTGATCACAAATGTTTTAATAAGGTATTTTTTTATTTAGGAATACTTGTTTTTTGTCTATTACTTCCTTGTTGAAGTACCTGTCTCATATTCTCTAATCAATCGTCTTGTGTACAAAGACTCTACCACTCACACCCAAACACACACAAGGCTCCTCATCTCTGTGTCAAGCTTTTCAGTAATTCTGGTAAGTAGCAGACATTCTTCAAGTGTGACCTTTATTGTTTTTCTCAAGTGTAATGTAAGCACCAGAGTGACCTCAGGCTTGCAATAAAAAAGCTTTTTTGTGGAACTTGTTCCTGGTCTCCTGGTTGATGATTGATACAATAATAATGGCTACAGAAATATCCAACACGGACCTTTGAGAATCCAGTTACAGTGCTCATTATTTTTGACAAACTAAATTGACTTTAAGAATAATCTGGAACCCTGATAGAGAGAGAAGTCCTCCCCCAACACTTCCCACATTCCTGAGCAGCGCAAGCACATATGAAAACACACACACACACACACACACACACACACACACACACACACGCACACACACACACACACACACGTACTTACATTCCCTCTCACCACACACATATGCACACACAAAATCAAAAGGAGAGTGAAAAGGGGGAAAAGGGAGGCAGGCAAAGGGAGGAGGAAAGCGAGACATAGAAATCAAGTGAGCTGACTGAGCTGCCACAGGAAAAACTCAGTCAGTGTTGACTCAGTTCTCATTCAGTCTGTTAACACTGCATAGGGTAAAATGCATTGTGTGGATTCCAACATAAAAAGAGAAGTCTGACCACTTGGTGAGTAGTTTCCCTTGCTTCAAATCCATCTTTTAGTTTACAAATCCAGTTGTTTTGACATAAAATGTGACGTGAAAGTGATAGAAATCCTAAAAAACTGATGATTACACAGATAGTATACTGTAAAGTACCTGCATAATAGTCAGTCATTCATTTCCCATACCTGCTTTTCCTGTTCAGGGTCGCAGGGACCTGGTGCTTATCTCCAGCCCACATAAGAGTGTTTCTTATATTGTATTTTTTCAGTTACCATGTCTTTTAATGTACTGATGGCAAATAACAATCATGCAACAATAATGCAACAACCATGCAAAAGCTACTGCAACCAACTGTTGGTATCCATATTGCAGTGTTCTATCAAATGACCATGATGCTTGTGCAAAATTTTTTCAAACTTTTGCAGCTGAATGTAATTTTATGCAGGTAGAGCCCAACTAAGTCCAACCAGTTTTCTATTCATAGCCCACAGCCTGTTTTATAAATATGTACTTCTGCATTTGAAACAAGCTGTGTGGGATTTCTATATCTGATAAATAATGCTATTTTGTTGTCTGAGAACTTATGAGTGTCACAGCTTTACTGACATTATTCATGAAGACAGGTGTGCTAACGTTAGACTAGTGCAACCATAAGTTATTTCAGATGTGTTCATTATTTTAATAATTTGTGCATCCATATTTTTAGGACGTGCACAATTATTGAGTAAAATGATCCCTTGACATGATAGAGTTCTTTATCTTAAGAAATGGATGTTGACGTGATGAAATTTTTTCCACCTTCAACTAAACAAAAGCCAAAGTTTTCTGGTATTTAATGTCACAAGAATCCATTAATATTTTTTTTGTTAATTTGACATTTTCAATATATGTTTTAGTTAAAATACAGATTACTTAATGCGGTCCTATAAGTAAAAGAGGACTTCATTTACAAACTGCCCACAGCAGCATTATGACCTGTTTCCTAAGCAGCTGGTTGCATATTGCTCAAGATTGGCTAAGTTTTCAATATTATTTCACTTCCTCTATCTAAATTTATTTAGCAGTTTCTAGAATCAAACTAAATTTTCTTTTAAAGCATGTTGGCAATGGTGGACACATAAAAAAAAAACTGTGGTTCTAGTGATAACAATGGTGGGTGGTCTGTCACGGGTGTTTGATTGTCAAACTGGATGTGAACACTTTAAGATCTGGTGAGAAGTCATACGCTAACTTTAGGTCAATAAAAAGGTCCAAATTTAAACTCATTCACCAACTTCCTCCAATACTATGTATGCAATCTTTTAAAATATTCTTAAGCAAGTGTTTTCAAGGTTTCTTAAGGTCCATAAAAGCTTTTCTTTTGACACTGGTTGCATTTTGAGAAGGATTATTATCTCATGCCAACACGGAAGTGAGCCAATAGATTTAGGAAGAAAGCCGTTGTAGTGCATTAAAATTAGTTCAACTAATTGCAGAGACCACAAGCAGATTTTCCTGAAAGGTTATATGTCAGTCATTCAGTCATTATCTTTACCCGCTTTTCTTGTTCAGGGTCGCAGGTAGGTGGCGTCTATCTCCAGCAGTCATTGAGCGAGAGGCGGGGTTACACCTGGACAGGTCGCCAGTCTATCCCAGGGCATCATATAGACAGACAACCACTCACACACTCACACCTAGGCACAATTTAGTTTTGCTGATTAACTTTATGCATATTTTTGGTCTGTTGGAGGAAGTCAGAGTTCCCTGAGTTGCACGCATGCAGAACATGCAAAGTCCACGTAAGGCAAAGTCGCTGCAAGGCAACAGTGCTACCAACTGTGCCACCATGCGCCCTAGGTTGTGTTTTCTAGGAGAAATTTATTGAGTAATTTCAATTATCAACTTACTTTATGTCATCAGAACTAGTCACTTTGGTTTTTGTTCCCCAAATAAGGCAACTGTGACCTTAGAGATAAAACAAATCTCAACACATAAACACACTGAGCATCCGTTCCTGTCGAGGACGAACGTTGACCTGGAAACTTAGAAGCACGGTGTTCATAGTCCCTGTAAAAGTACAGCTGTGTTTGTGCAAAGCATGTAAACACAGAGGCTAATAAAACTTGTGTCAAGAGAGTTATCCTTTTTTACTGTAAGGGGGAAGTGGGATTAATGGCAAAATGCTGCTCCATGTGTGGTCAATAGAGCTGGTTGCCACTTAGTATTGAACACTAAATAAATAATGATGTAGTAAAAAAGCTTTTGGCTAACATGATGATGCATTTAACAGCCTACTGGATTGATTTAAATCAGTTTAATCAATGGTAATTCATTTTTAACATCAAAAAGATGACCTGAGTAAATGAAAATTTACTTTGTAGATTATGTTTAAAGTAAAAAAAGCAAACCAATCTACCTCTCTGTAAAAACATAATTCCCCCCTAAAACAAAGAACTGGTTGAGCAACTCTGTAATCAATTGGCATTTGCAAAAACTGCCAGTGAGTCCTTTAACTGCAGTGGAGGAAATGTTAGTTTAGTTTCTCTCCCTTTTTGAGCCATTATAAGGTAGCTTGCTGGTTCTTTTATTTAACTTATCTGTTGCATAACCCAAGTGCTCTTGAGCTTAATTTTACAAATTAATTGCCAGACATTCTCCTGCAACATTTTCTGGTAGATGTCAGAATTCATAGTTTCATCAAATATATTAAGTCATTCAGCTTCTGATGGAACAAAACAGCTCCAGATCATCACACTACCACCACTATGTTTGACATGCTTTGATGTTCCTGATGTTACTGAAATACTGTTACTTTTACTTCATATATAATGGCATGCACACCTTCCAAAATATTCTGCTTTTGTCTCGTTAGTCCACAGAATATTTTCACTAAAGTCTTTTGATTATCAAAATGACTTCTTAGCAAATGTAAGATGGAATGTGCTCTTTTAGGTCAGCATTAATTTTCACCCTGGAACTCTCACATGGATGCCATTTTTACTTCTGAGCAGCTGATGAAGACCACTGTGCAGCAATGAGTCAGAAAGCTTTCAATGACCTGTTAAAGTTTATACTCCTCCATCACCTCCGCTTCTTCTCCCATGATAGAAAGTATTTTTTCTCCTAAGATTCCATAATCATCTCTTTTGTATTGTTCACATTCAAGATGGTTGTTTTCACATCAGGACACAAAGCGGTCCACCAGTTCTCTGGACTCTGCCCATCTCTGATCCACCAACAACTGCTGAGTAATCCGAGTATTTTTGCAGATGAAGAACTCTGACCTGCGCTGAAAGTCTGAGGTGTAGGCTACAGAGTGAAAAGGAATGGTGAGAGTACAGTCCCCTGTGGTGCTGATCACCCAGTGATAAGCACTAATCAAACTGCAGTGGGTCCCAAAAGGTGCTTTTTGTCCTGAGTATTACTCAGTTTTGTGTAAAAGTGTATAAAGCTGGCTAACTAAATATATCAATAAAAGTAAAGAAATCTAGATAAAGATCCACATGTTTTGTATTTGACATCAGTATCTGTATATGACAATATAACATAATTGTGATTTCAACATGAGAAGCAAAACATTAAACAGATTTTGAACATTGTGCTTTTGGCATCGCTAAATATTTGTGCACATTCTTTCCACAGATAACGTTGCATACCAGAGAAAAAAAGGTTTCTTTATTGGAAAACATGAGTCAGGCTTAATCTCCTCAGAAGATCTTTACAGAGAAGCTTCCTGGCAGGTTAATGTCAAACCAATTTAGTGTCATGTTTCAGTCAATGCTTCAGGTAAAAAGTTAGATTGAATCTTATTTGTATTTTAAAGTGAGAACATTGGCTAGTTAAAATAAAAATACCGCCAAATGGACTAATATGTAACGTAGTAATTTTGTTATATTAATATTATTATAATCATTATGTATTAATTTTAAGCTTTTTTGCAGGAGTTTAAAACATTTACTTTTGCCTTATTTATATTTGGAAGAATTTCTACTGGCCAAGAAGTAATTCAGTTTATGGAATTATTCCGATTATTATATAAACTGTTCTGTTCCTACATGTGTGACAGAAGGGAGGAAACAGAAGGAAGTGAACAATATGTCTATTTGGAAAGGTCTGCAGCTTTATACTCCCTCTGCTGGATCCTTTGGGTTATAATTTCTACAACTATTTGATTTCAGACATCGAAACAGGAAAACATACTGACAAAATAAATAAAATGCTTAATGAACATGATATAAAAATGCTACCCAAAGGAGTAATATTTCCTCTTGACTGATCATAAATCAAAAATATAATCAAAATGTACACTGAAACCATTAATTTCTGACATTACTGCTCCTGGTTGAAACATTTTTCACACATCAATTTCGACATCTTTGTCTTGTTCTTTATCCAGAGTCATATGTGATATACAGCTCTTAGAAACCTCCAGATGAATCCTCAGCATTTATAAACAGTCTGTTCAGTCTTTTAAAGTAACATGAGAAAAGAAATGGAATTATTTGAACATAAAGATGAGGATGTAAGCTGATCTTTCATGTTCTTATTTTCAGATCATCACAATGATTCTGGAATTGATTCATATTAGTGCTCTCTTTACTGGAGCACTCTCCTCACCCACCTCATCTTTACCTCCCACTACAACCGGAGAGAAGCATGGACTCTGTAGGATCTACAACCTCGGCCGATCTGCAGACTGTCATGGAAGACAATTGGAAAGTGTCCCTTGGAATGATCTTCCTGCTACAGTTGAAAACATAGATCTCTCCTACAATAAGCTACAATCGATCTTTGCGACTGACTTCCAGCACCTCCATCAGCTTCGCATCCTACAGCTGCAGTACAACAACATTTCACACATTGATGATGATGCTTTTGAAAATAATTCACTGCTCGAACATCTTAATGTATTTAATAACTCTCTGCTGGTGATTCCTGCAACAGCTTTAACACCCCTCTTGAATCTAAGGGAGCTCTACATGTCCAATAACCTTTATAGACATGCCACTTTAGCAGATAGTTTCTCCAAGTTTGTCAAACTCCAAGTACTGTCTTTGGGTGGCCCGCTGGTAATGGGTCTGAAGAAAAGTGACTTTCAGCCCCTGGAAAATATTAAACTACAAGGATTTGCTATCAAATGCTCTTCAAATCTGAGCTACTATGAGCCTGGAAGTTTAAAAGTGATTCAGACAAAGCAGATGGGCTTTGATATGGCAATAGATCAACAACCTGATGCTCTCTGTCACATGCTGAATGATCTAGCCAACAAGACATTCAGGGTCATTCAGTTTCGTAACCTCTTTGAGTTCATGTATTATATGGGTGAGAGAGATATTTTTCAGGGTTTAAAGGACATTACAGTCAATCAGCTCATCTTTCACAGAGGCAAATTTAACGAGAATCTTCTGAGAATGGCCTTAATGAACCTACAAATGACCCGTATTAGAAGGCTGAGACTTCAGTACATCGACTTTGCCCGTTCACCAACATTTGTTGATAGTGGTGCCAGTTCCAGTATTACAAACCTGGCATTGGACAGGCTGGATCTTTGGTGAGTATTTTGAAGAGAGTAACATTTTACCAATTTCTTGCAAAATCAATTATTTTTTTTCCTAGTAATGGGTTTTTACTAATCCTGTCACCATGTAATCATGCTTAAATGGGGCTTAAGCATACCAATTAAATGTTTTTGTTAATTGTTGTCTCTCCAACTCTTCTGGGGCACACACAAAACTATATAAGACCCCAAAACAAATGTTATAAAATAGCTCTTGTGTAAGGGTCATCGCAACTTTAAATTATTACACAATTAAATAAAATAAGTTCATATCATAAAATGAAATTGGTGGAAATGTTGGACAGAATATTTGTGGTATCTGCTTTATTTTCACAGCAGTAAAACCTTCCATTTCTTGCAGGTATATCAGTAATCCTGATGTCTTGCGATTTGACTGGCGCTTCACCTGGTTCAAGAAAATTAAGGAACTGTCCATCCAGTATGTGTATTTTAACAGCGTGCCTTGTGACTCCTGGACTGAAATGGAAGATGTGGAGTTTCTGGATGTTTCCAGCAATCGACTGAATGATGACGTTCTCTACAACAAACGTTGTGATTACAGAGGCACAATGCCAAATCTGCAGACCTTCAACCTAAGCATCAATGACTTGACCAGTTTAACAGACTTGTCTTCTCTTGCAAGGGAGTTCAGGAAACTACAGGTGTTGGATCTCAGCAACAACAAACTCGGATCAGCTAAAGAAAGTCTTGGTTGTGTTTGGAAACAAAATATAACACAGGTCATTGCTCACCACAATCTGTTTGAAAGTGAAGCCCTTAGTTGTCTTCCCACCACAGTGCAATACTTGGATTTATCCTACTGCAACCTGGACCAACTGGACATGACTTACTTTATAAAAGCAACCAACCTGAAACATCTCCTCCTGACTGGGAATAAAATTAAGTTCATCCCATCTAAGTGGAGGAGTCCATCCCTTCAGTATCTAGCTCTGGATGGAAATTCTTTTGGTCTGATTAACAAGGCATCCTTCCAAGACATGCCTCAGCTGTCTCAGCTTAGGGCAGGAAATAATCCTTATCACTGTACTTGTGAGCTTCATGCATTTGTCCAGGACACACTTTCAACAGAGAAGGTCAACCTCACAGACTGGCCCTGGAATTACAGGTGTTACCACCCAGAACCATTCCTGAACACAGTCATATCACAATATTTTCCTGGTCAAGTAGCATGCGACATCAGATTAGTTATCGTCATCTGTGTTGCAGTTACCACCTCAGTGGTCTTGATACTTGTACTAATTTGCTATATTTTTGACCTCCCATGGTACACTAAAGCCACATATCAAATTATCAGGGCAAAATACAGAGCTCACAAGGAAAAAGCTGCAGGGGACATGGGGAGTTTTACGTACCACGCCTTCATATCTTACAGCCACTCAGATGCTGACTGGGTGAGGGACCAGCTCTTACCCTGTTTGGAGAACAACAGGAATCCTTATCGACTGTGTATTCATGAGCGGGACTTTGTGCCAGGAAGATGGATCATTGACAACATCATTGAGAACATTGAAAATAGTCGGAAGGTAACAAATTGTTTTTTTTTTTTGACAATTGAAAAAGTACTGATACAAGCTGACATTCAGACAATATTAACATGTTAACTCATAATTTGATTGCAAAAACATACTGAGGGAAATCATCGTAACAAAGGTGGCACACGGGCACGAATTAAAGCAGATGTTGGCTATTGTATCACAGACACAGAGGGGCTGGACTTAAACAAGTATTTTTCACCTTAGTGGTGCTCTCTGAGAAGAAACTCCGGAATACAGCTTTAATCGTTAACACAGCCTTTTACTTGCATTTACAATATTCATCAGTCATTATACTTTTAAAGAGGCCCTTCTATTAAAAATGTTTTTTCTGAGGTTTCGGTTGAATATTTTAGTTCCACAGGTGTTCTTACCTTCATAGTGGGTGAAAACAGGTCAACAACTTCTCTTTCAGTTTTAATCTCTCAAACTACGCAGGTGGTGATAAAACACGAGTTCTCCCAAGTTCGAACAGCCTGTATCTGTTTTTGTCACAACTCCTTTGTTCATTAGTGTTCGGCAGCTCCCGCAGTTGAAACCACGCCTAGCAGTCTGCTTGCTAAAAGCTGTAGCATAAAACGTAGCAAACAGGAAGAGAGAACTTTTGATGTTGCCATGCACAGCGGGGCAGGAAACAGTATACCTTGCTCTCATAGGCTAGTTTGTTAGCCAATTAGAGTCCAGCAAATTCAAATAAGAAATATGAACGAGCTGCTGCAGAAGCAATCGAAGCTGCCTGATGGAACGACCCGGAACCAGCTGAATTTTGATGCAGACAGATTGAAAGGTCTGTTAATCAGTGTTTCCTGATGTTTTTTAGATATAAAATGTTTCATATTACTGGTTAATACTTAAGAAATAACCACACAGTCCTGAAATTTGTATGAAGTGGCCTCTTTAAAGAATATTTGGAAAACAATGGGAGTTCAGTTTAGTTTAGTGTCCTTTTTTTAGGATCCTGGGTTTGGAACTTCCTGTTTGATAAAGAGTCATTTAAAAAGATAGTAACACTTCACTCTAAGAAATTCAAAAAATGTAGTAGACAAGTTATATATTTCAGGTGATTAAAAACTCAGTAGGCACCCTCTGAGCAATGATAACATTTTTAAATTGTTTAGCTGTTTGCCAAAATATTTGCATACTATGTCATCAACAGCACAAATTCTAATTACACTACATTGCTATAACAGGACTTAACCGTCATTTCTTTTAATTCCATTTTTCCAGGTTATATTCGTCCTGTCTCGTCACTTTGTTAACAGTGAGTGGTGCAACTATGAGCTGTATTTTGCACAGCAAAGAGCAATGGGAAAGACCTTCAGTGATGTCATCCTAGTAGTGAAGGAGCCCATTGATCCAAACTCATTGCCTAGCAAGTACTGCAAGCTGAAGAAGATGCTGAGCACAAAGACATACCTTGAGTGGCCCCAGCAAATTAATCAACAACCTTTTTTCTGGGCACAGCTGAGGAGTGTTCTGGGTAAACCTACAATGACCCCTGAGGGAATGCAGAATCTTAGAAGGAGGAACTCCTCAGCTGGAATTTCTGTGATTGAGATCCCAGTGGAGGAAAGGATGCCAGTCAGACCCCATGAAGATAACGAAGAAGAAATTATCGAAGGGACAAGTGCTGAGTTGTGAAAATATATTCTTAATATGGATGAAATTGTGGAATATAAGCCCACATTCACATGGCATTATGTCAGAGATTGTTATTGAAGCAGTCATTTTTCAGCTGATGTCATCTTTCGAGCCAATTTCAAAACATCTCATTCATTTTGTTCGATGGTAGATAAACCATTTCTCCTTATCTGTGGTATCCTTGCATGTTCTTTGTAAGGGCAGAGTTGGTGACATACTATGTTCAACCTTGTGTTAGTCTCAGGGCTGGTTCTCTGCTGGCCACAGCAGATAAGATCTCAGATGTGCCCTCAGAGTGATGGCAAGTGTCCCACAAAGCTGAGGTGACAGGGGTCACACTGTCAATGAGATAATGAAATTTATTAGGAGAAGTCAATGCTGTGAGTCTTCAAGTTTTATAGGTTAACTGTTATCGTATGAAGCTTAATTACATTTACTGTATTATGCTAAGTGCCTAATTTGAAGCTCAACATCTTCTCATGAAGTTGTTTCAGCTTTGATTTAAAAGGTTGTTTTAATGCCAAACTGATGTGAAGATTTTTTTAAAGTTTTTAAAGCGTACACTCAAATGGTTGAAGGTTCTACACATTTACATGTTGAGAACTGCTGATGATGCAATTATTTGGCTGAAAAAATAGTGACACATATTTAGATAAACTAGTAATGTGTTTCAAAACAACTGATTATTCCTTAATATGTCACATTTAACAACTTTAGAAAAATAATTACACAAGTTTAGAGTCATTTATCTTCAATGAACATGCTTACACAGATTAATGTCATAAGGAGTTGCAAAGGTACCCAGATGCAGCAAAACACAAGACACTCGAAGATGTGATCAAATGTAAACCTTTTTTTTAATGAAGGAAAAAAAACAACTTACAGATCATTTGGCAAAGGCCAAACAAGGACAAGTGTACATTGAACAAAGAGAATGTGACCAACAGCTAAGAGATGAGTGAGTTTTTTTATGCAGAAGAGGCATGATTGCTAAGAGGGAACAGCTGGGGAAGAGGAGCAGCAAATTAATCAGGTGGAAATGGAGCTTAGCTGAGACTAAGAGAGAACGAAAGAAAGAATGAAGGTGGGTGCAGGAAAACACACACAGGATGAGCCAAAATAAACTTACTAGACTCTGAAACTTGAAGGAAATAGCAGAGATTCTAAAAGCAAACACACATGGAAAAAACTGACAGAAAGAAACCCACTAGCCAAAGTAAACCATGAAAAAAACACTAACTAAAGAATGAAGCCTGCAACAAGAAATAAAAGAAACAGGAAACAGAAAGACCCTACAAAATAAAATCACAAAAAACTCATAGAAGCACTACTAAAAATGAAATAAAAACAAACTCCAAAAATCCACAACCCTGACAACTAAAGGTAACATTAGAGATATATTTTGTGTGTGATCTATAAGTCATCTTTGGTTTGGGAAAAGAAGTAATGTGTTTTGAAATTACATTTGGAAGTGGTCAGATTTCTGTCAGCAGTTGCTGCTTTAGATATTGTGTAATTTGAGGCTAAGACAATCACAGACTTATATGAAAATAATCAACTTTTTTTTCATAAATGTTTACTGTTGTATGTGTGATCTCTAAAACTCTGTTTTCTCGCTTGACACTGTAAACAGTTGAACTATTAACATTTTGCAGAGAGAATGAGAAAAGAAAAAGAAAACAAACACATCACATCCTTCTTCTTATATGGTTTTATGACATACAACATAAATTGCTAAAATCAAATATGATTTAGTGTTAAATATGACTAAGATGTGTTTATAGTGTTGGATAGGCCTTTTTTTTGCAAGTATAATGCTGGGCATTCCTAATTATTTTCCAATACTTTTTAAAATAAAATCTTGGAAAAAAAAACACACCCCTGTGTTTGTGGAAGTTTATGTGAACTTATTTGATTTTTCTTCAGGTTTTACTTAGTTTGAAAAGGTTACAACATTCATAACAAGTAAGTGTTAAAAGTTGTTATTATTCTGTCATTATTTATAAAAACAGAGTAAAAAGCAGTATGTATATTTTTGGAGTTCAACGTTACTTTACTTTTAAAAAGATAAATAGCACCAATGAGATTATAGGAGTCTATCCTGATATGTAAAACACCTGAATAGGAAAAAAGATAACTTTCTTTCTGCCATGACTATAAAAAGAAAATGTGCTTGTGCTAAACCTATTTGTCTTTGCAAATAAGGTTACGGTTGTTTCATTTCTAATTTAAAAGGTCGATTCAATGCTAAAAGATATTGTGGTTTAAACTATAGCTAATATCATACAGATGTAAATATATATGCACATGAGTATAAAGGGCCCTCATACAGTGAAAGATACATGGAAATGTGGATGTAAATCAGCTTCAAGTGGTCTAATTTGCCTGACTACATCATTTTAGTGCAATTTACGTTGCAAATTGAAACTTTAACTTCATGTTGAAAAGGAGCATTTGTTCTGTTTAATAAAAAAACATTTTTTCACAACTTTTATCTATACAGATTATCTTTTGATTTCAAGCTAAAAATTCCCCTTTTTATTAATTAAATGTAAGTTAAGCTCTTAATAAAACAAAGGTTTAAAATTAACCCAACAAGAAAAGACACCAATTAACCCAGAGGGGACCCAGATTCTGAAATGGTGTCCCAAGATTTGCCTGGAACCATCGTTTCAACAAAGAAACACATAATTCATTACTTCACGTGCTGAATTTATTAAAAGTTACATTGTTGTCTGATGATACAGCAAAATAAGACCTTAAACCATGAAGTTTGAGCTGGTCCAACGTGTTTAGTGCAGGATGAGGTAACATATCTTTATTAGGTGGTGAAATGTTTGGCAGAGCATTTGTCCGCGCTGTGTTGAGATAATCCCCTACATGGACAGGTAGCTCACCTGCGCAGCCGCTGATGCTGCGTGTGTCCGGCGGGAGGCGTCTATCTGATTCGGGTGCGTTTGCGCAGGTGGCAGCCTTATAAAACTGATGAGATGAGAACGTAGCTGAAGGAACTTCTGCCAGCAGCTGTCAGTGTCCAGGTGAGTTCCTGACGGCTTTCTCTTTGTTATGTTGACGTGTATTAAGTTTCTCTATTGGCATCGCAGCTACATTTGAAGTCTGTAACTTTTTTCAATAGTTTCTTATACACAGTTGGAACAACTGATTAACGCCAGCTTTGACAGCATCTAATTAGCTCCCAGAAAGCGTCAGGTTGCGATAGATATATTTCATTGTCTCAAACAATTAGGAGAATCTGGTAGGAAAGAATTTGTTCCTGCAACAGTTTTTTCGAGTTCTCACACAGGTGGATTATTTATGTAAATGCAGTTTTATTAGCTGCAAGCAGGCATCAAACTGTCTAAATGATATATGACCACTCTAGAGTTAATCTTCTAGGCATCAGGTTATTTGTTTGATGTAATGCAAGCCACGATTTAAATCTATTTTAAGGTGCAGGCTGCTCTGCAGGGGATCTGGCCTTTGTCCTCCATGCAAGTAGGAGGTGAAATGACTCTGCTCCCCCTGTGTCCCCTTCTCAAGTATCAGAGTGAAGAGCAGGTGTAAAACTAAGACAGTTAAAATAGTGTGAACTTGTCATCATTTTTGTTAATGTACAAGTGATCTGCACAGCAAAAACTAAAATATACATAACTTAGATGCTTTTGAATAAGATCTAAAAACCCTTTTTCTGCAGTCAGGTTATCCTTCATCCAAGGAAAATTAAAGTGAGTCTGAAAACATGCAGGAACCTTTTGATATTTGGTTTTTGCAGATACTGTGGAAAATTAAGACTATTGAAACACTAGCGCATCAGTTTTATTCTTTTCATTTTTGTGTTGCATGGAAAACTCTTTAGCCCTTTAAAAAAATACAAAAATAAAAGTAGTATGTAACAATCTTTTCTTTTACAAAAAGCATAATTACTATGAGAACAATTAAAACATATAAGGAAAAGATGCAATAAAATGTATTTCATCAAGTTCATTTTGCTGTTGTACTTCTGCTACTTTAGGTTGTTTGAACTTGGGATATTTTTTTCTGAACAAACGTTAACCACCATCTACTGAACTTCTATAGGTCCTGAAGCACATTGTTTTATTTCTCCTCCAGTAAAATGACAAAGATGACATTTTCTGCACTGTCTAATTTTAGATTTTTTGTTCTTGGTATATTGTAATTGCAGGACTGCAAAATGTCTCTAAAAGGGGCCATGGAGGACCTGATCACAGTTTTCTATCGCTATTCAGGAAAAGAAGGTGACAAGTACAAGCTGAACAAGAAAGAGCTGAAGAACATGTTGCAGGAAGAACTGGCTGAATTACTGAGTGTGAGTAAAGTCCTTCTAATCATCTGATTAAAGTAGCATGAATGTGATTAATTTTTGCTTTCCTCTTGTATTTAACTTTTTATTAAATATATAACATAATATAATGCTGCACCTCACAGTTAGTTTTTCAAGTCATATTTAAATCGCAGCCGTTTTCTTGTAGGAGTCCAAGGATTGTGACGTGGTCGAGAAGATCATGTGTGACCTGGATGAAAACATGGATGGTGAAGTGGACTTCCAGGAGTTTGTCGTTATGGTCGCTGCACTGACTGTTGCCTGCAATGATTTCTTTGTCGACCATTGTAAAGGCAAGGAGGACAATCAAAAACACTGAACTGTCCTTTAGCATGATGTTAAAGTCTTCAGAATATCAAATGTTATGAGAATGTTGAGCATTAACTTGTAATGTTGCAAAATAATGTTCCATCTTAATAAAGATACTATAATATGAACTATTTAAATCTTTTATGACTCGCATTTAAACACTTCATAAAATATATATGTTAATATAAATTCCATTCAGTTGAAGCTGAATAGTGTTCACTGGCAGTGTTGAGGATCAACTACTGTTCAATAAAAAAATAAAACATTCAGATCAAACCTTGTGCTTCTCTGAAAGTAAAATACAAAACACACACACCAGTCCTGGAGGAATGTCAGACCGTCCTTTTGTCCTGTATTTGTATAGCGCTTTTCTAGTCATTCAGACCACTCACTTTTGTCAGTTTAAAGCAAATTCTCTGCCACTGGAAATGTTGTGAATCAACCTATATATCTGATTATTTTCTGTATTTTTTATTTATAAAAACAGCCCAATAGTATGTTTTTTACCTTTAAGCCACTCCTGAAACTTCTGCTTTTTTTTCACAATTTGCCTTTTTTTTTTTTCTAAGTGAAAATGAAACAAGTCTGTTAACTCTGTACAAATATTGATGTGCATTGCTTTTCTGCTGGAACCTGTTGTGTCTGTGGAGGATATAGATGGTTATTCTGGCAGCCTAACACTGTGCTCCCATGAGATGACCAATGATTAAAGATGCAAATGAAGCTCAAAATAGTAAAAGCACCTCATAGAAGACCTATTTATTGATCAGGAATTAGAGATGCAAGTCAACCTAAAGGGACTTTTCCCATAACTGCCAATACAATTAATAATCCAGCCAATGTCATAAATTGTGGGATGCTGACATGGCTGTAGAAATTTAACTTTCACTATTTCAAGATAATATCCGAAACATGATTCCTGAGACTGAAAAAGCTCTTTGGAGCCACAATTTCTTAAAGTATCTTAAATATGTATCTCCTGCTGCATTTGGGTATATATATATATATATAAATATATATATATATATATATATATATATATATATATATATATTTTTTTTTTTTTTTTTTTTAAATTTTTTTTTTTAACTAGTTTGGTTGTTTTGATATTGCTTTTGACCAAAGACCTAATTTGTTTGTCATTTTCATAAATAGAGATACAATTTTGCAAATGTATTTGCATTTTTTTTTTTTTTTCATTTTTGGGGGGTGAGAAATGGAAAAAAAAAAAAAAACTTTGAAGTTTACAGTCCAACAATTAAAGTCCAAATTTAAGTGCTCATTAAATATATTTACATTTGGAGAACTGAACCTACATTGTAAAATATTTGCAAATGTATTTAAACTATGTAACTGAATTAATTAAAGAGTGATTGACCAGTAGAGGGAGACAGAGACTTCCTGTTAACCACCTAAGCATGAGGGGAAAAAAGTCATTTTATGACTTTTTACATGTTGTTCTATAAGATGTATTAATCAAATACAATTTGAGTTCTTAATTGATTTTCATCACAAGTTTGTTTAAGAAACATTTTCATTGCAGTGTGTACTCAGTTGCAATGCTGCTGTTTCAAATACGCATTCATCCATCAGCAGATTCCAAACAATTGATCTTTACTAACACGAAAAAAACGGCGAAAAAAAATGTGTTCACGGTTTGGTAAGTCATTATAAGTAGATGTTACAAAGTGAAATATAATTTAAGTTTATGTCTAATTTTTCAATAACTTTTCTATGAGTGTTTCTACTTCTGTATTTGACTTATCAAAGTTTTTATCTTGTAGTTTTTGTTGGTTTGTTTTGAACAACAGAACATTCAGTTTGCCTACATATGTATTTAATAGTCAGTTAACTTTTTTGTTAATGTGAATCGCATAAACTTGGGAAGTGTTTCTAAATCTGCTGGCTGTAGTTCCACCAGTCCCCCCAGAAAGGCAACCCCAAAAGGTACAGTAGGTACCTCTACCCACCCTGGTGCTGGTCCCCTAGACCAAATGCTGAGACATCTGAGATGACAAGCCAGCAGCCAGAGAGCAGCTCCAGAAACAGAAACAAACCACTGCTACCATTTCCACCAGACAAGAACAGGACAGAGGCAAAAGGGAACCCCAAAAGCATCACCCATACCCAGCATGGGTTGTCAGTGTGTTTGAATATGTGCATGCATGTGGGAGTGCTGCAGTTTTTTTTGCACATTTGTCTGTTTGCTCACAAGTTTGCTTTAAGCTCATGTAGAGGAAAAGTTCATGTTACCCATTAACAGAGAAACTGGGTCATCTTGTATTACCTTTTTTTTTGCTTTTTTGAAGACAAACCTTATGTTGTTTAACTGCTTCAGACTCTCTCCCTGTGATATGGGAGTATGTGACTTGAAGAAGATCCTTAAGTTAAAATTGTTTTCTAAATTGAAGATAAGCACAGTCATTCTGCATGATTACACTGGTTTTTACTTTTTTCTTGGTAGAGTTTTGAAAATATTGTTTTGAATGACAGATAAGTATTAGAAGTAACAGCAACAGCAATCACACTCCATCAAACTTTCAAAATGTTGTTCCTGATAAGGAGAAAAAATTAAAAACCTTTTCACACGACTACAATTAAGAAGAAAAATGAGACACATGGATCATTTTTCACCAAATGATGGTAGAAACTGTGATGTCCGCTCCTTGTTATCAGACGATACTTAAACTTTACTGCTCCGAGTGAAAGAGAGTTATCAGAACATCCATGACAAGCAGTGATAGGACTCAGGTCAATGTTTACCTCTCACCTTTCTTATCGAAATGGAAGTTTACCCTCCACCCAGACAGAAATCCCCTCGACTCTCCCTTCAGTGTTTCACCTCTTCTTTTCAGTGCTTTTGGAGCTGTTGAACTACAGTTTGATTATAACACTGAAAAAGTGTGAATTCTAAGCATCAAAACTACAACAACCCAAAATGTATATAATGTTAGATTTAACTTTACAGCAGGTACAGAGCAAATAGCTCAATCAGTGTGAACTTGAACAGACTGAATGTTGGACACTATTAACCTTTTTTAGTTGAGGTTAACCCTAAATGTAAATAGTGTGAACTATAACTTTCTTATCTTTATTTGGAAATGTCGCCCCCATTTGTTTCTTCTCAAAGCAATCATAGTTGCTTTATCTAGAAAATCCACATTAACTCTCGTGTTCTGTTCATTTCATGTTAAACTATTTTATGTCCCTGTACAAAAATGACCATTCTATTGAAACTAATGATACAATAAGTCACATATCATCATTACTTGTGTAACATATAACCTTAAGTTCTCGCGAACATTACAAGTTGTAAAATTCCATTTGTTATTCATTGACAATATGTCTTATTGATCTGAACTCATTCATCTTGAAGTTCTAAAAAACATCATTTGGGATTTTTTTTTTTTTTTTGACTATTGAAAATGATCCCATGAAACATAATATGGTGCTTATATATGAACATGCTACTTATCACAGAGTACTCTGGGTCAAAGTTACATGGGGCCTTTGTTTTGAAAATAATTATAAATAATTGCACCAAGAATAATTAAATAAAAAAATGAATTATGGAAATTATAATTGAATATTTCATAATATATCAAGACTATTGTCTTGATTCATTTACATACATTTATGTACATTTTTGCCCGGTAACAGAAAAAAAATAGTAAAAGAATATCCAGTTTTGCAAACTTTGGGTTGTCGGTTCCACATAAACTGTCTGATGTTTTCTTCTCCCGTATATGTGGTTTTTGCATGAGAAGTAGCTAAGATGATCCTCAACCAGAAAAGGGTGGATTGTCAACTCCAGGCTGTGATCCCCAGTGAGATCAGTACTCAGATTGGTGGAGCCTCTGCAGAAATGTTGTACTGATCATGGTAAAGACTGAGCTGAGTTTAAAGGCTTTACAATCAATCCATGTTTCAACCCACTCAAATAGTCATGTACTGTGGACATTGATTTGCAAATATAAGCTGCTGAATAAGAGCCTGTAAAGGCTTTTTGTTTGTGTTCTTATTAAACTCAGATGGGTGCAGAGGTGTATTACCTTTTGTTGTAAGTGCTGCTTTGTGTCTGCTTATCATCTAAGTTTACAAATGACAACACATTTTATTAACCTGATCCCTTTATTTAAACCAATTTCAAATCTTTTAGTATTTGGTAACTCTGTAATTTCTGATGTTTTGTCTTTGCCATTCAGCAACATATGTTTTATTTACGTCAGCAGTATGACAGATTCTGACTTCATTCATATGCACGTATGTGTAGGTGTGTGTGTATAACAAACCAGTCAAGACAAAGGCATTTCTTCAGAGAGCAGACAGAGAGTCTACAGGCAGCATGAACACACAGATAAATTATAGCGACTAATGGCTCATCAAACTGTCACAGTAAGCTCAGACAATGCACGCAGCACTGTCCAACCGGAGAATGTTAATAATAAGATAGACAGAAAGGTAAAACGGAAGGTTATACTTAAACTTGCCGGATATGTGTCACTCAGGTTTCTGCGGAGAGGCGCCACTTCGGCATGCTGCTGATGAAGCAATGAATGTGAACGTGCAAGTGAGAGCATTTCCTGATACAAAAGGAAAAAATAAGACAAGTACTTTGAGTAAACGCAAAGTTTCCTGGACAACTTCGAATAATTCTGAGACATTCTACCATTACTTTTCTTCTACAACACACTGTAGTCCAGCTGATATGAGACAATACCACTACTACTACTACTAGCCTAATAATAATAATAATAATAATAATAATAATAATAATAATAATAATAATAATAACATTAATAATAATAATAATAATAATAATAATAATAATAATGGGCTGGGAGTTTACATGTTCCATGCTACATGCTGGGTTTTCTCCTGATACCGTTTAAAAACACGCACAGGATTAATTGGTGAAGGTAAAACTAATTAAGCAGTTTTCATGGTCGTTTGTCTCACGTGTTTCTGTTTTTGATGGACTGGTGATCCGTGCAGGCTGCACTTTGCTTTAAGTCCACTGATTGTTGAGCTAAACTTCAGCCCCCTGCATTGGGCTCCTGAGGTTTTATTAAACCTAGCTGATAGATGTTGGTGTGTGCATTTATGCAACAGCAAATTGACGAGATTTATAAAAACAGCAAGCCAAAAATCCTGCAGGCTTTACAAACCATTACCATCTGCAGTCTTACAAAACAGACAACATTTTTGGTTAATGAGGAAACGCTTGCACATTTAGCTTTTGCGTTTGTTGTTTGCAGGATTCTGCACAGGAACAACTAGGTATATAAAATGGTTGGGTTTGTTGTTTGCATCTAAAACTGCAGCAGAATGGATTTTGTTTATTCCATTGTAAAGCTGTTATTTTATGCAGTAAATCTCAAATTAAATTAATGTCATATTGACTTTGTAATTTCTCAAATTAAGAAAGACTTTTTTCCAA
Source organism: Pachypanchax playfairii (assembly GCA_006937955.1). Taxonomy (NCBI): domain Eukaryota; kingdom Metazoa; phylum Chordata; class Actinopteri; order Cyprinodontiformes; family Aplocheilidae; genus Pachypanchax; species Pachypanchax playfairii. Next base: position 4,473,188 of record SSNP01000010.1, on the reverse strand, counting down.
ACAACATAAAAACAATGATGTCCTCATTATATGTAAATTAAAGGACACTGAACTTCAAGAGAATAAAGATTTGTTATGTGACTGACATAATTTTTGTTTTCAGGATTGGTGGAGGGACTTTCTCCTAAATTTAAAACAATACAGGGAATTTCCTAAGTACTAAACACATATAAAGCTATAAAAGGAACAAAAACAACTTTTTATTGGTGGGGGCATTAAAGTCAACCAACAACAAAATTCTTTGAACTAGTATAAACTTTGCATAAACCATCAGCATGATCATCTGACAGCAAACTGACCTCATGACCTTGCATCACAAAACTATGACAATATTCATCTCAACCACAGATATTTCCAGGAAAAGCATTTGCAGATTCCCATCAGTAAACCGTATCTGCTCTTTCCAAATATGGTCATACTGCTTTTAATGAAATAATGACTGAATAATTTTCTCAATGCATGTGAATGTTTCTCTGTTCAAGTGTTAGTGCAGAAGTTCAAATATGTCTCTGTTGCTAAGGTTTAACTAGATCCAAATGGTTGAGTTATGAAGAAACTAAAGACACTTTCAATTTGGACTCAGTCTTTATTGTTCAGTCCATCAACCAGTAAACATAGATTTACATAGATAAATAAATGTTTAATGCTTACTAATGCAACATACAAGCTGAGAGTGTTTCTGGTTTCTAAACATTAAAAATAGTAGCAGTAGCAGTTTACTGGAAACTGACTAATCCCTAATCGGTTGGCTGTTATGTCATTAGGTTCTTTTCTTTTCATGAGCAAGAAGGACAAGAAGTTCTTGTATAATCTCTATTGAAAACAAAATACAGTATATTAGATAACAAAAGTGAATAGTGGTTGTATTCTGTTCACTGTTAACAGTATAGAAACATAAGTATCTGAATAGTCTTCTGCTAAATCTGATTTCTCAAACCAACCTTTAACTTCTCCAGCTATTTTGCACTATGGTTAAGCCAAAAAAATAATAATAAAAAAGAGTTTTTTCTTTGTACTTGTTCAACATATGCAAACAGAATCAGTGGATGTCTGAATCAGGGATCCTAAACAGTCAACATTCAGTGATCCTGTTCTATGCCGAGGAAAGATGCTGGACTTTGTAAATGAACAAAATCTAATTTTAAAGACTTACAGTGAGTCTGTTTTTAATAGCGTGATTTGATCCACACATGATGCAGTAAGTTAGCTATTGATGACTACAGTCTTAGCAGTGATAAGACAGAAGTAATTCTGAAGTATAAATATGTTTTGGGTGAGAACATTTGTGGGGAAACATCGGAGCAGTGTGAAATTCATCCAGTTTAGGTAACAGAGCAGGACCGATGGAGCATCACACTCTCTGTCATCATGGTGACCGCTCAGTGCAGCTCTGATTCAGGGCAAAGCGAGGACACCGATACCCCTGGGGGGAATGTTTATATGTGTGTGTGCAGTAGAGATGTTTTTAGGGGGTTGTTTAAAGACTGATGGAGCTGTCACCCCTCTCTGGCCCTTGCAACCCCTGCCAGAGTCCTATACTGGTTATGTGTTATTATCAGGAATGGAGGGCATCCTAATGATGACCTTTGACCCTCAGAAAGAGGATCCAGGCAAAGGAAGTTGAGCAGAGAGGTGAAGAGGGTAGATAGAGGGTAAATGGACGCCTGACGCCACATTATGCCTCCTGTCAGTCAAATTGACACCCTCAGCTGCCCCAACCACACTCTCAAAAAATCTGTAAAAAACATACAACATATATGTGCAACAGAAATATGGAGGAATTTAACATTAATAGTTTTTACAGATGTGTTTTCAGTTTCATGCGTCGGATCTGGGATTTAGAATAGATGGAAATTTCAGCTGAAAAACATAAAAATGTTAGAAAATGGCTGAGATGGTTTCAAGTTTTGTGATTGATTTTTTTCTCATAGTGAACTTATTCTAAATTTAAAACTAGAATCATAAAAACTCCAAAAGGCAGTTGGTTTGTTGATGCTGAGACAAACCAGGTGACAATGATTATATTTAAATCCAAACAAGAGATGTATATTTACTGGATACAAACTGACATCAAGCTTTTTAAGAAAAAAATCCTTTTTTAAAGTTTATGCACAAACATGATTGTCAATGTTATGTTTAATGTTCCATAGAAAACCTTGCTTTGAGTCAGAATGTCTACCAGTGTTATGAAAATATGCTTGTTTGTTAAGACAAAGTGCAATGTTGTGATAAGTGTATCCAGTTACTGCTGTGGAGATGACTAAAAAAGTACTATCATAGCTACTCTCGAAAAGAGAAGTCTGGATTACAAGACTGTAAAACTGCAATTTGATTGTACTTATAAATCTCAAAGCTGTCAATCTTTGACTCTTTTGTTTCTTTATAAATGTAAATACTCTGAGCTGCTTCCAACTTCTGCACCTTCTCCAAGTCTAAAAGAAATTCTGCTTTCCTCTGCTTCCCCTCAGGCCTATATTTTGTTCTGTGTAGTCAAAGTTGTTCAGTGGACAGAGAAAGTTAAAAACAAACTGTCACTTAAAGTAGATTTCCTCTCACTCTTTTATGTCTTTGTTGCTTTGGGCTCTCTAATAAAGTAAAAAACTGTCAATAGTTAAACTTTTAAGTTACCAGGTGTGCAAGACTCAACTACCGAATTGTTCTGACTCTGAGAAAACACACCACCTCCAAACACGCGTGGATAAAAAACCTTGGAATGTGTACCAAAGAGAAGTGCTGGTCATCTGCGATTGGCTGTTGTTGAGTTTAAGCCACCCACCTCCTGCCCTGACCTCTGGGTCTGGGATTTTAATGCGACTTCAGCGAGGTCAAGGCTGGGTCACCTCAGAAACCTAATGACTTCCTCTTAATAAAGATGTGATATATGAGTTCTGTAAACTGGTCCTGACCAGCAGGTAACCCCGACACCAGGCTGGAAAGAAGGACACCACCTGATCCAAAAAAAAAAAAAAAAAAATGAAGATTAACTCAACAATTTTCATTATTTTTCATCAAAACCAATCACATCAATAAGCTGAAGGGATATAAAGGTAATCAGTGTACTGATATTTAATTCATGCAGTTCAAAAGCCATCTGTCAACCTAAGTAATATTTAGATGATATATGATCCAACATGAATATTACCACAAATCACTTTTCTTCTATTAATATGCAAAAACTTTTTATTTGTCTCCAAATTAACCAAAAAGTGGTGTGAAATGACTGCACACTAGACATCGAAGTATAACCCAACAGTAAATTCTCAAAGACATTTTCTCTTGATTGTTTTATCTTTTCTGTGTTTGCAAAACACCCAGTAAAGTTGAAGCTAGCAGAATTTCGTTTTTTAGAAAAAGAGCATTGAAAGTAAATTGCAAAGTGACGTAGAAAAGAGGAAGGAGGAACAGGTCAGAAACGCACAAACAAAGCAACATCCAGGTAGATCCAGCAGAGCACAGCCATCACTGGATGTAAATTAACAACTGCAGGCTCTTTCCTCTAACTGCTGTGCCTGGCTTCGGAAGAGGGCATGACTGTGTGTGTGTGTGTGTAGACGTTGGCGTGTGTGTGTGTTTGTGTGCGTAAAAGATTGAAGCAGGAAGCTTGGAAACTCTGATTCACTCAGATTCAGTGGAGTTGTGGCTTTTTCAGCGGACTGGTTTTACAAGAAGAATGGCATCATAATACTAGAAAATACCCCCCCAACACACAAGCTCACACGCACATTTCTTGCTGTGAGCATATTCACGACAAACACCTGTTCATAAGACTGATTGTCTAACTGCAGGGCTCTTTATGAGGAAGAGCTTGACCTTTATGATCATGCATGAAACATTAAAAATTTGCTAGCAAGTTTGATTGCATTTTCAGTCCTTATTTTGTATTATTTATTCTATAGTTTGTGCAGTTGTTTCCATTTGTTGTGTGTGTGCACCGCATGGTTTTCATGAAGGAAATTAAACAGCAGGTTAGGACAGTTCTGAAAAAATGGACCATCTTCCATTTGCGTATGTGCACGAATAAGCTAATTGCAAACCAAATAACTGTTTTTAAACTTTGTACCAAATGTGCATATTTTTATTTTTATTTCAAATTTAATTTTGAAATTTTAGCACTTTAATCATCGCAACCTGTCACAAATATACAGTCTAGTCATGTTTGTCTTTTGAATGTCTTGAAAATAAAAATAAAGCAGTTTAACTGACATAAAATATCATTTTAAGACCAACAAGATAATTCAGATATTTGAAATTTGGAGTATTTCTGAACATATTTATTTATTCATTCATAACTTCTTGCAGTTGGTTTACTATTTTTAATAGTAAAATGATTTTATTGAAGTAAAAGACAACTTTGTACTCATCAAACATCATTCATCTCTCCTACCTCCTGTTTGTTTAGGGTTTTTTACTGGTGTAACTAAATTATTGTCTATAACATCAGTAATTGCCAAAATTGTAACAGAGTAAAGTTATAATTATTAATAATTATAACTAAATTATAAATACATTTACACTACGGAAAAAATTTGATTTAAAAAGTGAAAACAGACGAAGGATCACTAGGTGGCGACACACTGCCAGAAACACATCAAGACACACACAGGTAGGTAAACAAAAACACAAGTTTCACTGCTAATATTTGTCATTTAAGGATTATATCTAGTGTGTGTTTGATCAATATAATAAATATGCATATTTTCCAATTATCAATAAAGTACTACTTTTAAAACATGAAACCTAAAATTTAACAGACAGCAAAAAAGCATTAATTTGAAAATAAAGTATTTGTTTCACAAAAAATCCACCTGGTTTAATCGATCGGTTGCATGTTACTTTTATTTTGTGTATAAAGAAGGATGAAGCTGAATTTGACACTTTAAATTTCAATGTCTTACAGTTGCTTTTGCTATTAACAATGAGTAAAAACAAATGTTAAAATGGATTGAAAGTGAAAGAATTAAGCCATTAAGAAACACAAAATAAGCACTGGATGACATAGAGAATGAGAAACAAAAAAGGACAGATAAGAAAGAAAAGAAAAGAAACAGTAGAAGAAGAAGATAAATGTTGCAGAGATGGAGGAAGAGGAGGGGAAAAGTGAGGCAGAGTGATTAAAAAGTTGACAAGGAAGAAAAAGGGAAAAAGAGGGAAGAGAGGGGGACAGCATCTGTTTCCTGTCTGGAGTCCAGCTGGAGGTGGAACAAACAACAAAAGAAGAAGAGGAGGAGGAGGAGGAGGAGGAGAAGGAGGAAGTACGAGCCAGGCCTGAGAACCTTCATACACACGTGCAAACTTCCTCGGGGAAAAAATTAATCCTACTTCCTCCTCTGCATGACTGTTAAGATTCAGATAATAACAATCATCATCATAAGTACATTAATAATGGATGACATATTTACTTTTTAATTTACTGTGTTTAATTGTGATGGCTTTAAAATTCACCTACTCTTCTGTTTGAAAACACCTTCAGATCCAAGGATGAAGTTAAACTTCCCACAGAAAACCCCAAAATAACAACAGCTACTAACAACAACATAAATCCTGACAGGCCTTTGTAAATCTGAAACTAAATTAGTAAAAACATGAATAATTTTTCACATGCATGTTTGTAGATGAAGAAAAGTTAATTTTCAATCATATAGAGCTTGACGATTTATCATTCTTTCTGATGGAGTTTTAAAATTCATAAATGGTTATTCAGTAGTTAAATAAATTGATAATAAAAGTGAGTGGACGTGTATTTTCTTTCTTCTGCATCTGTGAGATGTTGAGTGAGAATTGGAGGGGTAAGCTTTCCTGATTTGTTTGTTCCTCTAACACACTTTTCTTCCTGGTCCAGGCCAGATTTAGACTTCCTGGTCAGAGTTATTCTCAGAGCACAGACTCTCTCACAAACAGACACTCATAAACTCATGATTATACATTCATATTCATAGACAGGATCTGAGAGTGTGTTTGTCTGTGCGTGTAAACATGTTCATATAGATCAAAATTAATAAAACTGAAAACTTTCATTAATTGGAATTGGAACACAGAAGCAGGAACAGGTCTCTCATGGGGACAATGGCAGAGTGCACACACACACACACACACACACACACACACACACACACACACATACGCAGCTTGAAGCTTGAAAGCCATTTTTTTTTTTTTTTTTTCTTCTCACAGCCTTGACAATCAAAGGATTTCAACTTTTTCATTGTGTGTATGCTTCCTGTTTACCTTCATAAACAAAGAGCCCCCCCACCCCCCCTTCCCTCAGGTCACTATATCCCAGAGTCACTCTCTCTTCCTCTGAGCTCACTCATCCCCCGTTCAGTCTGATATGATAATATATAAACACTATGTTTGACTTAGTTAAACTGTCAGTCAACACTAAGCAAATCATCATGTGGCCTCAGACTTTGTTTGCTCATATGAAACATTACAAAGTCCAGTAGACCTTGAAGAAGACCTTCAGAGTTGTGCACAAGGACACGTTGCTTCCAACATCCTCCAACGGTCATGTGGGTTTTTCTTTGTTTGCTCTTATTACAGAAGGTTCATTTTAAAATTTTGTGGAAACAAAGATGTCAATTGGTGTTGATTGTCACATGCTGCTGGGTCTGAGTCGTTAAAAATAAGTTTCATTTGAAAGGTTTTCTGATAATGTGGATGTGTCTACAGTAAGAATAAAATGATCTTTCCATGCAGGTCTGGAGAAACGTGACACCAACAAAACTGTTTTGCACCAAATCTGAAGGCTTATTTTGCTTCCTTTTATATGCAATTTGCATATTGATAATGTAAACTAAGAATTAATATCTAGTTTTCTCCAATTCAGGGAAATTCTTAATAATGGTATCAAATGATAAAGTGCATCAGATATTAACATGTATTGTAAGTAAAATGGTCTCATTATGTCAGCGTCAACACTAAACATATGATAGATCAAAGTTAACAAACTTGGTAAAGAAGTTTATTTAATTATATTCACCTTTTTTTGTTAGTTGTTACACAAATATCTTGCAACTTCAACTTTAAATTCTAAGTTACACTAATAACTGAAAAAAATAATATAGTAGATAATATAGACCAAGTGAATTAAAAAGTGAATGTTTTATGAATTTGTTGATGGTTTATTACTTTTTGTGAATTTCTGAAAAGACTTTCATCTGAATCGATGGTGATCCACAGCAGACGTGACAAGTTAACAATACATACTGTACATCCCCTTGTAGGTTTGCAGTTATTTGAGAGGAGGGCTCGTCAGTCATCATTGTCCGTGGAGACAGTAATTACTTTTGGGGATGTTTGTGTGTCTGCAGGATCTTCAAGCGACAAAACATGAAACCACAACAGAAATGCAGTGTGTCTCCTCCTTTTGAGTTATTTATAGGCCTGTTTATTAGGCATACACGCACGAAATCTGTTCTGTGTCTGTGAACACTTTCTGCTGCTTTGTGGATCGCTTTTATGCACGAGTGGATGTGCATGTGTAAATGTTCATGTTTTGATTAGCATGATGAATAAGTATGCACACAACATCTGCATGTTTGTGCGCATTGTAGCAACATGGTGCTTGAACAGTTTAGCTAAAACTTCAAAGCAGTAAGTTAGAAGAAGTATTCAGACATCCTGCCACTAACACACAGTTCACACTCACACTTCTACTGTGGTGGGGACTGTTTCTAATGAAATACATCACAGCTTTTAAAGCCTTAATCTTAACTACGTTTGACAAATCAGTAAAGCGTTAACCAACTCACAAAGAGGGTGAGAACTTTTGGAATGAACAAATTGTCAAGGTTTTTTGAATAATGTCATGATTTGAAAGATCTAAAACATTCAAACTGTTTTCAAAGAAAACCAGAGTGGGTAGGTGCAAAGATATACTTGTGAGTCTGCCTGGTACTCATGTAATACGTGTACATTTATGATAACAACTTTCCATTCATCTGTTTAAGGTTATTTATGGTTTATTCCATCAAAAATCAAGAGTTGATGTGTATTTGAGTGACTGTGGACTGAAATGAGTTGATGTTTTAGTAAGTGTCCCTTTATTCTGTATGACAATCTTGCTACAGAGTAAAACTACTGAAATGGTTTTCAGAAGTGTGTTAAAAATACAAGTTGTTCCCACTGGGTGCAATACATTATAATAAATAAATGATGACATTGAGCCTGTGCAAACCTGATCATCTCAATACAATATGATCACATGGTATCATTGGATTGGCATTGTTTGATCTTCTACCACATAGCTTCATCCAGACACAGAAATAATCAACCTCCTCTTCCCACTGACTTGTTTTATTCTCCTGTTTTTTTTTCATCATAACAATGTAAATTAGCTAAAATAAAACCAACCTTGACAACTTCTATTTAGAAACCAGTATTGAAAGAAACATTTTCAAACTGTTCAACAATACTGTTAGTACCTCAAGTATTTACAAAACATGCCAGCTAATGTAGTATGACGTTAAAAGAATTGTTGCTTTAAATACCTATGAATCATTTTTTTTCAGATTTTGTGGAGTGTGGATGCAGCTCATTAGTCATTTCAAGAGAAATCACACCACCACAAACACTCAAACAACAACAAAACCTAATTGTCGAAGTTGCTTTCCTGCGAGTCTGACCGTATTTACGTCAGTCTGTACACTACCCTGTAGAAACCTTTCAAAAACAATTTGAATTGATTCTCAAGAAAAGGTGGCAAATACTTTAGAAATACTCTAATACCACCTTAAACTTCTGTTTCATCACAGAGTAATCCCCACTGGTATGTTCAGCTTAACACATCTTCAGTTAGCGTGCTTGTGGCTTCTGGATGGGAGTCACGGGGCCTATTTCCCCCGTATGTGAGGTTGAAACTGTGGTCAGAGTAGTGCAAGGTGATTCAGTCTGAGGTATAAGGACAACACATGTGGTCATGAGTGTCCAAGGGTGTGGAGAAAGGTGGACCATAAGGATTAGCCAGATGCACCAAGGCTCTGATTAGGACATCTATTAGTCAGTTCAGAAGAATTGAAAGGTAAAACTGAATATATCTCAGCAGATATTAGGTAAGTGTTATTTGTGTCTGTGAGTCAGGCTTGGATCCTGTTTGGCTCCATGTGGAGTCAATGACACATTTCAGGAACAAATCCATGTTACTGTTTACCTATAAGCTTTCAAAATGACTCTCTGCATCTTTCTCAACATCTGATCTGATCAGCATTGTATAAAAGATCCCTAACCCTGGGAAGTTTTATCTAATGGTGCGTTCACACCGTCAGAAGCGTCAAGTTTACATGTAAAGTCTATGGTGGAGTCCGTCAGAGGAGCGTCAGAGTCTCTGCGTCGCTTTGTGAGCGTTAGCGGCGTCAACTTTCAAAGCTTTTCAAGTGTTTCAGGCATTGAAGCTTGCAACGCAAGCAACGCAGAAGTTCAGTTAGCTGAACTTTTGACGCTCTTGAAGCGGCATGTCAGCCAATCAGAGTGTCTCATCGTAGTGATGTCACTGCACAAAACCTGAATGAAGCAGGAAGTCTTCAAACAGGAAGAGGGACAGACGGAAGTAGCGCTGGAAGCGAAACTCATCCATATGGAGCTCCTGGAGCAAACGGTTTAACTCCTCAAACTCACAACGCATCTGAAGAATGGGGTGTATCCACAAACGGAGTAAATTAAGCCAAGCCACTCTCTCTATATGATCCGCCATAGCTCAGAACATCCAATAACAAAAGAAGCCCCGCCTACGCGCTTTTTGTAACGCTCAGGCATTACAAGCTTCAATGCCTATGTTTTCTAACTGGCAGGCGTTACAAGCTTCAACTTTCAAGCTTCAAACTTGAAGCGTTTTGAACGTTGCTTGATGTTGACAAAGCGGCTGGTGTGAACACACCATAAAGCTGCATGTCGGATGGGCAGTGGGGACGTTTTAAAATCAACTAAATTGATCTCACAGTTTTATGTTTAGCATAAATTTACACATTAAATAAAAACTCATCTAGTGGTTTTTGTAATAAATATACTATATATCATATAAATATATATAAATATCCAATTAGCTGTGAGATGGTTTTTTTATGAAGTTCATTACAATTTGGACATTAAACCTCCTGCAAAGAGAGTTTACCTGCCCACCAGCTTTGTTTATTACTAAAACTTATCTAAATAAGTGAAAAATAAAGATGAATGACATTCATTTTTCATCAAAGATGGAAATCTGGCATCTGACCACAACATGATCATCTGGACATCTGTCATTTCTAATCGAAATCAGTGTAAGCTGTGGAAATGAACTCAGTTATTGTTTCCCAACATTGTAAATTTTAACCTCAGGTCCACAATAAAATGAAAAGTGTGAGAAACGTGTGGTGGATGTAGCATTACATCAACACAATACGTCCATTCATTGTTGCATTCAAGTGCAACATCCTTCCTTTTGTTTTTACACAACAGCCTATTTTTTCTGAATGAAGGACTGAGTAGAATGAAGCACCTGCAGCAGTACGGATAGAGATGAATGAGTGTACAAATGAGTGGGAACACATCTGTTCACACAGATGTCATAAGGACCTGGACGATGTTTCAAATACTTTTCACTAAAAGTCTGAGTACCACTAGTGACACTGATGCTCCGTTAGCTACTGTTTATACAAGGTCAGCTGAAATCACATGATCGATGAAAGGTCATTGAGACTGACAGTAAACTTGTCACGGGCTCTGTCAGTTTGTTAACCCACATGCTGGACTCAGACTCAGACACAGTTCTCCGGTGAAAAAGTGAACAGGTTTATTTACACGTGAACAAGTGACATTATATGTACAGTGAAAATGTGCTCGGTGATCTGGTGCGTCAGGTGGTTCTCGGGACTGCAAGGGGAGATGAGAGTTAGTGAAGGAGCCGGTAGATATATACAGAGGATATTGCAGGGGAGGGGAGATGAAACGACTCACAGGAGTTTGAAGCTGGTAACTCTCGGGAGGAGGACAGGTCCAGTGCGGTGCTGTGCAGGGAGGTGGTAAGTCCAGGTCGGGTGAGATCGCTGGAGGGAGGTAGACAGGGCTCAGGGAGATCAGACGCTGGACACAGAAGGATCCTCGGAACACAAGGAGCAGGGTGACGAAAATCCTGAAGACGACAGGTTAAACGAACACAGGGAAAAACTCTCTCAGAAAAGCACAATAAGAAACTCGGAAAAATCACTAGGAATGAATCACTAGGATGGCACATAGAAGCTACCATATAGGTTAACAACCAGGCGCTGAGTGAACGTCTGCTTCATCCTTAAGTAGCACCCTGCTCCTCATCAGCTCTGATCTCCGCCAGGTGTAATCAATCTACCTCGCGCTCCAGCGTAGCTCTTCTCTGAAAGTAGATGACTCACCCGACACAGAAAATGCACAGCACACAAAACACTGATCCTGACATTACCTCCCCCTCAACGACCGCCACCTGGCGGTACGGCGCGAGACGCCTCAAAATCCCTGATGAGTTGGGGATCGTGGATGAAGGAGGCCGGCACCCAGGAACGATCCTCAGGCCCGTAGCCCTCCCAGGCTACCAGGAACTGCCGGCCTCTGCCTCGCTTCCGCACATCCAGCAGGCGGTCCACCGTGTAGACGAGCTGTCCATCGACAACCCGGGCGGGAGGGGGGGGAGCGGACGGAGGACACAAGGGACTTGAAACAAGAGGTTTGATTAGTGATACATGAAAAACGGGGTGGATCCGCATAGAAGCGGGCAGGCGGAGTTTGACTGTGGAAGGACCGGGGACAGACAGGATCTCAAAAGGGCCAATGTACCGGGGAGCCAGTTTCTTATGGGTGTGTTTGAGATGGATGTCACGGGTAGAAAGCCATACCTGTTGCCCGACGGTATAGGTGGGCGCCGGGAGACGCCGCCGGTTGGCCACCCTGCAGTTTTGTTCCTTGGTGCGTTCCAAGGCGGCCACCGTCTGCGCCCAGGCGCGCCTACACCGCCTGACATGTGTGTGGACAGATTGATGAGCAGGTGGGTGATTCTCAGAGGGCAGCAGGGGGGGCTGATAGCCTAAAGAGACCTCAAAAGGAGACTTATTAGTAGCGGAAGAGACGTGCATGTTATGCGCGTATTCGACCCATGGAAGATGTTCACTCCAGGTGGAGGGGTCGTTCGAACACACGCAGCGCAGTGTGGCCTCCAGCTCCTGATTCATCCGCTCTGTCTGACCATTGGTCTGCGGATGAAATCCGGAGCTGAGGACCACCCGCGCCCCGAGCGCCGAAAAAAACTCCCTCCACACCTGGGAAATAAACTGGGGGCCCCTGTCTGATAGAACCTCTAACGGGAGCCCATGGAGCCGAAAAACATGCTTCACCAGAAGCCGGGCGGTCTCCAATGCAGATGGCAGTCTCTTCAGCGGAATAAGATGGCATGCCTTGGAAAAACGATCAATCACAGTTAAAATCACAGAAAACCCTTTACTGACCGGCAGCCCTGTCACGAAGTCCAGGGCGATGTGGGACCAGGGTCTGCCGGGGGTCTCGAGGGGTTGGAGCAGTCCGTGGGGATGTTGGTTGGAGGTCTTATTGCGCGCACACACCTGGCACGCTTGAACGTATTCCTTTATGTCCCGGTACATGGACGGCCACCAGAACGACCGCCGGACGAGACCCACCATCCTTCCTACTCCTGGGTGACCTGAAAACCGGGCTGTGTGGGCCCAGTGGAGAAGGCGTGAGCGTACAGATTTTGGAACATACTTGCGGTTCGG
>SSNP01000010.1:4352784-4458931 GCA_006937955.1 Pachypanchax playfairii | reverse complement strand
GACACGAAGAAGAATCCTGCCCCTAGAGGTGATGTAGATCTGCGGATGATGCCTGCCTCTAGCGACTCTTTGATGTAACGCTCCATGCTCTCTCGCTCCGGGCGGGAGATATTGTAGAGCCGGCTAGACGGCAGGGGCGCTCCGGGGAACAGGTCGATGGCGCAGTCGTACGGTCTATGAGGAGGAAGAGATACAGCTCGGGATTTGCTAAATACCTTACTTAGATCGTGGTATTCACGGGGGACTCGGGTGATGTCTGGTATCTCTTCCTCTGGGAGCGCTGGGGATGTGGACCTGGCGAGAGCAGAGAGCAGACACTGGGACAAACAGAACAAACTCCAAGAGTCAATGTTACCCTCCGCCCAGTTGATGTGAGGATTATGCGTCCTTAACCACGGATGGCCCAGCACCACCGGAACCTGCGTGGAGGGAAAAACCAGAAATGAGATATTCTCACGGTGGTTACCTGAGATTACCACCTCCAGCTCGCAGGTCCGGTGGGTGATGGTGGTGAGGGAACGGCCATCCAGGGCAGCCACTCGGACTGGGGTCTGAAGTTTGTGCACTGGAAGCTTGAGTTGTCGAGTGAGAGCTGCGTCCAAAAAGTTCTGCTCACACCCCGAGTCCACAAGAGCCAGAGTCTGAAAAGAGTCACTGTTAAACAACAAAGTCACTGAGAAAGTCAGGCGGGAGGGTTTTTCCTTCGAAGTGACCGTCAGACCTCCCGGAAGTTCTGACGGTCGCGGACGTTTAAACGCATGGGGCACGCAGCGATAAAGTGCCCTGCTGTCCCGCAGTATAAGCACTCGCGTGCCTCCATGCGTCGTTGTCTTTCGGTGGGAGAAAGCCGCGCGTTCCCCAGCTGCATCGGTTCATCTCCGGACTGATCCTCTGCAGCCCTGGGTGAGAGCGCTGCTTCCGACCTCCTAGATGCCGCTCTAGGTGGCGAGCGCGCCCGCAGCTCCTCCCAGTAGTATCCAGACATCTGATGATCGATCCTGATGGCGAGGGTGATCAGATCCTCCAGTGTCTGGGGTTCGTCTCGATGGATAAGCTGCTCCCGAATCGGCCGACTTAACGCGCCCACAAACGCTCCCTTGAGCGCCGGCGTATTCCAGCCAGACTCAGCAGCCAAGGTACGAAAGTCTACAGAGAAATCGGCCACTGACCTCTTTCCCTGTTTAATATGGCGGAGTTGATGGGTGATCTCGGACTCGGATTTCCTGTAGGTGAAGGTCCGCTCAAAGTCTTTTATGAAAGCTTCCATGGACGTGCGTTGAATGAGGGAATAGCTGTATTTAGCCTCCGCCCATCGGAGCGCACGTCCCCTTAGAAGGCCGATGATGTGAGCAATCTTGGAGGCGTCATTGGGAAAAGACTGAGGGGACCGGCAAAAAATCAAAGAGCACTGAAGCAGAAAACCTGATCCTTTACCTGACTCTCCGGCGTAAGCTTCAGGGTTGGGCAGAGTCACATTGCGCACGGGAGCGCACGCCGCCGGAGTCGGAGGATCAGGCTCTGGTGGTGCTGACGCAGGCTGTGGAAGAGGCTGAGAAAGAGCAGACAGTTGTAATTGCATGCTTTGCAGCAGTCCGGCAATGTCCTCTAACCTCTGGTGGTTAAACTGCTGTCGCTCACTCAAGGAGTTCAGAACAGCCTCGTGTCTCGCTAGGAGGTCCTGCATTCCAGTCAGCAGTAGTCCGGCTGAGTCCGCTGGGTCTGACTGGCCTGGTTGTTCTGTCACGGGCTCTGTCAGTTTGTTAACCCACATGCTGGACTCAGACTCAGACACAGTTCTCCGGTGAAAAAGTGAACAGGTTTATTTACACGTGAACAAGTGACATTATATGTACAGTGAAAATGTGCTCGGTGATCTGGTGCGTCAGGTGGTTCTCGGGACTGCAAGGGGAGATGAGAGTTAGTGAAGGAGCCGGTAGATATATACAGAGGATATTGCAGGGGAGGGGAGATGAAACGACTCACAGGAGTTTGAAGCTGGTAACTCTCGGGAGGAGGACAGGTCCAGTGCGGTGCTGTGCAGGGAGGTGGTAAGTCCAGGTCGGGTGAGATCGCTGGAGGGAGGTAGACAGGGCTCAGGGAGATCAGACGCTGGACACAGAAGGATCCTCGGAACACAAGGAGCAGGGTGACGAAAATCCTGAAGACGACAGGTTAAACGAACACAGGGAAAAACTCTCTCAGAAAAGCACAATAAGAAACTCGGAAAAATCACTAGGAATGAATCACTAGGATGGCACATAGAAGCTACCATATAGGTTAACAACCAGGCG
This sequence comes from Pachypanchax playfairii, assembly GCA_006937955.1. Classification (NCBI taxonomy): domain Eukaryota; kingdom Metazoa; phylum Chordata; class Actinopteri; order Cyprinodontiformes; family Aplocheilidae; genus Pachypanchax; species Pachypanchax playfairii. The sequence goes on along the minus strand of SSNP01000010.1, from coordinate 4,456,640 downwards.
CTGAGTGAACGTCTGCTTCATCCTTAAGTAGCACCCTGCTCCTCATCAGCTCTGATCTCCGCCAGGTGTAATCAATCTACCTCGCGCTCCAGCGTAGCTCTTCTCTGAAAGTAGATGACTCACCCGACACAGAAAATGCACAGCACACAAAACACTGATCCTGACAAAACTTGAATAACAGTTTTTTTGTTTGTTTTTTTTCTAGAAAGATTTAATATATGTCACTTTGTTGTTTGGTTCTCTTCTGAAAACTTTTAGATTTTGTCATATCAACAGTTTTTTTTAACATCAAATCTTTTGTTTAACTTTTTTAAAACTAAAATGTGAAGTTGTACAATGAAAAAATTTAAGAAAAATGGGCCAGATTAACAATTTTCTCATATAAAAAAATATATTATTGTGTTCGTTTCTGGATTTAACTGTTCTGTCACTTCAGTCGGATTCTCACTTTCTTGGAACATTGTATCACGTTACAGAGAATATCACATATAGTAACTAATTATTTTATATAGCAAATTTTAATAACACACAAAACTACAGTATTTTATGATAGATTATGATAAAATATGATGTAATTGGAGTTTAATTGTTTGGATAATTTTTACAGCAAAAAATGTTTGTTGTAAAACACCTGCCACTTTTACCGAGAACCTTCGAGAACGTTGTTAAAAAAAATTACAAACCTCATTAAATCATGTATAGCATCCTAACTAATAATGGTTTGTTTATGTGGCAGACGGGTTTTAATTTCTCAACTGTCTTTCACAAGCTCACTCTCTAATCTCTGGGAGGAAAGAATGAGCTGCAGGGTGGTGTTAAAGAACAGAAATATGTAAGAGTAAAAGAGGGTAAGTAGTAGCTAGTATCAGTCGCGTGCATGAGCTGACATACCTAATGAAACTCGGTGTCTTCCTGCATTCTGTTGGGATTTCAACCAGCAACCATTCCAGTTTACATTCTTTAGTCTGTGTCTGCTGCTCACAGACACTTAGTCAGACCCACACGGGAATGCCCTTGATCTCTACGCGTATGTGTGTGTGTGTCTGAACTTCAGTTGGCAAATAATTTCTCTGCATATGGGTGCAGCTATTTGTATATAATACATCCATCTCTATTTGTGTTTGTATGAGTCACCACTAACCAGACATGCATCAGGTGAGTCAGTCAGCCAGACATCTGATATCAAGAGCAAAATGGTACTGGCATCAACTGGGCTTTCCCTTCAAGCCACACCTGGAGACAGAGAGGAGCAAAGATGTAAACAGGCCAAGAGTCACCCTCTGCTGATCAGCTGAAACACAAACTAAAGGCCTCTTTATTTTCTTATGGTCGCTTAGGGAGTCAAAGAAAACATTTCTGAAATCTAATGCAGAGGAAAGTTTCTTTGTGTCTCTTACTGGCTTGTTATACGCTTCACAAGCTAGAACACAGAAACACTGTCGTTCCGAGTCACAGCATGTAACAACAGCGTGCACTGAGATGCTATTTCTGCTCTACATAAAAAGGAAAGGAAGACTGTAAATGATCATATTTGGAACATTACTTACCACACAAATTTTAAATTAACACTTTTCACACTGACTGTTCAATAATTTCATGGTGTGTTAAGTAATGTCATTACTCATGTGTGTTTAATTGAAATGACATTGTTTTATATGCAGGTTAGTTGATGCTGTGCTGTCTCTCTTCTTGTTTTTCCTCTTTCTGCAGGTGTTCAAGCAGATTCCTAGGATTTCTCTCTCTCGCCCATCTTCTTTCTTTTATGTTCTTCTATCCGTTCTTCTTTTTTTATCTTGACATTCCCTGAACTGTTTCAATTGTAATACACTAACATAGCCTCCAAATGAAATTACAATAAAATATAAGTAACATTCCAGTGAATCCGGTATGCTCAGTTTGTCAAAGTAAATCTGTCAGGGTTTCCTCTGCACCCAGAAAAACATTCTGATTGCTGATTGATTCTGATTGCAGGACAATGTTAATGAATGTTAATTAGTTAAATTAAGTAGTCTTCTTTTCATGTCTCTTTTCTTTGAAGAAGAGTGTCAACATGGTTTTAATTATTGCATATAACTTTATAGTGCTGTATTGTAATGGACTGCAGGAACAAACAACATGGGCAGAAGTATTTGGAAACACCTGTTGTTCAGGGTTTGGGCTTAGCCTTTCATCTCCGGTGATGGGCAATCCCATGATGACGCATTTTGGAAAATGTAACATCTCCAAATGAGGTCCAACTCCATGTTGAAATCTGTGTGCTTGAATACATAAATACGGACCATGTTGGTGTGATGTGGCCAAATACTTTTATCAATAAAAGATTAGATGAAAAATCCCAGTTTTCTTCAACAACTAGGAGAGAAAGACAAGATAGTGAACTAAAATGAAACAGGGAAAAGATATGAAGGTATTGTCATGACCTTCCTTCTCTTCAGTAATCAGTTCTGCAATAATTCTCCACACCTCCTCCTCCTGCCTTACTCTAGTCTTTTCCTTTTCATTCATCTCTTTCCTCGCAACACTGTCATATTTTCACCATGATTTTTTCTAATTTATTGCTACTTCCCCTTAATTCTTTTCCTTTCGCCCTGTCACCTTCTCCATACGTCTTCCTCTCTTCCTTCTTTTAATCATCGTTTTCTCAACCCCTTCGTTAATTTTCTCCCATCAATGTTCTTTATTTTCCTGCATTATTGCTGATTGTCACTGGTCTCTTTTAGGTCTTATTTTCCCCTCCATACATTTGTAATTAATGTTCCATCCATCTCTTGCTCACCCTCTCTTCTATATGAAAGAGGAGACTAATAAACAGCGACAGATAGGAAAAGTGGGTTTTCTTCTAATCTGTCAGCTCTGATTTTGCCGTGACCCCAGTGCCCAAACTATGAAGTGATTTAAAGGTTGCCAGTTTCCCTCAGATTGAGTTGAATTCTCCCCCTTCTTCTACAACTCATCTCCTACCAAGGACACACACTGATATGCAACACAACATAACTCATTGCTGGGACAGAGGCAAACCCTGTCAAACACACAAATGAAGAAAAAACATTTCTTCCAATAATAAAACACTCTAATGAGTCATATTTTAAGGTATCAGAAAGTGTCAAATTCCTCCTGTTGGTTCGAGTTTTCACGTCAGAGATTTTCCCTAAGAGTCAAATGCAAGTCTATGAACAAACAGCCGATAAGGTTGCATGAATAGAAGGATCTGTTGTAATAGGAGTAGTGGCTAGCTTGTTGTTACAGTCACAGGTAATCATCACATATTGATTGCTTGTCAAATGTCAAGGAGAATGCTCGTATATAACACAAACCTCTCAGGCAGCAGACAGAAAGAGTGGGAGGTAAAAAAAAAAACTGAGTTTAGCTGCCAATTGCTAAACTCTTTACTTTGACAGCAATATTGACAATGACTGATAACCTTTAGCCCTGAAGTGTTTTCATTTGGTCACTGTCTGCACCCAATTTGCTGAATATGCTCAGAAAATGAACTTAACAATATTTTTGGATAAATCTAATGGAAAAACAATATCAGAATCTAGCTGGTTTTAGTTCTCCAGTTTTTGCAAATCACTTTGTAATAAAGTTTTATTGCAGAAGGGAAGAAGTTGAAAAGTTGTTGCTCAACATTTTGAAGAGAAAACATTTACAGACTGACCTGTTTCTTTAAAACTGACCTAGTTTTTCACTGTTGGCGAAAGAAAACTACTGATTTTAAGATGCAACTTGCAGGATGTTCATACTAACTTTAGCTAATAATGGCTAATCTCTGAATTTCTAGAACACATTTGATTGAAATTTACTATTTTCACTGGTGACCAGTGTGGAGATGATTTACCAATGTGCCAAAGAGTTTTAGAAATTATTTTTTTAACTTATGCAGAGTATGTCGTAGCAGTTTTCAAAAGGAAAACAATTAATAAAAAGGTCAAAATAAATAGTTGTCACATGTATTTTTCTTTTCTTTGTATTTTTGTTCCGTTTGTAGTACAAAATATGGAAGTTTTACAATTATTACAGAATATTTGTAAAATTACTTTGTCTTTCATCCCAATTTTTTTAAACACTTATTTAAATTAAATGATGACACTTTAATCAATCTTACTGCTTGATATTTACACAGTTTCTACTGTGGAATTAGCCAAATATACATGTAAAAGAAAAAAACAAAAAAAGAAAGGATTTTACTGTCACTAAATCTATTGAAACTATTTGAAAGTTTGGTAAACATGAAAGTTTTGTTGAGTTGGGAAAGTTTTTATCTCAAATCAACTCATGCTTGCTGGTATGTGTGACAACAGAAACGTTTACTTTGGTCTTTAAACTTTTGAAGAAAAAAGAGCTATGATGATGATAATACAATCAATTAAGTAACTGAGACACTGATGCCTCTCACTTTCATTGGATTGTTTTGTCTCTTTTTCTGTTTAAACAAACAGATTGGACATTTTGTTGCTAATTAGCAGAAAAAATGAAGGAATTTTGGAAATAAATGAGGGGAGTTATGAGCTTTTGTAAAAACGGTATGTAAACGGTTACTGAGAAACCAGTAAATGTTTCTTTCAGGTAGACACAGTTTCACCAGTGAATGTTGTGTATCCTGAAAAGTTTCCTGGTAGTCGTTATTGTCACTGGGTGTGAATTCTGGGAACGACATATTTCCATTTCAAATATTGTGTGTGTTTGAGAGTGAAATTCTAGGTGTGCTGGTTTGGTTTCTAACGTTTATCTTTAGGTCAACTAGATGTGTATGTGTCTTATTTGCATCCATGCATTGTAAGTAAATCTACCTTTGTGTGTCTGAAGACACCATGTGAAGACTTGCTTGTCTGTGTGATGGGTCTGCACGCTGATTGGCTGCTTTAATGTAAACATGTTTACAAAATATGAGCAGCCAACCCTGTTGAAGGCTGTCTGCTTTCAGTTTGTGTGCATGTATGTGTGTGCGTGAGTGAAAAAAACCTGACTCAAACATGTGAGCTCAACCAGACAGAATCATCTCATGACTGGAGTTTAGCATTTGATCTGAAGCTTCACAACATATCAGAGAAAATACCCTCAAAGAGTAAAACTTCACTAAATTCCAGTTATGTGATGTTGCATTTCCTCTGTGGAAATCTTGTGTCTGCCTTTGTCTGACTGTGAAATAATAATTTCATCATCAACTCACGTTTGTGTAGTTCACATGGTTATGAAATCATATCAGTTTGTCTGGATTCATAAATCAATGTTCTACAAACTGTTTGGGATTATGTTTTGGAGATTCCTTTTTTGACATTTTAACGCAGTGCTGAAAACCAAACTACACTCTAAAGAAATTTAACATCCTTTAGATAAGAAGATGCAACATTTCTATTCTCAGTATTGTTATAGAATTCTGTTAAAACTTTTGTGTTGATCCGTTGAAGCACTTACAGGAATTAATACTTCATTTTAAATACAGTTTTATGATTAGCGATGTTGATAGAATGGCGTGAGAAAAGATGGAGTAATGGAAGACTTGGAGCAGATGACATGAGTTAGCTTTGACTTGTGATGTTGTGGTGAAACCCTGTGAGAGACCTGAGGATTGATGTCTGTTGAGCAAGATCTACTTCTTTCTTTATTCGCTTTCTTGCTCTACTGCAAACAATTTCTATAAATCATCCAGTTACTGCACAGATTTCATTTTGTTACTTATGCTTTTAGCAGGTATATCATGTCAGTGTCATGTGACCTGACTAACTGACATTGTCAAAAATCAGTGATCCCTTTGCAACTACCCTACCATCCAAGGACGTTTGGCTAGATACATGACGTTCACAACACAATTGTGGAATTTACATGGTTGATAAAATGCTGTGGGTTTTATTCTTGTTTTGAATGATTTTTTTCCTGCTTCCCTTTATTTTTAATGCTCCATAATTTTCTATTTCTGTTTGCGCTGATTTCAATTTCAATTTGATTTGAAAAGTTCTGTGTAAATTTTACATTTACTGGGACATATATTGTATCCTAAATTAGATGTTTGTAAATTCCAGAGATTAGATCTTTCATTTATAAAATTTTGAATGGGATGATAACGTTTCATTTTCTGATAAATCTTTAACTAATGTAGAAAGTTATGTTTTAATTAATGAAGGATCTTCACAGTTCAAATTAAAAAAGCTGTTTTTGTTCTGAAAAGCTGCAATTTGTTCATTTGAAACCAGTGATGCAGATGCACCCTACTCCCCATTCCAGATTTAACCCTTATTGACATCCTTCTAACCTCCCATGTGACATTTCTGTGAATTCATGTTTCATATTTCTATTCAAAATGGATGGACAACACCTATGACATAAATTGATATTTAAAAGCTTGTTTCCATCTATTTAATGATGATTATTCCTCAACAGGAAGTCCTAGATTAAATTTAAACTGTTTCAAAACGTACATAATTTTGTATAAAACAAACTAGATGTAAAATATACAGTTTAAAGAGCATAACAGAACTCAATATGGGGAACTTTTTAGTGTTTTTTTGTAACCATTTTTTTAAATAGTGTTTGGATTACACACTGTCTGCTGTAAACAGTGGTAAACTGAACCCTGTCAGTGGATTCATGACATGAAGGTAACAATGATACACAAACGGTGACCACCAACATGTGTGAAGTGAAAATGAGACAAGTGTAAACACAAACACAAGCACAGACAAACACTCACGTCCTATATAGGGTCATTTAGTTCAAAAACATGTTGTCATCCAGCTTTTTTGTGCGAAGAGTCTGTGTGTATTTGTTCACGTTCATGTGCTTGTGGTGGTGTGTGAGTGCAGAGGAAGCCAATCAGTCAATGGGGTTGAAGGTAAACGGTATTTAGTCTCTCAGAGGCCTGTAGTCACAGAGCTTTGAAGTAAGAATGGAAATGTGTGTGTGCGACAGATAGAGAGAGTGTCTGTGAGAAAATGAGTGGGGGGACTTTCAGTGTGTGTATGTGTGTGTGTGCCCCTGGAGAATAACACCACCAATTTGGCTTCCAGGTGTGCCCACTGATTTTGGGACAGACGCCAGCTTCAAACAGGCCTTCGTTCTCTTCCTTCTTTTTGTCCTCTGGATAAAAGGACAAACTGAGGAAGACACAACACAGACAGAGAAATAAGGAATGAGATCAGGGATCATTGTAGGGGGTGGCAGCAGGGGCAGAATAAAAGGAAACAACACAGGAAGGAAAAGGAAGTATGACATCTAAAGGCCCAGGGTAATAAAACTGTAGCAGGGCACTTTAAGAATACATTCAAATACATATGGATTGCTTGTAGATTAGCTAAGAAACATTATCTGTTTGCATTTTTAACACTGTTAAATATGTCAACTTATTTTTATTTATTTATTTGTTTGTTTGTTTGTTTGTTTGTTTGTTTGTTTGTTTGTTTGTGTATTTATTTATTTATTTATTTATTTATTTATTTATTTATTTGGTTATACTGACTGCCTGATTTCATAATGATTCTTTCTCAATCTCCCTCAGCATTCAGCTAAAGGGCTGCAGATAAAGGAAAGAAGATATCGGGGCTGAATGAAACGTGGAAGGAGGAACTGATGATGAGTTCTTGCTCAGGACCCTCTCTGACTCAGAAACAACAATCAACAAAGTGGTGTCACCTTCGACCCTCTTGGAATCTGGGTGGAAGCTGGATAGGAGTCACCTTGGATCCCTCAAAAATCCAGTTGAGAAGTATTTCTTTGGACGCCTCTGGTACAGGAACTGGAGAGACACCACTGGATCCACCTGGACTAAGAAACTGAAGCTACCTGAGAAGCATCACCCTGGATCTTTTTCCAGAACCAGTCAAGAGATTTTCCTGTGGGCTCACTTAAACCAGCTTTGACCTGTGTAGGGGCCATAGCATTGGCAGAGACCTCAGCAGGAGTCATGACTGCATCAGAAACCTATGCTCTATTGGGGCTGGTACAGAGCCATATACAAGCTCAAATTGGGCTGTACTGGATCGTTTCTGAGGCAAATCTTTGGCAGCAACACCATTGTTGCAGAGAACAGGCCTTGACTTGAGCTGTAGAGCAGGAAAACCCCAGAGGGGCTGGAGCTGCAGCCTTGGAAAACACAGACGGTTCAGTAGCACAAGATGGCACAAGGGAAGCTTCAGGAAACTCTGGAGTCTAAGGCAGTTGAAGCATGGAATAAGGCTGTTGGGGTGGGGTGAGGCCTGGCTAGAACTTCAGTGAAGGTTCCACATCAAAGATTTCTGCTACTGCTGCCTGGTATTTGATCTCAACATCCACAAAGAGATTGTCTGCCCTTAGTGATGGCAGCAAGAGAGTGTGGCCCACAGTAGTTCCCTTACGTCAGTAGCCAATCTTAGCTGTTCCCAAGGATCAATCTTTTTTCCCAAAGAGTCCACAAAGTAATTTTGTAGGTACATGCAAGGCTCAAAACTCTTTGGGAGCTAGAAAACCTATTGGGTCCATAAGAAGGCCAGATGACAAGGAGTAAAGCTAAACACAACTGATCACAAGGACGGCTAAGTAAAGAATAAAAATTCAAACCAAAGTGTAAACACGTGATATAAGTACAAAGAAGCCTGAGCAGTACAAAGGAACATCTCTAATAACAGAGTACAAGAAAAGAAGAATCAAAAGAAAACAAGGGTTAGACTAATCTAAACAATAACCAAGAACCCATTTGAGAATAATAAGAACCTAATTATTAGATAAAAAACCCAAATGCCAACACATGAATTAATTAGATTTGTGAAATAAAATCAAAATCATCTTTGAATCACCAGGATAATCTTAGTCATAAATAAATGGTGTGTACTTTCTAGTGTGTCTTTTAAGTAAAACTCTGACGCTGCATCACACTTTTTTATTTGCCCTTTTACACATGTTTGATGGCGATAAACTACATATTGTAGCCATAGCATATTTTATTTTGTGGCAGCATCAGTATTATCATCTTCCCTCCTTGTATTGCCTCTCATTGTTTTTCCACTCTTGGACCTGATTATTTTACATCATGTGTTGGCTAGAGCGTCATAATTAATGTTTAAAACACAGATACAGTTTGCAATAGTTAAGTAGACATAATGACCGAGTGTGACTGGTCTGTTTTGTTTGCGTTTTGTAAATGCACCAACTACAACTTATTCCTCTGGATGCTCAAACTATATTGTGGGTTTATTTAGAAGTCGTACATTAAATTCCACCTTTTGTTTGCCGTCCAATGAAACTCATGCTGTCACTAAGTGATACCTAAATGCATCCATCTGAGACACAAACAAATGCCTGAGCTATTCATGCAGAAAGTCTTCATCCCTGAGATTTGTTTAAATACCTGTAATCTTTCTACAGAATGGCAATTTATTAAAATCCTGTCCATTATCTCCAGAGAGTTTGGTTTTGACATATATCAGAATACTAAGGGGAATTCCAAATTTTAATCTAAAAGTTACCATGAAGACTTGACTAACTTTCAAATTTTATTAAAGTGGTTAACGTTTAGAAAAAAAACAAAACCTATTTCAAAGCTTAATTGTTTTTTCATTCCTTATTGCTAATGCTTCCAAAATTTCAAATGCGTTTTGGTAACTTTTTTCATCACACCCTGGATAACTGTCAATCAAACAAATGCACAAAATATCACTGTAAAGGACTCCAAACAAACTTAGAGAATATACAAAAATACACATTTGTTTTGCATTATATATGGAGCAAATGCTGTCAAGTAGCAATATAATATGCTCTGGGTTTCTGTGGAAAGGTCATGAACACTTATTGTTGTTTTTTTGTTAAAAGCTTTTTGAAAGGATTACATTTTAAAATAATATAGATGAGTCATGACCAGATTAACAGGCTAACAGTGAATCCAAGCAAGTTCAAGACCAAAATAAAAGGCTTCTGCCTCAAAGCAACTCAAAATCTCACATTTTCACTAGTCACTATTTTATAGACCTTTACATCTCTGTCAGATTTGCTTTGCAATGTCATCACGTTAGACATATTGAGATATTTCCGCCAAAAATGCCCAAATCCCGAGAAGTGCGACAACTAGCTGTTGCTGCTGTGTAAATTCTACGTAAATAATCCCGTCACACAGGATTGATTGTGATGTAAACAGTTATAAAATGATGACACAACTTTTATGACAAATTTTGGTTGTAACTTAACATATTTTATCAGTATTCTGTGTATGTATGTGAAAATGGATCAAAATAAGCTGATTGTTTTTTTGTTTTTTTGATTTTTAAAGACAAAAGACACACATGGATAAAACTTTGTCGAATAAAACCTTGAATACACTATACACAGCAGTTTGCATGTATCAGCAGCAAGATCAAGTTTGGTAATTGCATAAGATATTTGACTAAATATGTGTGTGTGTGTGTGTGTGTGTGTGTGAGGATGGATTTCCCTTGATATCAATTATAAATGGGGAAAAATTAGACATTTTCACTAGACCACAAAAATAATTAACAGTTGCCAAAGTTTTTAACTGAGTTTCATGTGGTAGGGTGTAGCTATGAGTCCCATCATTGTTTTGTCAGTACAGTGATTCTTTATGCTTATTGAGAAACACTAAAATGAGAATCAGACAGGGTTAAAAATCACATTTTTCTGTGACCTCAGAGCCAGTCGGCTGTCTGGCTCACTGCCTCTCCTTTCCCTGTTAAAACCTTCGTCTCTTACCCAACAAGAGCTACAATGAAAACTAATCACATTTAATCCAACGGTGAGTTCAGTGCAGAATGAGTCACAATGAGGCAGACACAATCGAAAGCAGGAGGGATTTTAGAACTAATGACCAGCTCTTGAGCTTTTACACTTAAGTACCGACAAACATACATTTAGAAGGACATCGAATCAGCAAAGACAGACAAAGTGCAATGCATACATAAACACACCCTGAGTAGGTGCGTCTCGCCGTTACAAACATAAGAGAAAAACAGATACCGAAAGATTAAAAAACACACACACTTATGTGTGTAAGCGTGTGTGTGAGCGCACGCGTGTGTGTTTCTGTAAGCAAGAAATATCTTTACAGAGATTTTATTTTTTTAAATGTCAGATACGTCAATTCAAAGTTAGACAAGCTGATGGAAATATAGCTGGTTGTTATATTTTGAAGGTGTTTTTTTTAATGACAGAAAATATATCCCCCTAAAAATGAGGTTTATTTCAAACTGATCCATTATAAACTGTTTTAAAGAAACTGTGTTAGTAACTGGATTTTACCCTCTTTCACCAAAAAAAGATAATTAATGTCTTTGTCAAATTGTAAATTGTTTGGTTAGTGTATTTTATTGTTATTTGATTCTGTTTTTAATCATCGTTAACTATGCTCTTGTTCAAGCAAGTACAGCAGTTGGTTGAGGTTGTGAAAAGAAAAAAAATATATATATAAAGTGACTATTGATATAAATTAGGAAAGAAAAATCTCTTATTTTAAATAAAGGACCTGTGAATTAATGTACCAAAACAAGCATGGACTGCTAAAACACTTAATGACACAAAAATACAGTGATATTCCAAAAGGCTCTATGGTGAGAATGACAGCAACTGTCATCTGTGAAAAAATATATATATAAAACATTGTTCTTATTAATGAAGAGCAATTACAAATTTTAAGTATCTTGAATGATAAAGCATGTTTCTTCTGTAAGGAAAGTGAGACTAAAAATAAAGATTACTTGAAATGAATCAACGAGAAACGGACAGAAGGACAGATCCTGCTGTTCCAGATCATGTGCAACAATCACTGACAACAGAGTGAGGCCCACACACACAGAAAAACCACAGACAAACACATGTCTGTTCATACTGTACTCAGGCACAAACACACCCAAAACCATGAGCCATCCTCATAACGTCTCACACACATATTTCCACAGAATTATTAAGCATATTAGCCCAACATTTTTAATTTTTTGAAAAAAAAAAAAAAAAAAAAACAAGTCTGGGCATGTGCACACCATTCACAACTTATACTCATAATGCTCCCACATACAATGTCAAACTAGATATTATGAAATGGCAACAAAACAACAAATATAATGTACTAGTATATCAAGATGTAATATTTAAAGGATTTTATTAAATTATTTAGTTTCCTTTGGAACAAAACATGAAAATATTGTTGTCTCTTCACCACAAGTTGTTGCCTGAAAGCTTATTTAATGGCAAAGTCGATGTTGCCTTTTATGATTCAAACATGTTCATCTAGGTAAGGTGAAGAATTTCTTTGCATCTAGCAAACATGTTCATCCTTTGGAGCCTGATTTTGATTCTGTCACATGACTTGACTGTGAGCTGCTTGTTTCTCAAATCTTTGTTGCAATTGCAAATACAATGTCGTCACTGTGTAAAAATACAATTGTTTAATTCTACTTCTTAAAATATTTCAATTTCCAAACATTTTTATTTAAAGATTTACTTAAAGCACATTGTAAACACAGCTGATGGTTCAGGACCTTCATTATGAGGTAAGATTACCATTAAAAAACATGTTAATTCTATTTTTTGTTGTTTGATCATCTTAGTGATATTAAGTTTAAAAGACCAGTGACATCAATGTGCTCCATTAATAATCCTGTGACCTCGTCATAGTTTAAAAGTCACATTTTTAAACATTAGTTTTGTATTCACAGGTTCATGCTGCTCGTTGTATTTATGAAGAAGAAACTGTAAATTCAGACTTCCAAATTCTTGAAGTTGTAACTTTTTAACGTATATTCTCATATAACAGATACTCAATGTGTATAATTTGGTTTACGCATTGCTATTTATGCACAAATTGTTGATGTCTTTTTAACAATAATCTTACACCATACTTCATCAAGTAAATGCACAGCTTAAAAATGCACTTCCATTTATGTTTGTGACCATGTGGATCATCTGACTCGAGTTTGGCTGTACGATACGAGCGTGAGTCAGATAGTCAGACAAATGGACATGTGGAAGTAACTGATCTGCATCCACATAGGGAATTTCCATGTCACCTCTTCCTCCTAAACCCCTTCCTCCTTTCCCCCCAAAAACAGAATTTCTGTTTTTTTTTTCTTTTAGGCAGAGAGGAGTGAGAAAGTTAGAAAGAAGCTGTTAACAGAATAAAGACGATGGTTTGGACATTTTTTCCATGACTTGTTTTTGTTGGCTAAAAATATGATTTCTTTCCACTTGATGTTGATTTTTTTTTTCTTTCTGGTAACAATCACACAAAATGAATGCACAAAAAGAGTTTATTAAACACATTCCACTTTATTTCTGCAATGTGACTCATTTGTGAAGTCCCCTAGTTTCCAAGTTACTTGAAAAAAAAAAAAAGTCAAATATGTGGGACCCCTGACTCCAAAAACAAAAAAAATTACTTTGATTTTTTCTTTCATCTGCAGAAATATGTTTAAATCAGATTTAGAAAAAAGTAAATCACCTGTAAGTTTACAATATGTATTTTCTTTTCATCTCTCATTCTGAGATTCATTATAAGTTTTATATTTTCAAAGAACAGATTATTTGTTTGTATTGGTTATTTCAAATATTTTAAGAGCCCCTCACTTTTTGCACACGTTCTTATATTTTAGAGATTATTTTAAATAGATAAAGCTGCATTTGTTATTTATGCTTACAAAATGTAATAATGAAAAGTAATAATTTATTAAATTCCATCTGCTTTTAGTGGACGCTCTACCAAATGTCACCAGGTTCATCTTGTTAATTTATGGATTGTTGAGCTGTGTCAGAATTCATCTGTTGGACATTTAGCTAACTAAACAGGGTTCAGAAGGAGAAACATTGTGTTTATCAGAGTTGTACAAACATAATAAAACGAAGCAAGCCATGAAAAATCAGGAAATCATGTGGAGTAAAATAGCAAAACCAAACAGTCCTGGGTTTGTGCCAGATCATTCCATGCTCATTCCATAGACCTCAAAGGGTTGAACACTTTGACTAACTCGAAAAACCAAAATGATTAATCAAGGCTGAACTATAGGAAACTGAAATTTTGACTGTCTCTCTAACATTATTCTGCTGTTGTCTCCAGGTTTAAGAGTTCCTCATTTCATTAAAACTCCTTGAATTAGACCTTCAAGGTAAAACAAACAGAAAGCCGCCCCTGCTTGGAGTTAAACACGGAGAAAACAAAGAAAAAGCTAATTCAATCCGATGAGCTAAAACTTAATCCGAGCACTTTCCTGAGGAGCTGTCTAGGGTGTAACCCGCCTCTTGCCCAATGACAGCTGGAGATATGCACAAACTCCCTGCAGCCCTGAACAGAACAAGCAGGTAGACATCTTTCTTAGTCACATGACCTACATATTTGTAATGTCATATTGTAAGGACAATAAATGTAAGGGTAAAACAGGTAAACTGGTGGATTAGCAGACAGAAACCTTCTAGCCTGTAAAAAAAAACACTAAAAACAATCACTATGGCAGGTTTGATTACCCATCCATCCATTTTCTGAAGTTGCTTCTTCCTGTTCAGGGTTGCAGGAAGCTGGTCCCTATCTCCAGCAGTCACGGGGTGAGACGGTGTTGACACCCTGGACAGGTTGCCAGTCCATCACAGAGCAAGGTTTGATTACATTGCCTGTTTTATCAGAGGCTGTACAGATGCTGGATAATAAACAACAGGAGAACTACAGACAATAGCTGCAGAGATCAGAATTAGAAATGTAGCATATATGCTGGCTTGCAGCTGGTTTACAAACTACCAGAGTCCCTGCTGGAGACCAGAGCTGGTATACCTTGATATTTATAACTATTTAATTACTAACACATCAGAGTTACTCATTAAAAGCTCAAAAGCACTTTGAACAGATGAGTATCCTTATCTGGATCAATGTCAACACTGATGCAACACTTCATATCGCTCAAGTAAAATCAAGTCAACAACATGGCAACAGCGTATTAATTAACTCCTGTATTAACTATCAGTGTTGTTTGTATTATACATTCATACATGTGTAAAATGGTGTGGAAATGTTAACAATTGTATCTCTGGTTCTATAAACAATCTTTTCTGTGGAGACGGAGTATGAACAATCAAAAACATCCCATTTTAAACCTGCTCCCATATGAAGTGAGTGTGATGAACTGTCTGTTTTCCAACCAATATGGAGACACAAACAGATAATGTATGCATGACATCAGCTTGGAGGGGTGTATAATTACTACCTGATTTTCCTGAGGAGATTCGAGCTTCTTGTACTTTTGCTTTTACAATCTTCCATGTAGTAAAACATTATGATCATCCTCTCACTTGCATGTTTCTCAACATTGAGACAGAGAGACCACCTTGTTTTGCTCTTTAACCAGACTTAGATTTGCAAAATGTAAAAAACGAGTTAAAGTGCCACAAAAGCAGGGTGCAGAGTTTAACAATTCACTGTTAATATTTCAAGTCTATAACTTCATATGATGTCTTTAACTAGCTTCAGTCCATATGACTCCTTATCATTGCAGTGTTGTTCCATTTGGAAATCTTAGTAGACATCAGGTATTAGGTAATAAGAATTTTGTTGAGTCATGTATCAGTTGCTGCTCTTTATCAATAATTATTTGTCCAAATTTGGCCTTGCCACATTTGTTGGACTGATTTTTTTTACATACAATCTCTATGATCATGTGATCATTTACACAGACATGTGCTGTTTTGGGTTTTTGGTTGAGTATATTTCAACACTGTTAAAAATATTTAGAGACTGTGTAGTTACCAAGAAGACTGAGGGGGGAAAGCACATCCTGTAAAACTGTGGAAAAAAGATTTAATGATGCTAAGAACATTAGAGAAAACAGGATTGTTGAAGCTGAGTAGAGGAGGCAGCAGTGAAGTGCAGGAAACCACACAAACACTACTAACACTGATGTGGTGAACTCAAAGACCTGTCATCTACCCACATACAAACTTACATTCATACATGTGATGCATGGAGCTCAGTGCACAGAAAATTAACCATATTTTCACTATTTCCATTCTAGAAGTATTTAAATCTAACTTTTGACATATTTTTTATTTCTTAAAGTTTCTGTTATTCAAGATCAAACCTCATGTTGATTTAAATAGGGGAATGAACAGGAAGTGAAATGGTCTTTTATGTTAAATGTTGTTTTAACGCGCCGGTAAATGGGCTCTGTACTTGTTTTTCTCCCTTTCCGAAATTCAGTCTCTTTAACAATGAGTTGGGAATTAAAACCGGACTTGCAGACAAACAGAAAGACCTCTATTGTTCCTGAATATGTTTGAAATTAAACACAATACAGATTTTTCTTCCTCCTTCTTCCTGCAGATGGAAACAAAATTAAAACAATGATCCCCCACAGTGACCGTTTGTCTTGAGTTTTTTAACATGTTTGTTTGTTTGTTTGCTTTTTCATAGATGGATAAAAGTAAAATTCCGAGCAGTCTCTTAAATATCTCTCTTTTTGATTAAGGTGTAATTGAAACACAAATATTTATTTTAAATATTAAATTATTTTCATTTTGAATGAGTGTGTTTGTCTTGACCACTGAGTCAGAACCATCTCTGCTTCTTGTTTACTCTCTTGCTGTGCAGGCTTATACATTTTTATTTGAGATAAAGTTCACCATCAGCTCTATGTGTCCAAACATGTCAGCTTGCGGTCCAAAATGGTTGTGCTGCATTTTAAGAATACACGTATTTTATTGTAAATGATCCAGCAGGATAAAAATAGGAGGAAACTCTTGTTTTGTGAGGCAGCCTGTTCTGAAGGCATGCAGGCGACTTGTTGATATTCTCACATTTATTATTCATAGTTATGAGCCGTTGTAAAAAAGCAAAAATATCTCTTCCATTTCTTTTTTTTTATTTGGCTTGTATTTATTCTGAACATTTGCTTTGTCACTGATTTTTTTTTCCTCTTGCAGAACCATCATTCCACGAAATAAAGATCAGAAGTGTCAAGGACTGTCATAATCTAAGCATGTCCTGTTTTCATTTACTTTTTTTTTTTTAATTTAGAGTTTCAAAAAGAAAAGCTGAATGACAATGAGAAATTTTGAAATACCTCTTTAAGGGTCTTTTTTTAAGAAACACATGACACATCGACACATGTTTTAGTGAATGGATAATCGTGATCGTGTTCTCATGTGACAAACTCTCAGTTTGGCTAGTTCTGCTTTCAAGAATGAATATAAGGAATGCTCAACAAAACACTGACTGCACAAATGCAAATAATGTATTCACATTCAAAAATGTATGTAACTTTTTCTTTACCCTTCTTTTATTTCTAGTATTGCAATCACTGTTATCCTCATGTGTAATTCTGCCTTTACAAAACATTATATATTTTAAGGTCTTTTGCATTATAATGTTTACTAAAATATATGATTTATTTTTTGGAAATATAATTTAATATTGGAAATGTTAGTTTTAAACAAACTTGGCACGTGACTGAATGGAATCAATACTGGTTGTGTTGCAATTGTGAAATTTTGTGTTGAGACTTAAACAACATGTTTTGGAAAAAAGACGAAGAGGTCCTAATGAGGGTAGTTGGATTTCACGACCAGTTAAAACTCTATTGGCTTGATTTTTTTATGTTAAAAGATCTTTCTTTTATTGTTAGTTTGAGGAAAACTGATTTTTTTTTTTATTTGTATTCAGTCTTAGAAAATCTGTCCTCTGATATCTTCATGTATGTCTGTCTTTATGTCTGTACTGCTGTCTGTCTCCACCTCTCTGGGTGGTCTGTGGTCCAGCAGCCCCCTCCTCTCCCTCCAGTGGTGCTTTGAGGGTGTTTTTTTTGGTGGTGGGGTAAGAGATGCATGTTGGGTATTGGAGAGCTTACTTCCTCATATACTCCTAATTTCTCTTCACTTCCTTGCCTCCTCATAGTTTCTAGCCAATAAAAAGTATAACATGCACGCCCACACACCATTACTGATGCCAAAGTGCCCCCCATCAATTCTTAACAGCAGTAAAAAATAAAAAGTTTAGGGGTTAACCACTGAAACCTAGTTACTGCAGCACCCCTGCATCCCTACAAACACTGACACACACATACACACAGTGCCACCCCTGCACAGCCTTTTGTATATAAACTGTGGTTGCTCCCAAGCAGAATGACAGACAACGAGCACATACATACAATAATGTAAAATTCACCCACACTGATGAAGAGACACATATACAACAACATACAAATTCAAAAACACATGCAGCACATGCCACATGCAGAGACTGCCCTCAACACTGCCTTCAAAGAACTTCTAGTTGCTTCCTCTCGTCTATGCCGCCCTTTTCTCTGATCTGGTATCAATTTTACCATCAATAACCTGGTTGCATTTAGGAGAGGGGATTTTCGCCCTCAGATTTGGGAACCACAACAGCCTGAAAGGCCTTCAGAGGCTGAGAAAGGAGAAAGCAGTGAGTGACTGGCATGTGGTGTGTGCAATGTT
Source organism: Pachypanchax playfairii (assembly GCA_006937955.1). Classification (NCBI taxonomy): domain Eukaryota; kingdom Metazoa; phylum Chordata; class Actinopteri; order Cyprinodontiformes; family Aplocheilidae; genus Pachypanchax; species Pachypanchax playfairii. The sequence continues at coordinate 4,438,241 of SSNP01000010.1, read as the reverse complement.
TAGTTCCTTTTTGTGTGTCCTCTAAAATACAGATTACAAAACAGACATGTACAAGTTGTTGTGGCGTTAAATCACTCCCCCAAGGTCATTGCTCGCCTGCTGTTGGTGCTAATAATCGATATAAAAGAAAGCTGATGAATGTTAATGTTAATACAGTTAATGTGTCTGTGTTTTTACATGCAGATGTGATTAAAAAAAGTTCTCATGATCAACCAAAGGGAAACCTAAGGGATTCAAATGTTCTGAGTGCACTTCACATTGGGAAGCATGTGTTTAAATGGGTTTTGCCTTTATTAAAAACCTTTTCCACACAATGTGTTTTCACATACATTGATACAAAAAAGCAGTTTCAGCATGCTATGCTAAAAGACTGCTACATTTAATAAAATGTAATTTTAAATGTCATGACTCAATATAAGTTGAATTTCTCACCCTGCAGCTTTGAAACTGAAAAAGCTGAGATGTGAAATTAAGAGGTCGTCTTACTTGTAATAATCCATGCTGAACAGACTCCTTACAGGCTAATCCTGACTGTGGGATCTGGCATGATGTATTTCAGCTCTTTGCAAGTGACGTCAGTCAGTTGTTTGGATCATGTTGGAACAGCACTGTGGTCTTAAATAAAGTAAATGCTGTCAGTTAATGTCGCCAATAATCTAATATTGAAGGATTTGGCTGATTAGTTAGAGGGTAATCTGGAAAGATTGGCCATTATTATCTTATTTGAATGTAGTTTTACTCAAAAGACACAGGTTGATGCCTCCACAGTCAACTAAATGAATGTCAGATTGAAAGATTGTGTGTGTGACCAGGTGATCAGCAGCACAGGAGCACCACAGGGGACTGTACTCGCACCATTCCTTTTTCTCTCTGTACACCTTAGACTTCCGATACAGGTCAGAGTCCTGTCATCTGCAAAAATACTCTGATGACCCTGCAGTTGTTGGTGGATCAGAGATGGACAAGAGACTGAGTACAGAGACCTGGTGGACCGCTTTGTGGCACTGGATTTTAGGAGGTGTAAAAACATGTTAAACACCATTTCCGTCATGGGACAAGAAGTGGAGGCAGTGAAGGAAAATAAATACCTCAGTGCTCACCTGGATAATAGACTTGAGATGCAACATTGATACTGTTTTCAAAAAGGAACAGAGCAGACTGGACTTCATGAGGCAGCTCAGGTCCTTTAGTGTTTCCAACAAGATTTTGCATATTTGTGGTGGAGAGTGTGAGAGTGCAGTCACCTGTTGGGGGAGCAGCATCAGAGTGTGGGATGTAAAGAGGCTGAACAAACTGATAAAGAAGGCTGGTTCTGTTCTGGGGATTGATCTGGAGTTGTTTGAGTTGATTCTCCAAAAGAGGATGAAGAACATGATGGAAAACCCTCATCATCCTCTTCACAACATAGTAACTCAACAACAGAGTGTCTTCAGTCAGAAGCTTCTTTAGATCCACACAGACCACTACAGGAGATCCTTTCTGTCCACAGCTACAATAATCTGAATTAGCTAATTTCTCCCTGGGAACTGAATTGATTTACTTATTGCTATCACTGCTTGAAAAACAAAAAATTGCTGATTTGAATTTCTTTTAAATCATAAAACACAATTTAAACTCATGACTCCGGAAAGGACCTGAAATGACAGATCTGATGAGCAGTTATTATATGATGAGTGTGTAGGCTATGCACACACAGCCACACACACACACACACACACACACACACACACACACACACACACACACACAGAACAGCTGTGGTTAAATTTTGTAATGTGGTTCTCACAGATTAAACGTCTCTGTGAAGCACATTAAAAAGACTTGTTGTACTCCTTATTAAGGATTAGCATAAATTTTGTTCAGTTAGCATGTAGCGAGGCATAAGCTGCCCTGTGACTCATTATCAAAGGATTAGAATTAGCTTAATTAGCAATCAAATTAACTGTTTATGCTATTCTGTTTACTGTAATGGTGACTTAGAAACTGCAGGTTCATAAAGATTTAATATTTAATTACAGTATTTTAGTTGGTAGAGTATTAGCTGATACATTAACTATTTAATTTACATTCTTTTGTTTATGATCTCAGAACTCTGACATCTGTGATTGGATGTTCTGTACTAAAAAACTCAACTATAGTGTGAGAAAAACTGTAAGTTGTGTAAGCAACTGTCTAATTGTAACAGAAATGCTAGACAGTGCAAACCACAGAGACTTTGAGTCACTAAACATTTTTAATAAAACTTCTGCTTTTTATTCAGATGAGGGAGGGTGGAGGGTGAGAGAGAGAAGAAGAAAAAAAATTCACCAATGGTTATTTCAGTTTTTCTGCGTGAGATTAACGTCACCAAAAATAGTTCCGTTTTCTTCTCACGCAAAAGCAAAAAAGAAAAAAAAAATCCTGACACCTCCTATAGAAACTAGATCAGGAAGAAATGAGGTACCCAGGCTGATTTAAGTAAGCTGGGACTGTATGTCAAAACTGTAACCCATCTTGTGTTGTCTCACTATGTCTCCATTCACTTTCAACATAATGTTGACCAACCAGCAGCCACATGTCGCTGCAATCCAGCACTTCTCACTTTTTGTGTATTGTTTGTCAAATATTTGCTCCACTGAGAAGCTTGTTTGCTGCTTCAAGCATCAGTTTCATGAGAAATTGCACATAAGCTTGTTTAACAACATCCTCATCATTTCTCTTTTATTATTTTGTCATTTTGTTTAAAAAAAAAAAAAACAGACTAACTCTGGGCTAGTCGGAAATTTTGCTTAGTTTTGTTCTTCTTTGCTGATTCATTTTTACATTAAACTAGATTTGTCCTCTAAAAGGGAACATATAGCAACAGAAACTACTGACTATGCTTTCAGTTTTTATAATGTCAACATTGTGTCTTTTTTTAAAGTTTATAACACATGAATATGGAATACTTGGGATATTTTAAGCCCTTTGTCTGTGTAGACTGTGACGTCTATAGCTAATAAACAGCAAATATATGGCAGGCATTGATGTCGCAAGTCTCACGGATCTTCATTTTTATGCATATTAAATTATTATCTCACTTTGGCAAACAGTGATCAGTAAAATATATAAAACATAACTGTAACAGAGAAGTAGAAAATAAAAAACGAAAATGAAAATGTCTCATTTTCATGAAAAATTACAGGAAAAAGTAGCTTTTACAAAAATACTGTTGTAGAACATCAGACTAACTTTGACAAACAATATTTTTCTTAATCTGAGAACATAATCTTCAAATCTTGATATAAAACTCATACTGGTAGCGTGGAACATCTACAGTAGTTCTTTTCAGATTTCATTGTCAAAGCAACTGTTTGGTCCACAAGTCACATTATTGCTCCATTTTTTTCCCTTTTACTGCACAAATATGTTGTTGTCTGAATTTTTGTAGTTGGATGTGAAGCGTTTTCATCTTCTACACATTCATTTTGTACAAAGTTTTAAGTCCTGATGCTCAGCTTCACATGCCAATGTTCTTTTTTCAAGCTGTGTCCCATTTATCAATGTAGGATTTTTTTTTGCGAGAACATATTGACAAATCTGATACTTCATTCTGATCATTAGGCGATCATGTACAGGACTAAAAATAAGAGTTGAAGTTAATAAATCAGAAAACAACAATTAGCTTTTGTTGCTTTTTCTTTTATACTGAATGCAATGTAAAAATTGACACAAAACTCAAGTTTTCAAAACAAAATTAAACAATATTTCATTGGGATCTTTTAAATTGCTCCAAGTTGTCTTGTAAATTTGGGCACTCTATGACATGTTCAAGAATTTTACCTCCTAATGTAAATATTGTTATTGTTCTGATGGCTAGAAAATAGAATAATTGTTAGATTATGTTTCAGATTATTTTGCATTTTGCCGTCACCATTTAAGTTGAAGCCATGTTTAAACGTCAGAAAATTAAACTTGTAGCTAGTCAGACCAAAGTATCAATGAATCGCTTATGGTTTCTTGCTCTTGATTTGTCCCTTTCTTTCTCAGCCTTCTGTGTGCACTGGAATGCAAGAGCTCAGGAAGATGAAGTGAAAGTGTGTTGAAAGTGAATGTTTTTCTCTCATTTTGTCAGACATGCAGGAAGCTGCTCCAGTCTGTGGCCTGAACAGGGGAAGTCAGACTGCTTTGTGCGTGTTTGTGTGTGTGTTCATACATGTGTGTGGTCTGAGTGCTGAGTGAGCCCTTTCACTATCAAAGAGCCACTTTACATGGTGTGGCAGCTAAATGTGAATAAAACAGCTTAGTGTGGTGCTTTAATAGCATGAACAGACAGCAGCAATGAAGGTGCTGCTGCATATTTGGGTCATAATTTAAACAATACTAGGTGTTACATCAGGAGGCAGCAGGAGGGGGAATAGTAACTTTCGCCAGGAGGTCATGTTTTTGCCAGCATCTGTTAGTTTGTTAGTTAACAAGATAACGCTAAAAGTTCTGGATGGATTTTGATCAAAATTTCAGGAAAGGTCAGAAATGGTCAAAGGAAGAAATTGTTAGATTTTGGGGTGATCCAGATCACGAAACTTGATCCAAAAATGTTTTTAAGGACTCTTCATCATTAGGAGATAGAACTGATTTTAACACACCTGCATGTAACTCCACAATAACTGGTCCAGGTGCTTGTAAAGTTTCCAATAGGTTCTACAAGATATCATGGACTGATCTGGATCAAGAATTGATCTGGTTTGTTTCAAAATTCCAAACTTGTTTATCACTGAAAGAACAAATGATGGTATAAACTTGCAACAAACACCAAAAGATGGTCGAGACACTGTGGAATCAGAAGTTTACTAACAGATTTGATGTTCCTTCAAAAACCCTGGAACTCAATCCAGAAGAAAACCACCAATAATTATTGAACTAATAATGATATTAAAGTCAGTATAATTACTAAAGCTGTTTTCATGGTTCAAAAAATCTGATAATGTAGATACAACAAAGGTTATACTCTTATTTTTATCCTTTTTTTGGTGTAAATCACAAAATGGGAGGAACCGAAGTACTTGGCGGTGGTCTGCGCTCTACAACAGTAAGAACAATAAACAGTAAAGGTGTCATGTTTCAAATTATCTAAACATAATGTAAAAAATATCTAACTGCAAGACTGTTTTATGTCAGTCTTACCAAACTGTGCAGTCTGACTCCCTTTGACCTCCACAATGTTATATTTCAATTGTCATATACCCATTAATCCATTTTGCTCCTGCACTGAGTCTCACAGGGAGCACCACCTCCTTAGAAAGCAAGAAAATTATGTATTTTTGTACAAAAAAAGGTTTGACTCGTATAATGTTTCATTTGTATTTGTATCTTTGTTTTGTTACTTTGTGTTTAGTCATTTGTGCTTTACTTCCTTGACGTGTGTTCCAGTAAGCCTTGTTTTTCCTGTTAGCTTTTTTTTAATCTCAGCATTTTGGTTAGCTATACTTCCTACTTTATTTTCCATTTTATACAATTCTTGTCGACTTCAGTCAGTTTTGCTTGTCACTCATGTCTTTCACTTTGTTACAAGGTTTAATTAAAAAAAACATGTATATACATCACATGTAACAAGAGGAAAAATAATCTGAATATTATTTCAAAAATCGCTTGCAAAGTTGGTAATGGGAATGTTTCAGTTAACTAGTCTGGTGAGTAATTTAAGCTGGACACAGTTTTAGAGGACAAACTTTGCTTCTTCTCTTCATCTGTGACTCACAACATACTGTTATAGTATAATAATCTCAGCACTTTTCCCATCATTTACTCTAGCAGGTGATGACAAATCAGTTCTACTCAGACAAATTGCACATGTCGACATATGGAGTTTTTTTCACTCATGTTTTAATGGTGAGATGTTTGGAGCCGAGACCAGCTGGTCAAGAAGTGACTAATAAATACACACACACAAACATGCACAGAGTCATAAACATTCCCATACTTCTGTTTTTTCATTTTCTTTGATAGACCAAACTGACTAAGAAGCAGAACTGGAAAGAACTAAATATTCTGCTGACGCACTTCTTGTGTATTTATTCACACAGTAGTTACCAAACAAAGACACATAGACTCAGTGCTTTTGATGAACCAGGAACCAATCACACAAAAACAAAGCTAACATAGCAACACATGCTACATTTAGCTGCTATGTCTGTGCTTTCATATGGAAATTTTCTGTGGTCCAGTAAGAAAAAGCTGAAAATTCTGTTACCAACATGTTTCTACTCATCTGTGGTACTTATTTATTTATTGTACTTGTGTGAGACTACACTTGATTGCTGTAACATGTTTTTTTTTTTTTATAAATTTTATTCTGTGTCACCTTCCAGGAACAAAGTAGAAAAAATCTTTTATTTTTTCATCCGTTACAAGGTTTCGGGTCAAACTTGAGCATAAAATAAAACTTTACTTCTGCTGACTACAAATTTAAAGTAAATGTTAGTCTTAAATGAAAGTATGTTGCAAAGTACATACACAAATGCCATAAAGTATGATAGAGGCTGGTGTTTTGACTTCAGAAAATCAAAATATTGTTTAAATAGTAGACAACATTCATATTGTTAAACAATCAATCCGAAATATCTGTCTAAAAACAGATGCAGATCCAGAGGTATTTCCACATGCTGTCAATGAGCCAAATGGCAGGTTGCAAATAAAGAGAAAAATTGGTTATAGGTTTAATTATTATTTATTTATTCAGTGCTGATTGTTTCAAAATGTACCTAAATACATTAAATGTTTAAGTAAGTAAAACTGTGTCTACATTGGTTAGGCATATTTGGTCTCTTTCTTGTTTTTCTACATGGACACACAAGGTCTTCTGTGTCATCATGTCTTCTTTTATGAATGTTACCAGGATGTTGCTCCTGATACTCCCCTTCCCTTTCTCTGGGTCACAGATTAAAGGCTTTGGTGTAACTTGAGGAGCAGAAGATTCACTCACCCACCATAAGACTACAACCACTGTCAGCGATGTGTTGTTTATTTGAAAATGTTGGTTTTGTAGTTAGTTTTGCACATATTTGTATAGTTTTGCAAAAAGAACATGCTCCCATGCACGTTTGCCTTAAGCAACTAAATCTTTCATTGCACAACAGAGACACACTCATGAGCTTTGTGCATCCAAGTAAGAGTGTGTGACTTCAAAGTATAGTGTGCCTCAAGCTCCAGTCAGCTCAATGTTGATTTCTCACGAGATACAGGGAATCACATCACAAAGATACTCTTGTGTGTGTGTCTGTGTGCTTTTGTAAGTAAAAGCAGTAAAAATCAAGTTTTGATAAGTGTGTGAATTTCATTGAGAAGGAAAATTATTACCTGAATGATGGGCTGTAACTTTACTGGAAATTAGCAAAGGACAATAGTTTCAGTAATGTTTTCAATTTTACAAATGAGCTTTCATAAGGGAACGTGTTACCATCAGTGGTAGGTGGATCAATGGGAAGAAAGAATAAAGGTTACACAATTTAAAACAAGGGACCTGCAAAAACCAAAACCTAATGGGGATCTGCTTAAAGGCAGATTGGGGATTGAAATCTTGACATCACTGTTCTAATCTGACCAGTGCAGAAACAGCTGATCGCAGTTTGACCTGCTACCAAAAGTAAAGTGACACAAATCAGACATTTTAATTCCAAATATTGGAAAATATTGTTCTTTTTGTAAAAGCATTTTCAATATTAAACAGGATTTCATGTTTCCACATGTGTACAGTACATATTCTAGCTTTGATCTTGTCTTGTTTTAGGTTTCAAAGTGATAAACTTGACTCTATTCCTGCCCTCTCTTCTAGATATCATTTTGTATCATTTCCTAAGGGTCACAAGGAGCTGGTGCCTATCTTCAGCAGTCATTAGGTGGGGAGCAGTTTACACCTGGACAGGTCACCAATCTATCACAGGGCCACATATAAACAGATAACTAGTCACACACACTCACACTTAGGGGCAATTTAAAGTTGGCAATTGACCTTGTGCATATTTTTTGGTCTGTGGGAGGATGTTAGAGAAACCCACACATGCACGGGGAGAACATGAAAACTGCAGAACCCTCGGACCTTCTCGATACAAGACAACAGCACTACCAACTGCACCACCGTGCAGCCAGGTTGGAAGGCATTGTTGGTTTTACTTCAGATGTCTAGCACTTTTGTATCTCAATCAAACTGAAAAGTTTTCTGTCCTGCATCTTTGTTCAGGCAGTTTGACTGCGTTATATTATTAAAATCAGCTGATCCTTTCTCTTAAAATGGATACTGCTTAAACAATGGGACAAAGTATTTGACAGCAAAATAAATTATTATTTTACTCTTGACCTAACTTTGTTTCTCCACCCAAAAACAGTCTTCTTATTCAACCATATGCAATGTTTCTACAATGTAAATGAAGTTGGTAGGTGGAGGGAAATTAGAGAGGATGAGAGAATTAGCATAAACAGAAACTAGAGAAAATGTTGATATTAAATATTTACGATTGACACCTTGAGCTGTGAAACTAAATGCCGTCGTCCTCCTTAGCTAATCCTACCTTTTTCCCTCCCTCTTTCTCTAATCCTCTCTGTCTTTCTTTAAGCCTTTCTCACTTTTCTCTCCATCTGAAACTCTTCCTCAGTCTGCCATTACACTTTAAATTGTTGTTTTTTTCCAGTTGTTCAGACTAAAAAAGTGTTTGTTTCTGGATTGATAAAATACCTAATTAGTCTTAAGCAGGGCAAAGTGTGTGAGCCTGTTATGTTAGGTATTTTTTCAGGGAAGGCGAATTCTAAACAAATATATAATTGAGATTGACTAAAAAGCTAATTTTTTGTAAATAGCTCATTTGCTTCCTTGTGCTTATTATCCCCCATTTGTTGTCACTGGGTTTGATTTCTTCTTCTGTCATGGATTTCTTTACTTTTTTTCATTCTCTGAGTACTTTTGATATTTTACCAAGATACTCTAGAACTAAATGTTTGTGGATTTGTAAGTTGTGGAAAGTGGAATTGTAAGTGGAAATCTGATCAGATGTGTCCAACTAGGATCTGGTCGACGCTACTAATATATGCTGTTTTTCTTGCTCATGACTGGTGCTTTAGTTTCTCCTCCATTTAAAGACTTACTTGAGGTCTGCAAAAAAAATAAAAGATTCAAAGTCACATGATATACATCTTCAATCCAAAATGTAATTATTACAAAATAGGACAGGACAGCTGTAAAGTATTGAGGCCTCAAGGCTTCATCATCTGATGTCTTGTGTTTCTTTTCCTATACAATTTAAATGTTGATTCATTTTAATTAATTAAATGTCTAAATGTATTCTTAAAGGTTAACAGTGAACTGACATTTTGATAAATACTTCCACGTGTTTCTTTCTAGCCCCTTTTCTAAACAAAGTACATGAATCATTGTCTGTTTTTCCTCCATCACTCTCTTCTTCACTTTGGTTTTTTGTTTTCTGGAGTACTGCAGCTGTCACCTTTTTGCTCCATGCTGCTCATTTTACTGTTTATGTGTGTGTGTCCCTGAATTTCACATGCTGACATTCCTGCAGCCGCTGGTTGAACACTCGGCCCTCATCACTCTGCTTATTCAGGCTGCAGAGCCACACTGTGCAGGAGAATTAATGTGTATGTGTGTGTGTGTTTCAGATCTTAGACACACGCCTTATCATAACACAGACAGCAAAAACACTACAGAGACAAGACAGAAGTTATTTTAAACGGAGGGCATGGATTTCTGTTTGAGGCCACAAGGCCACAGAGGACCCCAGGTGGATCAGAAAGGCTAGGAGACAGATGGGGGAGAGTGTCTGAACACACACTCTATGCCTTTTCCATTTCGGCAATGAGAAGAATGTCATTGCAAGACACGCTCTGCGTCAGATCGGAGCACAGTTGTCGACTACGGGAGAAAAAGAAAGAACTACCGATGGAAGATTTACACCTCAGACCTTTAAGGCCGATGACACACTGGCGGACTTTCATGGAAGATTATCACTGTGACATTTGGTCATTCCAGAAGCTGCATTCCGATTTGGGTCAGCTAGACTTCTTTTTATGCAACAAAGAGATAATATAAATCATTATGAAGTCAAAACATGATCCTAATGATCTGCATATACTACATGCACACACACTATATATAAATATAGATAATCCCACAAAAATGTGCATAAAAATATTAATATTAGCACAGGTGACAGGAGCAGGAACATTTTCAGTAAAATACACAAATCTGAGTTACTTGCCACGTTTTGGGATTTTCTAGTTTAAAATGTTTCATAAACCAAACTTCTCCCATTTATCATTTTACTGCTGAATCTATGCATGTAAGTGAAACTTGGGTGTTGTAAGGAGCAGTTATCAGAATGTCATAACTATTCTATTTAAAAGCTATTAAATCAAATTCATTGCAATTATTTAGCTCAGTTCCTCAACCGAATCGGATGTAGTGACTCAGTTTTCGTTGAAGCTGCTCAGTCTTTCACTCGTGATATATTCATAGTTAGCTTTTTTGGTTTCTCTCAGAATTTCTTTTGGGTAAGAATTTCCAAAATCCCACCATGTATTTCTAAAGGCAGTGATCACCAGTGATGCATTGTGAGTCTTGAGCCTTAGATGGTGCTCTCCTCCACATCAACACGTGCCCTTTGGGTTGAGTTTGACAACCTGCTGGGATCAGGTTGTCACCTCTCTGCTAGGGGAGCTTCAGTGTTACTATCGGGCCACCCTGACAGGCGACAGCAGGTTATAGCAACATGTTGCTTTGGTGTCACCGTCATCTTATTAGTGTCCACATTTGTGTGTGGCAGCAGAGTTTCACATTTTCCTGCAGCAACTGCTGCTTTGTTGTTTTTACAATCAGGAATTCAGAGTCATAAACTGGTGAGTTTGGAAAACAGACTGTAGGATTCTGCTCATACACTCATGTTGTCCGGTGTTTTATAAGGGAAGGACATACAGTTAGTGATAACGTGTAAAGGAATCTTTATGCTAGAGGATTTAACTGGATTTCGAGAGATCATTGGGAGAGAAAAGCATAGCAGCACGGGGTCAGCTGTCAGACGATGTGTCAATGTTTGGAGACAGACAATGACTCAGGCCCACCCAACCACTTAACATACACGTTACAATTTACAAAGCATGTGTGTTTATGTCATTTAAAAGTAATTTACAAGACAGTGAAAAAAAACTCATGTAAATCTCCAAATTATTTAAAGACTCAAAAGAAGCAAACAAGAAGCAGCATTTACAGGGATTTATTTTATAGTCGTCCATCTGTCTTTTCATGACTCGGAAAAGTGACACATGTCCTTTTGCTTTTCTCTGGTGTAATTTGTTCTATTTGTTCAACTTCTACTTCTTTTTTTTCAGTAACTAAATTACAGTATGATGATTTAGGCTTGAAAATGAAAGCTAGAATAGATGAGAGGAAAAAAAGGGGAAAGTTAGATAAATAAAACAGACAAAAATAAAACTCTTCTGCAGCTTCCCTTTTGTTAAGACATGCTGCTCATAATGTGTGTGTGTAGGTCCTGATGTGTGTGTGTGGCTCATGTTGTGTTGAGCTAGGACAGATTTACAGCAGGTTCAGCCTTGGGCTTTGTGTGCATGTGTGTAGGTGTGTGATGATGATGATTCTAAACAGGTGTGTGCGTTTCTTTGGCTTCCATCACAACCAGGTGAAGAGTTCAGAGTTCATTTCAACCCGAGAAGAGAAAGTTAGCTGTCAGATTGTCACTCTGTTATCTTCGGATCGAAGTGGAACGTGAAAGTGTTAGAGGACAATAGAAATTAAAGCAAAAATGGCCACATGTACACAACACACGCTTGTGTAACGTCAAGGCCTCTCAACATTTCAAAAGTCTACAAAGGAGAAAAAAACATGTTTTTGACTACAAGTTTCATTAAAAAAACTGAACTGTGGTTGCAGTGGGAGGATGATCATCTGATTCACATCACATGGGTCATATTTAATGTTCAAACCAAACATCAAAGCCAGACTGTCATCTTTTATTTTATTCTGTCTATATTAGCAGAATAGTGTCTAACTTTGACTGTCAAAAAATGTGATAAGACAACAAAGTAGAAAATCAAAAAAGTATTTCAACACATTCTCTGTAAATTGTCTTCTGATGAATTCACAGTAAAAACCTGAAGGTCTATTTTTTTTTATCATGAAGCATGTGAAGTTAAAAAATTGTGGTGAGGTTTCACAACTTGACAGTAATTGATATGTCAGCTGATAAAACATGTTCAGAAGGTCACAGTGGAAATGATCAATCACATTTGTACTGTTTTCAAAACAACCAAAATTTAAGAGAATTCTGATGTGAAACCAGATAAAAATCTGTTGGCTAAAAGCAAATAACTCCAAGAATTCAGTATTTTCTAGGCATTTGATTCATTTATTTCATATTTAAGAAACAAAATTATTTATGTATTTAAGAACATTGATTTAAGATATAAGTAATAGTTGTTTTTGTCATTAATATTATTTATTTTTAAGCAACAACATTTATATCTTTTCTAAACTGAAGGTCTTCATGTTTTCACATTACATTCATCACATTTCTATCTCTGCTACTGAAACGTGTTATCCCTGCATACTTTGGAAAAACAAGAGGATGTAAATAAAAGAAGAAGTAGGAAACTATGAAGATTTCCAGAAAAAGAAGATGAAGTCTGCAGACAGAGTGTGTGTGCACACGTATATCAGTTTGACAGTCAGTCGTCATTCATCTGTTTGATTTACAGCTCGAGAGCTTCATCCATCAGGTCATGTTGTCTAGCTGCATACTGGGTGGGGCTCTACACAAGCAAATGCAATAAGATTAAAGTAATCTGATTACAACTACAACAAAAGCTATTTTCTTTACTTTTGTTTACTTGGGTCTGTTAGCTCACACTAATGCTGTCTTAGTGAGTCCTAATCAAAACATAGTAAGAACCATTCTGTTTGAACTAAAACCAGCAGGTTGTTGAAATACAGTCAGACTATTTCCACATTTTTCACTGAGTTTTATCAAAGACTTTCCAAACATCCTCTCAATCACATTGATATTTTTGTGTCTTTTTCCATTTTTTTATTGATTCTGCCTCTCTGTACATTCATCCCCAGAGTGAAGAAAACTGTTTTTCTTTTTATCGCTTGCAGTTTTCTACAAAACACACTGGTTATATGTGACATTTAACAATTATGTTTTAATCCTGCAGCAGATGTTTTTGACATCATAATTATATTAAGAAAAACCACTTAGATTTTCTGTTTACTGCAAAAACTGATATTTGTAGTGAGGTATGATGTAACTCTTTGTATGTTGTTGTGATGTCTAGTGCACATAGATGTCATTCCAAATCATTAGCGTGACGTTAGCACTAGCATGTGCTGTAATGCACATCCTGTAATGTCTAATACACTTCGGCCTTCCTCCTCATCCTCCTCTGGAGCCTGCAGTCTGACTCAGACGACTGTGTAAGTGCTCCTTACAAAGAGCCAACCTGCGCGCAGCCATAAATAAAGTCCCCCTCCCCTGGGTGTGACAGGACAGGTTGAGATGAAAGGTTCCTGTCTGCTAGCTTCCCCTGCAGCTTCTTATTAAAGAGCTTTTAACATGTAAACAGAACAGAGACACACACTCATAAAAGGCACAGAGGGGGAGAGTGTGTGACCCTTCCTTCCTCCCTGTCTTGATTTTTCTGATTCAGTTTCTTGCTTGAACAAATCCACGCATGTTGGGGAAGTTAAATCTGACTCAAATTGTTTGGGAAAGTAACATGTACAAGCGACGACGTATTTTAACGTCATTTTTGCCCAAAGTGAAACAAGCGCAAACAAGAAAGCAGCAAAGTTTGATCAAGTGAGTCAGTCTTAAAAACAGAGACTCAGTTCATGTCACGTCCACTCAGGAAACACTATGGTCCATTTAACAGGTACCTTTATGTCTGCTGTGCAAAAGTCTTCAGCCACTCCTGTGTTGTGTATAATTAGTTTCCAAGGACTGTGATTTTATTGTTGTCTTTTAAAGTGGTTTGGTGCAAGAGATCTTTCTGAAGGTCACAATTGTTTTCACAATGGAATTTTCCCTCAATTCTGTTGCTGTTTACTTCATTTTTACAGGAACTTTCCAGTGAAATAATAAACTAAATTCCAGTTTGCTCACTAAGGCTATAAAATGACTTGAAGTATAGACAATTCTACATTTAAAACCTTTGCACATTGAAATAAAACATTATTAAATATAACATTGAGAAGATTTTAAATATAGCACAGACTGACTGGCCTAATGTGATTTTTGTGATTTCCAAATATGTTTTTATTATGCTCATACTTTCAGGTTCTGTCTGGTCTTTCATAACTTTATTTTTCTATTTTCTTTAAAGAACATACAGTTCATCTGCCACTTTTTTATAGAATAAATAATTTTATTGAATAAGTTGAAATGACGTAAGCACGTAAGTGCATTTAAAAGTACCTGCAGTGATTCAACACATTTTATACTTGGAAATCACAGGTATTTTTAGAATGGGGTTTTTCCAATACGGGGTGTTTGTGAAAACACTTTTTTTTGTTTTTACACTGTATATTAAGGTTTTGTAAGTCACTTAATTACTGATTTTAACAATGTGTTTGATGAGTTTACCATTCATATCTCTTCTCTTGTGAAAACTTTTCATTCTTAGATTTTATTCTACTGTTACTTTCCACTTTATTTCCAAATAACTGAGATTAAACTGTGTTTATTGTTTGTTTTTTTAACTCTGCTATATTTCCATTTACCTTAAAGTCTTTTTTTACCATTTTGATCAGTTCTGTCAGTCTGTTTATTGCATTTTTCACATTCATGCAGAGAAACAGATAATACACACTTTTCTTCCTGCCAAGCAACATCAGCACTGAGGAATCAGAAAGGCAGGTAACAAACACACCATTACACTGTCAGACTCACCCAGTCACTCCTGCTGGGTGGTGTAGACACAACCCCACTGAGCACGTTGGATCTGATAATGGACCATCAGCAGGGAGGACCCTGCTGTAATCCATGTTAACATAAGAATGGAACAACAGCACACATTCAGACTGAAAACTCAGTTCTCATCAGGTGTCAGGTGTTAGATCAGACTCTTCTGAAACAAGATGTGTGTGTGTGTGGGGGGGGGGATATGCAATCTTGAGCAAGATTTTTATGATTTATTACCTAGTATTTTTACAGTCTCAGATTTTAAACTGCTTTTATATTTATGAATTTGTAGCGCAGTGTAAACTGTTGCCTAAGCTAAATAAATATAAAAATAGAAAAGTTTATTGAAACATGTTTAAGGGTGTTGTTTAGTTCCTTTCAATACCATGAAAACCTTTTGCTCAACATTAATGGCGAAAAGGAGGTCAGCAGGAAGCTGGGGTTCATCTGCTTACATTAGTCCAAGTCGCACAGCAGAAGATACTGGGACACTATCCAGATCTTATAACACCACATTGCCTTTGTGAACAGCTGTAGTCAACCAAAGTAATGCTTAGTCCTCCTAAGAACTAAAGAAATAAAAGACTTAATGTTTTCCATTTTTATTGAACATTTATTAAATAATTGTCACAGAGCATTAATAAAACAATAACAAAAAACATCAACAATACATAAAACTATAATAATAATACAATTCTTTGAAACTTAAGTGATTTTATTTAACTGCAAAATGAGGAGCTCTGTCCTCCATAGTGACAGTCACAATCGCGCACCTGACCACAAAACACACTGCAGCCCTCTGCTCCTCACCAATGAGGATGGGTTAAATGCAGAGACATCATTTCCCCAAGAGGGATTAATTAAGTATAAATTATTATTGCTCAGACACAGGTGTGATTCCCAAGTGTTCTACGGTGAGCTAAACTGTGGTGCTGTTACAAAATAGCCTAAATTAAAGCATTTAAAGTTTGGGATAAAACATAAGCTAATTATATTTAGAATACAGTGATATATAACTGCTTATAAAGGAATAAATATCAAGGAGTAAATCAATGAAAATTTCTTTATTGGTGGGAAAAAACTGCAACTGGTCGACCAATGAGAATATCAGTCAACCAAGTCGACCGATCAGTCGACTAAACCACTAAAGTTTAGTTTCAGTGTCATCTAGTTCATCAGCTGGAGCTTTTCTATAGACAAAATATTTATTTTCATTGAGCAGTTTATACCTTGAAAATCTAAAATGAAAGTCATTGAAAGCCCTTTTAGAGATAAGAGCCAGTAATAACAATATCCGGTTAATATTCAAATCACAAAAACTCTGTTGTGGCGACTAAATAACTAGCAGGCCAGTAAATATTTGCTTCACTCAATGTTAAAATCTCCTCATCGAGCTCTCTGGTTCACTTGGGTTTGGTTCAAGCTGGTTTTTGAGAAATGTTTACATGATTTAGAATTTTTTTCAGGATTGAGTTGTGATATTTTATGATCGTTCTATAAATGAATTGCATCTCATATTTTCTGTTCATGCTTAGAAATAATATTGTAGATGTCTGTTTGGAGAAAGGATCAGACACATGAGCAAAGTTTTAATGAATCCGGAGGATGCAGCTTGATGTAAACCCACACCCCATTTCTAACAGTTTTCCAAAAGCTGAGATAAGCTGTAGCTTCCAGGGATGTCAGTTTTACTCCATAAACACACACACTGAGCTCTCTGAGAGGCCTCAGTATCCCTGCGAGATTAATTAACTGGAAACAATGGCAGGCCAAAACCTCAGGCAAAATATTTTACTACATAAAAACTTAACTGACACACAAAATCAATAAATCATCGAAACAACATTAATTAGGAAAATGACAGGTTTTATTCTTCATTCTTTATCCATCAATATCTTTCTCCTTCAGTTGGCTCTCTGACACCAATACACACACACACACACACACATACACACAATCGGGAGCACACACTCTCAAAAAGCAGTGCAGTTGTGAGTTCAAAGCAATGCCCAGGGCTGCTGACAGAAGGTGGGAGGGAAAAGCTGTTGAATGAAAGAATGAATGAATGAATGAAAGGAAGGTAACATACCTGCAGGGGTCAGAACAGGTGAGCTTTATAGAGCCTTTCCCTTTCAGAGCCCATACACACTCTCACACACACACAAATACCTGCATACTGTCGCTCTTTGTCTCTGACCTTTGCCACATGGTCTTAGTTTGTAGGTTGAGTGTGTTACTTTCTTTTTTAACGCAATATAATCAAAATAGCAAATATCCATGTTGTTAAACCTTAATGTTTTTCCACCACTTTAGTTTTTTCCTTTGAATTTTTGACAAACTATTACTATTGATGGCTGATTGTATTTGTGACCTTTGGCGTTTCCTGTGTTTGTTTTGCTTTTTTATGTCAGTGATCTGCTGATCTCACTGTTGCTCCTCCATTAAGACTGAGGTGAACACATTGGCACATGCCAAAATGTTGAGTTTTAAAAGTTTCTGGTGCTGCATATGAGATGAGGTTTTGGGGTAATGCCTACAGTGGTAACTAGTGTGGGAGAAAAGAAGCCCTCTGTCCTCACCTTCCACTCTCAGCTCTCTGATCTCCCCCAGGAAAAAAAAAAGAATGGGGGTGGTAGTTGCAGGTGACTTCCCCCTCCCAACGGTCAGAGCTTCTCTCTGGGGTGCTGACAGCTCCAGGCCTAACCAGGTCATCACAAATGTATCCTCAGGCTGGAAGGTACGAAGAGGGAAACTCTGTTTAGTGCAATTTAAGATATTGGTCAGAATCAACCATCTTAGCAGCAATGAACTGGAATTACACATCTTACATCTTAAAAATGTCAAATAGACTGAATTGGTGCAGTGCTGATCAAATTATTTTGAGCTCTCAAAGTATCTGAGTGCAAGTCACATTCACCCACACACTCAACATCCCAATCAACATCGTTAATTTCTGACTAATCAAGTTCACTAGAAAAGCTTATCTTGAATAATCATTTGAAAACTTGTGGTACAGAAACTGAAAGCCAGAAACCCACTGAGTCAGACACTGGCTTGACGCACATAAACCAGCATATGTTTTAGTGGGTGTAATTCTGTAGAAGTGATTTGTCTAAACAGAAACAAACCTTCAGCAAAAAATCAAGCTAGACCAAAGTTCACAAGAGGAAAATAAAGATCAGATGAGTGATGCAGTTTTAATCCTTGCAAGGTCAAACAGGATTCTGAAAATGTATTTCCTTTAACTGTAAACTGGTAAAAACTATCTTGATTTTTTTTTTCTTTTCAGTTTACTTATTCACGTTTTCAAATAAAATACTGAACTGGAGCAATTAATTCTACAAATTTAGCGAATTCTTTACACAAAAAGTTATTACTTGTCTTATTTTACATATTAGATTTGACCTGACATAACTGTGTTGGGGGCTGGGTTCCCACACGCAAATACACTCTCACACCTCCCCCCCCCATGTGCTTCCAAACCTTCAACAAAGCAGAGAAAAAAGCCCTATTTACCTGAATCACCTCTCCGTAAAGAACAAGAGCTCAACAGCACCTTTCTTTTTTCTTTAACTGCCCCTTTACCCCCTTCGTACCCCCA
This sequence comes from Pachypanchax playfairii, assembly GCA_006937955.1. Classification (NCBI taxonomy): domain Eukaryota; kingdom Metazoa; phylum Chordata; class Actinopteri; order Cyprinodontiformes; family Aplocheilidae; genus Pachypanchax; species Pachypanchax playfairii. The sequence goes on along the minus strand of SSNP01000010.1, from coordinate 4,419,707 downwards.
CACCCATGATCACCCCATTGTCAGACAGGACAAAGGCCAGAAAAAGAGGAAGAGGTAAATGGTGTGGGGTGGGGGCGAGACTCACCTGATAAGAGGATGAATGATGCTGTCCACTGCAGCATGAGCCTGAGGAGGTAAACTGAAGTTGGATGATGAGCTACTTTTACAAATAATTCTTTTGCTTTCACACTGTTTTACAGTTGCAACATGAAAATGTTTCTCAAGCTTCAGGAAGTATCTGTGATGCTTTTTGGTTTTGATGAGATCACAAATATAAACAACAATGAAACAAACTATAGGCTTTAAAATGCCTAGAAATCTAATAAAACTAGCAAAAGATGTATGACATACTCTCCTGGTCCCTTAATATTTTTTTCTTTGGAACAGATTTTAAGTCTAAAATGTTGAAATGTATCACAAATATCTCTCTGGCCTTTTGTGTGTGTTGGTTTTTGGGGTGACTGGAAGATTTCTACATATTTGACAGTTGACGTTGAGATTTAAGCTCCTGATGTCATTTCACTCTCTGATCTCAGTTCTTGGATCAGTCAAGTTGTTTTCACTGCGATCTTTTATTCCCATGTCATCACATAAACACTGATGAATGATCTGCTGCTCATTTGTGCGCAGCAATGCTGCAAAGCTGCTGGAGGAGCTTCAAGTAGGAAAAAGAAATTTAGAGTCCAGACACATGACACTGTAATCAAAATGCATCAAGTGTCAAATGAAAAACTTTAACAGTAAACTTTTAATAGTATATAAGGATTAAAGGAGAAAGTGGTTATATTTTAATATGTTTTCTTTAAGAATACTTTTTAATTAACAGACTTATAGAAACAATTATAAATGATTGCAAAGAGAAACTGAGAGCTGATGAAGACACACTAGTTTGATCTGCGAGAACAAAAAACTGATTTGGAAGTTATTGTTTTTTTAGGACCACAAGTCTTTTTATTACCTCTGTGAAAGATGTTGTGTTTTCATTGGTGTTTATTAATTGGTTTGTTTGTGACAACAAGACAACGAATCAATTAAAAATGTAATGAACAGGTATAAATAACGTTGTCAGGATAGATCATCATGTGGATCCAGGAATTTTTTTGAAGGATTCATTATTATAAGTGCAAAATCACATAATGCAACAAGTGAGCTGCTTGTCAGAGGTCTGAGCTTATGGAGTACTGTTTAATTACTATTAAAACCAGTTCCTTTTATACTTGTGTGTTTAAACACCACAGGAACATTAGCTGATTGTAATTTAGTGAACTGGTTTTATAAGGTCTTTGATCAGCTTCTCCTTCAGAGTAAAAGCATTCCAAGCACAAGTAGAACCTTCTTTAATGCAGCTATAAAGTGAGTGCTCAAGATCCCTAAACTGTAAAGTGAGTATGATGATTGATCCAGACAAATTTAAAAATATGTTTTTGTTTTGTTTTATTTGGAAACCTTTAGGAAAGGATGGAAATAAATTAAAGAAACCTGTAAAACAAGGAAATAAACAACTCGGTGGATTTAACTCTGAAAACTTTAATGAAACTTCAACAAAAGGTCTTCAAGTGAATTCTGATCTTTTATTGATCAATATTTTCAGCAAAGCAATACAACATGGTTTTCACTCGTAGCTGCTAAGAACATGTCTTATGTGGTGCGATAAGCAAAAGAGAAAGATCTCATGAGGTATGTTGTTGTTTAGGAACGCTTCCAGTTTTTATATATTTGATTGTTGCTTCAGATCAGCTTGGTCTAAATGCTTTTTAGTTTTCCAATACAGTCTTATCAGTTCGTTCTACCTGTTTAGCCCTCTGAGACTGATTTGGTTTTTACGCTAAATTTTGCATTCATAGCCTGTTTTGCATTTCATAGCCTGTGGTCAGATACACCTGATTTAGAGCATTTCAAACATTTTCATAACTTTTCATTAAAGCTAAAAGTAAAAAAAAGGAACTTGGTAAGATTAAACTATTCACAGAGTTTCAAAATAAATAAATTAAAAACAAAAAATAAGATGAGAAGAATCATTTTTGATGACACCTATCAGGATTGTTTTTTTTTTTTTTTTTTGAAAGTGGAATCAACATCCATGTATTGATGTTTTAAAAGGGGGGAGAAGGGGAGAGTAAAGGGGAAGGAATGAAGAGAGAGAAGGGAAGGACAGAGATGAGGAATTTATATGGCTAAGGCTATAGGTTATGGTGAATTATCTTGAATTAACAGTGTGTTTACTTTAGCTCCGAGGCTGCTGAGTGAAGTGGGTGAAGTTGGGATGTTAGGTGACCCGGCTCATTGTTATGGAAAGAGGTGGGCTGGTAAACGCAGCTCAAAATGACTGGCAGGAATGTCATTTGAACAATGCAGGGATTCTCCACCACGGCAGCATCCATCATCATTAGAGTTTACCAGTTGTTGTGAAAAAACCCTGTGAAAACCTTTGTTAGGTTGTACTGTCAAGGAGCTGCGGCTTTGACCCCTGACCTTTTCACTGTCATTTCACTGGTCACATGGATAATAAAGAAAATGTAAAGAGAATCTCTTGTTCATACAAGGCGTTTAGGACTTTCCTGCTGAAAAAAATAACAAAAATAATTTCCCATTTTCAACAGTGATTTGTAACTTCACATCTGCTCAGCAAATACTTTTGCTTCACAGGGAGAAAGCCGGCATGAAAAACGCTTATATGGAAAAAAGCTTATTTGCATTGGAAACTAACAGAAAGAGTCAAATATCTTTTATCAGCTCCAAGTGAAATGGCAGGTACTATGCAAATTGTCTTTTCAAAGTACTCTAAAGTTAATCACTTAAGACTCAAATTTTATTATTTATATGTTAAAATCCAACTCCCTCCAGGGAGAAAACAGTTTCAAAGCAAGAAAAATATGTAGCAGTGACTATGGTGCTCTTGGCACAATGAAAGTAGAAAAAATATAACTGGGATCATTTTCATAACAGTTTCCAAAAGTTAATTTGTCTGGAAAAACAAGTTTGTGACCTGACAGCCTTTGATTTTAGCTTTGTTTAAACTAATACAAGTAATTAAGCTGGATTCATACTAATGCAGCTCCGACATGTCGGCCATGATACGACGTCGTATGTGCTCTCCAACTGCCTCGGAAACATAAATTATATCATGATTACCACTTTTTCTGATTGTATTATTCTGTATTATATAAAAACAGTGTTTTGAAATATGTTTTATCATGCAATATGGTTTGTAAAGCTGAGGAAAGAAACATCTTTTAAAACTTCCCGTCTTTTGCACCTTCTTCATAAAATGAGAAATAAAAACAAAGAAGACACCTTAAATATATAAAATTTAGTTAGTCTTATGAATTAAATGTTCATATTTGTTAACAAAGACCCGGAGATGTTCTTTGTGTTATATTTTTAGACATTAATTGAATTTGCTATAGTCCCATAATTCATATTGTTAATGTTCTGATTCTTGTGATGTCTTGCTGGCAGTGAACAGCTTGTTTTTCTTATTAACATTGCATATGAAATGAATAACCATTCACACACATTCTCACACCTAGGGCCAATTAACCTGCATATGCATATTTTTGTTCTCTTGAAGGAAGTCAGAGTTCCCCAAGAAAACCCACACATGCACGGGGAGAACATGCAAACTCCATGCAGAAAGATTCTGGTCTGGTTTTGAACTCAGAACTTTCTTGATGCAAGGCAGCAGCTCTACCAACTGCACCACTGTGTAGCCCTTAACAATAAACATATTGAATGATTCCATATTTTGATGGAAGGTTAGCATTAGCATTAATGAACAAAGAAAAAAAGCAGTTAATGGACAAGTTTTAGCATTAGCTGAACTGCTTTTTAATAATACAAGCTCATGCTCATTGAAGTGGGGTCAATCAACAAACCAAACTCATGCTTTGATGATCGGAGGTGGTTCAGTTTCATTTTGCTGGTTCATCTACATTTCCTTTCTGTCTTTGCAAAACAAATGCATGTAAATATGAAATTAAATTAAATGTGAAAATGAAGAGTGAAAAAGTTATTTATACATATTTTCTGCACCATAAAAATCCTAAGGCATCCCTACTGTAAGTTGGAAAATACCTTTTTGCCTTCTACATTTAAACAGACTGTGACATTTAAAATAATATATATAATCCAAAAGGGTCTTGTTCTGTTTTCTTTGTTTTTGACTGCAAGCCAGTTTAAAATAAAGACAATTTGTGCTTTTGTACAGACAAAGAAGTCTTAGTTTTAAGGCCCATGAGTCATGATGATTCTTACAAAGAACAATACAGAGCAACAACATCTAGGTGTATCAAAAACTTCAATAAATCAAGTAACCTTAATGTGACTGTACAAACGTATTTTTATTACATTTCCATTATAAAAGGTTCTGAACGGAAAGAACGGCTCCGGGAAAAATTATGTTTTCTCATCTAAGTGTTGAATTTGTCATTTCTCATCCTGCTTTCTTTTTCCTGATTGCCTCTGGTGTCTCTGATCTTGTTGGCTGTGGTTCCAGGTGACATGTCACTCAACAACTTTTTCCCAGCTGACTCTTTCAAAACATATTTGATAGGTCTGGAACATGTCTTCAGGCCTGAAAAATAGGGCTTTGAGCAGTTTGCACATAGATTGTAATGATAAGTTCATCTGTTGTAGATTTCAAGATAACAGCAGTGGCGGTTTGAGCTATAGGCAATGTGGGCGATCAACCCCCCCGGTGCAGCCCCTCTCTGTCAATTCAGTCAAATGTCTAAACGTACAGAAGCATCAACCTCCACCCAAAATCCTCAACAACAATTCACAAATTGCAGTGAAAATGGCTGTCTTAAAACAACAGGACAATGAAAACTTAAACGGGAGTTTCCCTGCACTATTTATTCTGGTTAATTCAGTTTAATCCACTGAAGTCTCGGGTCTTCTGTCAATGTTTTCATTTTACTGGATTTGTCTGTCTAAACCACGCATCCAAGATAAGCCGTTATCTTCCAAATACTCTCAGCTTTAATGTAATCTGTTGGCTCTTTTCATGTCTTTGCTAAAAGATGAAGCGGTAGCTAGATGTTTTTAAGTAGTCAACATTTTTTTACTGTTTTCAATCCCATAAAACAAACACTGACTTTAAAGATCTCATATAGGAACCATTCTCTGTTCATTACAGTCATGTGACTTCATAAGCATTTGTTAAAAAATTATATACGTGATTTCTTAACACAATCTCTTTTTCCCTGGAAACACACAAAAGGCGCACATGGTGGTACAAAACGTTTGACCGTGTTTTCTAAGATTAAAAAAAAAATCCCATGTGAAAACACAGAATCCAGATGGTTTAAATGACTATTTAGGAATTCAAAGACACAGACTGAGTTATTTAAACACCACATACTCTGCTCCTCGCGCAGAGTCACTCCGCCTTACCCCCTGTGTGGCGGCTGCAGGCTCAGATTTGAAAGGGATTTGTTTGACCTGAGGAGATGTTGGCAGGGGGGACATTTTGTGTGTGGTGGCGGGCTTGTGTGTGAGTGAGTATTTGTCTGTCTTTAGGCTGAAGACAGACAGTAAAACATATGTTGCTCCCAGGGGTAGACCATCTTGCTAATTTAGCCGCGCTAGTGGCTGCAATGCACTGGTCGGTAGTTTGGATAGTCCACAGCCTGAAAACCCAGAAACCTGCTGCTTTACTGTTGCCAGAGGCGTTGTGGCAATATGAAGAGGAGGAGGACTTTCAAGATGTATATGTGTAAATTCTCCCTTCAAGGCAGAGAGGATTAGAGGAGGTGCTGCCCTTCTGTTTGTCTGCCTGACATTCTGTTTATTTGTCCTTTTCCATTCTGTATGTTTTTCCAAAATGCTACATGAGAAACAGGATAAAGAAACAGCAGATGAATTGTGTATTTCAACAATCGATGTGTTTTCTTTTTCTTCCCCCATAGTTTTGTTGTTTTATATCTCATATTTTCTCCTACAAATGTGTCTCAGATGTCAGACAGTGATAAAGCAGAAGATACGGATGATAATCACCACACACACCCACCCTTGTTTATTTGCAAAATTGGAATTTTACCCTTTCAGGAAAAAAGTAATTACAACAGATTAACTTATCTCTAGTAGAACACTTGCACACAGCATCATACATGTTGTAAAATACACATTTTTTAGAATGACAATGACCCATAAAAATAGATGCAAACAGGCCAAAAACCGTCCTCCTTAAATCAGCCTTATAAGAATCCAGCATTCGTGGCCTGTTCAGAAGTTCATGCCCAGTTTAATGGTCTTGTCCCACATTTTTGACAAACATGCCAAAAAACCACATTTGTGTAGGACTGCTGGTTGAATGCCTTCAAATTAACCTAAGAACAATGCGTGACGATGTGGGATTATGTACTAATTATTACTTTATTATTTACTTCTAAAATTGTAGAAAACTGCATGCTTGTACAAGAACTCAAATTAGACCACAATAAAATAGTTGTATAAAAACGTACACTTACTTCTCACTTTTCACAATGCGTGACACCATCAAAAGGTGTGGGCCAAACTTAAGTCCAACCAGACTGGAATTCTCCCCTCTGAAAATCAGCAGAAGTGAATGGGCATCACAGTAACAGCCTGATCCTGGTGTAATTTTTAAAACTATAATAGTTGATTGATCTAAATGGAATCACTTTTAGGGGGTTTCTGTAGGAGGATTTGATTTTTTTTTTTTTTTTCTTACTGGAGCAAATGATCCAAATCTCTTTTTCAGCTAATAAAAAAACACAACAAAAACAATCTAAAAATAAAATGGTCATATTGCATTTTGTATAATCTTCATCTGTCCTTGTTCAGTTCTTTCACAACTACTTAATTTTCTCTTGTACATGAAATCACCTCTACTTTCATTCTGGTCTTCGTCACTTTTTTGTCTCCATGTAAAATCTCCTTGATTATCTTCAGATATTCTAACTGTCCTAGATAGATAGATAGATAGATAGATAGATAGATAGATAGATAGATAGATAGATAGATAGATAGATAGATAGATAGATAGATAGATAGATAGATAGATAGATAGATAGATAGATAGATAGATATTCTAACTATGGCCTTTTTACTTGTCTACCCATAATTGTTTCTCTATTGTTTTCAGACTGAGACACGCACATGCAATCTCTCAAAGTATTTAACACAGACTGTCTCTGGGTTAAAACTGATCACCTGTTAGTGACATTATTGCTGCTGCAGAGTCAGCAAATATTTCCTGATAAACACACATGTAAGTTTATTCAGACTCTAATGTTTCTCATTAATCATAGTAAATTATTATTTATTTTCCTACCACAGAGTTTTCCATAACCCCTAGGAATAATGGAATTATTAAGAAGATAAGCCCAAACATACTTTCCTAGCAAGAAGAATTCCAGCTAACTTGGTTGAGAATAGTTTCTTCCTGGAGACGTTTTCCCCATGAAGCTTCCAGGAATTTAATTATAAATCTATGTACTCTGCCAAGAAATAATTAAAACATTTTAAAAATGAAAAAAAACAATGAGTCATAAAAGATTAATTAAATGACAATATTTTTTCTTTACTTCTTTGAACAACAACTTATATTTCTGGCAGAATTTTTTTATTTTAAAATCAATGTAAAGGTGCAATTTTCTGAAAGCCATGAAGCAAAACTTTGATTTAGTTTCTGATTCAACGCTTTGACATTTGTATTATACCAAATTATGAGGCAAGCACAACTTTAAAATGTTTAACAGTCAGTAAAATTGACATTTATTGTTAGAATGTTATCTTTTTTTTCTTCAGAAAATGTTTTAGAAAAGTGCAATGAAACATTAAGAAAACAAACATCCTGAAAACATACCGAGTCTAAGCCACCTCAAAGGGCCACTAACTACAGCTTCAAAATAATGCATCTATCAAAGCAGTATTGAATAACTTTTAAAACTTTAAGCTACAATTTTGAAACTTGTCTAAGTGGATACTCACCAAAAAACATGTTCATCTTCATATTAGACACTCTCGACCCTCCGATGGCTTTACAATAGACTAAATAACTTCAGTAATTTGGGTCTGAGCCAGAAGTGGTGTTCTGGTAATTTATGCTGCCCTGAAGAAAAATGTCACCATAGTACAAAATGACACCTTATTTCATAAAGAAATGTCAATAGACGTTTATACAGTATTCTTGTTTTGCGAGTGTGTCCTGTTAATTATTTAAACATATTTTTATGATCCTTCCCTGATATTTTCTATAAAGTACAACAAAAACAGACCTCATAACCACAGCTAACTACATTTTTACTTTAACAAAGGCCAGATTCAAAAATGTAATGGCAATAATTATATCATACTGTATATAGTTATATAATCTGTTACTTAAGTACTTTTATATTTTAGCTTCCAAGTCCTTTCAATACACGAGTTGTTGGAATAGTTTTCTGTTCTGAGTCATGAGGAAATATTTAGACCTTAATTTGCAGGTAACATGCACTTGAAATTAGGGGGTTTCCTGTATTACCTACACAGCATGACTTTAAAAGGTCCACGACGTCAGTGATCAAAGAGAAAGACAAAAGGAGGCGTGGATCTGTGGCTCCGTCAGTTTGCCACGAGAGTTACTCCCCAGAGGAAATGTCGCCAGCGGCAGAGCTGCCATCAAGGTATAAATTACAGACTTCAAGGCCAGGTAAATATCACCTGGACCAACTAGCTCTCTCTGCTCCTATTTTTAATTCTAGTGGTCTTATTTTTGACTCTCTTCTTTTCCTTTTTAAATGTTTTTTTTTCTTTCTTAAAATAAATAAAAATATGAACACTATCATGCAAGATGCAATACAGATCAGTCAGTGTTTATCTTTAATAAAATACAGAGGTTGACAGTTTTATTAATGTGATAAACAAGAAAATAAAACTAAGAGTGTTTGTCATCTAACTGTTGAAATAAATCTGTCTTTTCTAGAAATCCTTGAAACAAGGAGTGTGATGAGTTTCTGAAGGGCAGAAACAAATAAATCTAAATACAACTGGGCTTTGATGGACACAACAGGAGTAAGAAGTTACATTTATGGTTTTGTAAGCAGTTATAAAAAACCCTTATGATAAAGATGACCTTAAATATTATTATCCATAATACTAAAAATCTTTTTGCTGATTACTGTTTAGTCATTATAGCAGATCTGCTGACTGTCTGTTTTTTTTTGTTTTTGTTTTTTTGCATTAGGCCAATTTATTCTGTTTTGTTTTTAAACTGAGTGTCTGGTTTTATGAATGTGCACTGTAATTTGAAAATAAGTTATATATTTCTCACACTAGCATCCTTCATTTAATTCCCAAGCATCATTACTGTGCTTTTCTTCATTGAATCTGAAGAATCCTTTGGTATTGAATTAAAACTCATGATTTTGCTGCTCATTTGTTTTTTATGTTTCATGTCATTGGCAGTATGTTGAATTACATGATAAACTGTCTACAGACCAGAGTAGCAGAGATGTAGAGGCATTCAGTCAAAGTTAAATGATAAACTGAAGGTGGACAACAGGTTAGACGCAGACTTTCTGGATCTTGTTTTTAAAAACAGGATGTACACAGTAGTAAAATCAAACGCCCATGTGGCGACTTTGAAACTGTGAAAATTAAATCTGAACTTCTCAGCAATCCAAACAAGGAAGAAGCTGATGGAATTCCAATGCAGTGACACAGTTAGACTGTTCTATGTATTTAGTTTTATGTACATTTAAAGTTATATTATTCACACACAAGTCAATAACATCTGCCAGAAAATATACAAAAAAAAACATTTCTCAGTGTTGAAAATTAATAAAAACATTGTCTCACTGTCGTCTCAAAACCACTGATTAACTTACAGCTATAAAAAAGTCAGGTATGTGGTTTGGACTTACAGTATCTCAGGGCTCCAGAGTCTCTGCTTTAATTTGCATTTGTTATTATTTTGAGATTTCACTTATTATTTCAAAGTGAAATTTTAGTGACTTTAGTTTGAATATTTATAAAAGAAAGCAGAAATAATAATAATAAAAAAAAAAACATTTATAAGGTTTTACATGTCTAAATTGCTTGTAAAGACATAAAAAATCCGGTCATGCTAATTTCACATTAAAAAGATGTTGTTTAGAGTTAAATAACAAAAATAAATAACTGAATAAACTTTCATAAAGATCTTTTATTTATAAAAGCTGGTACTTAAAACAACTTGAAGGCGTTTGATCAAAAGGGAAAATGCCACAACATGGTTGTTGCATTGTTGCAATATCTCAACAGTCCAATTAGTCAGTCTAACATTTTAACAGGTTTGACAGGTTCAAAAAGTATCCACATGTTGGTGAATTTCCCCAGAAGAACATGGCAAGGTGAACACGGAAAAAGAACTCCTTTCAATATACAAAGGAAACCTGAAACCTGATCTTCACACAGACGCTCACAGACTGTATCAAGTTCTAAGAGATGATTAAACAAACTACCAGCCCAGTCTTCAGTACGTCTTTGTCAGCCAGCCCAGCATCTTCTCAACCCTCTTGCTGGTAAAACCAGCCTCCTAACTTCCCATGTCTTTTTATGCGGTCTGAGGGCTACCCTCCAGCATCTCCACACTCCAATGACAGGCCTCTCAACTTGCATCCAGAGCTCCCTGCTAGATGATCTATGGAACTGTATGCCAGTCAACCACCGGATCAACCACATGGCCAACCTTGAGCACTTCCACGCCACTTCAGGCAGCCTCCTGCTTGACCTTCTGAGCTCGATTGCTGACCAGGGTGACCTTTAGGGTCATGGCGCCCCTTCATGTGGCTTCACCGCAGCGCTCCCCATGTCACTTCATGCAGCTGAGGTTAAGGACTCTTGATAGCAGCCTCTGGTGTCCTCTACCATCTAGTAATTTTTGCCTTTCCTTTTTCAAAAGTTAAAGATAGAACTGAAATAAAGAAAATACATTTTTGGTTCCATTACCATTTGAATCTGTTGAGTGGACCTTGTTTTTGGTCTAAAACACACCATGACTATAAAATATTTTTAATTCCTCTGTTTATCTGACAGAATCTAAGCTAAAAAACAACCCTTTTGGCAATTCCCTTAAGTGTTTCTCCTTAACATATTGGAGGGTTTTGTATATTTTTAATTGTATTGTACATAGCAGCAGAAGTAAACTTACTGTGCAGAATATTGGTATGATAAATTTAGATACAGTAATTTACTATAAGAATGATTTCCAATCACGTGACAATAACTTGACAAAAGCAATGACCAAAATTTTCATAGAAAATCAGTTCAAACTCAAGGTCAAAATCCAGTCTTTACTCCATGACCTTTAACTTTTTAGACCAGACAGGAAATGTTTTGTAAACAGGAGGGGGTGCGGGGGAGGACAGTAGATGCTATCTGAGGCTGATTCAATCACAGCACCGTGGGAAACACACTCACCAACACAAATAGCCACTTTGCCTTCAACACGACAACACAGGAAGGAAGATCTAAGTGGCCATTTCCATGGAAACAATGGCTGCCTCCTAAACTATAACTCTGGTTATATGTCAGCTTATACCTCATGACTTGGAAGCATGTGTAGTTATCCACTGTATGGAAAACAAACATAGTGCAACATGGGGAGAAGCAGATTTTAGCTGGACTTACATGCGTGAGTACAAACAATGAGAGAAAGTAGATGATACAAACACACTCCGAGTGCACACAAGCTTTCCATCAAAAGTGCTCTTCAGATGAGAAAACATTCCTCCACTGTCTCTAAATGAAACTTTCTGACCCGCTCTTTGGGTTGATGGATGTAGCAGTGGAGCCGGTCAGTGCTGTGCATCGGAAGTGTTTTTAGGGTTTTATGCACTCTATGTTTGGACTGCATCCCCTTGTTAACGTGCCTCTGGCTACAAACACGCTGACATCTGATTTATGGAAATAAGCCATGGAGGAAACACAGTGGGATAAATCAAATGCACCCAACCTGTGCGAACTGTGTGTCACGACGTGTGTGTACGTGTCTGACAGAAAATCTTAAAGAGAAAGAAACTAATAAAAAGGGACATAGAGGGAAAGTTTCTGAGATTGATGGAGGTTTTACCTCTTTTGATGTTCTTTAATGCAACAAAGTGGGGCAAAGAGTCTATAAATCCACAGCAGATGGGATTAAAACTAAAGTGGTTTTAAAATTTTAACCATGCCTCAAATTTAGTTGATGTTTAACCAACAAGCTGTCAGGGCCGTTGACAAAAACACAAACCAAGTTGTATGGGTTGTTCTGCAACTTATTTTACATTATTTGTATAAAGTTGCAAAAACTTGATCCTATAGGGCAAAAAATATGAACATTTAGAATTTTTAAGGTATTACAAAGAAATGCCCTTTAGAAAAAAATACTGTGTTGCATTTTTCTTTTAAATATTCATATTCTCCTCATAATCAACTCTGATGTCATTTCACATTTGTTTCTTTAAATAGCTTTCTTGCATAGTCAGAACATAGTAAAGTCTGTGTTTACTAGATCTTTGTAAGAGAAAGTCCAGTTGGTCCACCTTCATCTCATCTTAGTCGTACTCCAACCATTATCTGCTTAACTGGGGGGGATTTTGAGAAACTAAATGTCGAGAAGCTTCGAAAAGCCTGTATGTTGAACTGTGTACATGCTTTCCACACTCCCTCTGACCTCGCAGGGTTTAGGCTCCTGGTTGGGTATTAGTCGGATGATATTCACCAAAGAATGCGATGAGTGACCTACAAACTGTCCAACAAACCCTTTGACCCCTCCTCAAACAGATTACAGTAAGTGGACAGCATAGTTTTTGTGTGTATGTGTACGTCTGTGTGTTTTTGTGTGTGGTGGAAGGGGGGTATGCATTACAACCTGCAGTCTGCACCATGGGAAGTTGATATTTTTTGTACATTATAGAGCAGATAATCAAACTAGAATATGACTAGATAATTTTACCAGCAAACATCAACATTTTAAATTTTGGTTTTTAATAATCACAAATCACATCCTGCAAGCTCATACACTGCTAGATATGATTTCAGTGTGAAATAAAGTGCAAGAATTTTTAAAGAGTTAACATAAACTGGTTTTTCAAAACAAGAAAAGTCAATAAACATGTCAACTGAATATCAAAATGTATCTAAATGTTTTAAACGTTCATGGTTAAGTAACAGTGACAGTAACGTGTCATGGAAAATTTTCCATGATGATTTAACAGTTGAGCCGCAAGGGATTAGAAGAGAAACTTTGTGAACTCACAGTGATCATCAAAAGTTAGAAGGCAACTCTGAAACAAATCTCAATTGATCTTCTTTTCTTACCAAAGCCGGCGCGATCGCTTTACACATCTTGATGGCTTCCTGGTTGTGATGTAATCCCTGTGGAAAAAGGTCAGCACTCTCTCTTTTACTCACACAATAATGCTAACATACATAAAAACCAGGTCAAGATTCTGGACAGAAGTTTTGTAAAATTTAAAATGTACATTTGTTAAGTGAACATACTTATATAAGAGATTTTCATTCAACGTGTAAAGATGTTTTCCTCTTGTTTGGGTTAAAGTACAAGCACTTTGTCCTTCATGTCCATTTCGTCCCCTGCATTTCATGTAAGGGTGTGTGTTTGCGTGTCAGTGTCCATATATACGTGTGTCCAGCAGGTTTAATCAGAGAAGGCCTTGTCCAGGATAAATTTGTGGCCCCTGGCCTCCTAATTCATCCTCCGACTGCCAGCCTTGGGCCTCTAATGAAACCCACCAAGGTTAACCAGATACAATTACACACTCTGACACGCGTTTCTCCTGTACTTCCTCATCTTGGCCTTTGTACAAATCAATTCTGTTTTTATCTTATTTTGTCTTGTTTTGGCTTATATAAACATCTCTTCCATAATTTAAATCATATCTTGTCTACATCACATTGAATCTGCTTGTTTCACTTTGCAGTAACATCATTACTACAAAACACAGGAAGATTTGTGAGGATATTCACTGCATTGTCACTGCAGTGTAATTGATAAACAAAATGAACATCATGCTTAGAGTATGTCTCAAATCTCTCAAGTAAACAGTTCAGCTGATTAACATCTCCACTACTCAATCAAATCTAGTATCTTCTCTGTCACATAGTTAGTTTTAAGGTTGAAAAATGTGTACTTAGACACTGATGACTTAGTGAAACTCAAAAACAGAAGAAAAAGGTTGTCAAGCTTTAAAACATGTAAGAAATATCTGATAAATCAAAGTTGAGTACAAGGGAAACTAAGTGGAGCCTAATTTGAATTGAATCAGGAAACAGAGTTGGAACAAAGGGCAGATAAGAAGATGATCTGAAAACATCTCAGAGAAACTTGGGAGTATTTATACATGGAAAGGTGATCACAGAATGTGAGCAGCTGGGAGGATTAACAGATGGGGGTAAGTGTGAGTCATGAAAGGGGTAATGGACAGAAGGAGGGACAGGCAATCAGAAAAATACTCAAAACAAACAAAGAAGGGAACTAATAATGGCAGCTTGAATTAAAAAAAACATGGCGCTGAATATCCCAAACAATCCCCACCTAACTTAGGACAAAACATCCCTGAACTAGCACTTTAGACACATGACTATTAACATTAAAAATCCCTTTAGTCAGTAATTATAAAAAATTATTTCAAAATGGTCTAATTGTGCATAAAGATAGCAAAGAATGTCACAACAAACAGATTTTCGAGGTGAATGTTTTTTTTTACTTGTCAATTAACAAGAGGTAAAAGTATAGTAAAATAAAATTATTAATGGGAGACATAACTAAAATGTCTCCTTCTGTTGGGAGTCTGAACATATACAATAAATATCATGAAGCTTTACTTCCATATATTATAGTCCCTGATAAGCAGACAAATGACTTGCTCTAAAAATAATTAAAGGCATGTCATCTGAATGTATTTCTTTAGTTTTCATTTGCTCAATATTAGATAAAACTGACAACAGAGCCAAAGACCTTGGAAAGTAAGAAGAAAATAGAACAGAGGGCTATAAATGAACAGAAAGAAGAATGAAGGGAAAAGGGAAAGAAAAAAGCATGATGAAGTGTAAGACAGAGAAAGGACAGGTTGAAAGAAGGACATAAAGGTGATTGAGTAAGAAATAAAGACAGAAGGGGAGAGAAGGGACAGATTTCCCAAGAGGGTAATGGGGGAGGGGGGGTCAGCTTCTCACTAAGAGCAATACACACTTACACACATAAGCCTATATACACACATCCTCACTAATTAGACTTTATTAGCAACTGTCGGATGAGACTAATCAGGGTGTGTTGTTGTTGCAGATTGAGGGAGATTTTGTGTGTGTTTGTGTGTGTATGTGATTTACTGGTGGGGCTCAGCAGAGAACGTGGCATAATCAGCGCTCCAATCAGACCCTTCAGCACAAACACATACATACTGTATATATTCATCTGGTTGTAATGTGTCATCAGTTTAGTGTGGCAGGTTGTCAGTTCAGCATCAGGTTATATGTGAGTCTGTGTGTGAGACCTTCTATAAATTGCAGCTCCAATACAGATGAAATACATTCATTAGTAAAAAATAAAGACAAAACATAGTTTCCTTAAAAACATACAGCATGACAGTCTTACAGAGCATCTTTACAAAGAACGATTCAATGCTATGGCACTTCAATTCTGATCTTCATTATGTCAATTAAGTTATACAGCTCTAGACTTCGGGGGGGGTTCTTCAATTATGTCTTTGTAGAAACTCAGATTTTTGCCAATAAGCCTCATATAAGTTATCTTTATTTTCACCATCAAATTTAAGTAAAATCCCCCAAATTTACCAAAATCTTTCTTGCCAATGACAGACAGCTTATTCTGCTATTGACTTTTGGCTTGTGATATTTATTGGATTGAGTGATTTAAGTCTGAAGAAACGGGACATGTAGGTGATGTAACAGTTTACTCATTCAGCAGGGGCCTCCGCATGTGGAAGGATCATGGACACAACAGCCTGGTACCTCTCAGTCAGCAGCTCGGTCACACACTGCTGTGGGATGGCATCACATTCTTTTCTACTATGGTCACTATGGCACAAACAGCATGTCCAGGCAGATCCCACAAGTGTTCATTTCAGGGCTGCAGGCCATTCCATCCTCTCCTCTGTGGTGGTGAGTGTTGTTATCATGGAGGATGGAATTAGGTCCCAGACTGAAGAGACTGGTTACTGAATCACATCTTGATATCTATCTGCACTGAGTCTATATTTAATAATGGCAAACCTTGTAGTTTCCAGTGAGGGAAATTCTGGCCCAGACCATGACACTGCCTCCACCAAAAGCTGTGACTCTATTGGTGCACTAATCCCCATAGCATTCTGCATTCTGCACTTTTTTTTGCCACAGTTACAATCTAATTTGGCAAGTTTTTTGTGGGCACAACTGAAATACTAAAATCTTTTGCTCAATCTACAAATGGATTTTTCTCACAGCCCCATTTAAAGGAAAATAAATGGGTTTTTCAAAGGTACAAGAATTATTGGCAAAAGACATTTTACAGCAATTAAGTAATCAACCTAACACAAATATCCTTGTATTTTTGAGCTTAGTTAAGATTTAAAAAAATGCTCATTCATGGACTTGTGACTAATATTTTTCATTAGCCATTAAAAGTTGTTTTAACCTCTTTAACAGCCACCAAAAGTTCAGTCTGTATACATATACATATTTGCACAGATGTTATAAATGTAATTTGAAGTAAAGTAACAAAAGTAAATAAATAAACAAACATGATCAGTTATAAATTAATCCACATAAACAGTTAGTTTTTTGCTGACACAGATTTTTGTCAGTAGTTTTGTTGGGTGTCTCACATCTTCAGTCTCCAAGGTGTGAATGTCAAAGGTGGCAAATACAAACATCCACAGAAGGAGGCAGACAGACACACACACACACACCCACACACACACCTTTATACTTCTAACAAAATAACACACAGCATCTCATGGACGTACACAGAAACACTAAGACAGCAACAGGCTCCTTTTACAAACACACAAAGGCAGCTCATCCTCGCCACGCTCCCAGAGACGCAGATCAATTTCCAGGACAGCTGTTGTTCAGACAGGTGTGTGTCTATGTAGCTCTTCTTCCTCTGACACTAAAAAAAAAACGATAATTATGTCTCTTCTTCTCTCCTCTCCCTCTTTTAGTCTCTCCATCGACAATTTTAGAAACTAAAGAGCCAGCAGTACTTGAGTAACAAAGTCTTTTTTTCATGTTTTAGTTATTTAACATGACATTTTTTAATGCTGGAAAGCCAAGAACATGCTAAATATATTCTGTCAGTTTTCATGTACCTTAATATATTCTGTTGTATGCATTACTTTATATACTTAATATTACAGTTAATATTTTCTACTGTTTTTATTTCCCAAAGTTTTTCAAACTAAAAGCCAGGTTGGTAAAATAAGTCTGTTTTAAAATGCAATGCACTAAAAATAGTTCAATTTATTTATTATGGTAGCATTTTTTTAAACTTTTCTTTCTTCTCCACAGACACCTGCTGTAAGTTGAAGCATCAGCTTAGTCATTCATCAAGATTCGATTCCAATTCTAAAACAATCCAATATCACCTGACAAAGAAAACATACAAACACTGATCAGTTTCTTCAGGCTTTAAACGGGACCTTGAAGCAGCGCCATACCGTCCACACCTGCCCCTCCTCCCTTCACCTTGACATGTGTATTCGGTTGCAGTCTTTTACTGCTTGTAAAGGCAGCATGAAAACTGCCGTCAACTCTGACCCTGCAACAAGACAGGAATAGAGACACAGACGGGGGTCACACACCCTGTGTATTCATGGATGTGCTTGTGTGACAGAAACAGTAAAAAGTAGTGACAAAAAACTTTTTAAACAGAATAGTTTATCACAATAAGCATAGAATCAACATATCCTATTGATTTTTTTTTTCAATCAAACACAGATGATCATGTGGATCAGTTCTAGCATTTGTCTAGCGAATGTCCAAAACTTAAAAACACGTAAACTCAAAAGGCAACAATAAATAGGTCAATGTATTTGTTTCATTGTTGGGATTCATTACTGGTTTCATCAGATTCAGTGTGCAGACTTTTTAAAAACTTGTAACAAAATGTGTTTATTAAAGATGTTCAAAAGTACAGTAAATAAAAGAAACACTTGGTTGAGTGTGAAGTGAAGGTGTTTTGGTGTTAAGCACAGAACAGGCAGAGATGAAAGCTGATCTGCGCTGTGGCTGATCCACAGAGGGAGGCCTGAAAATCGACAACAACAGTTTAGCTTTCACTGCCACATCACTCTGGCTGTGTGTTTCTATGTGCGTAAGCTGTAAAACAGCAGCTATAAAAAGACCAGAGTTACTAAACACAAGGTGGGGTGAAAAAAAAGGAGAAAGAACAACAATTGGTGATACTCAAACACACACTCTGGGAGGCACTTTGACCCTGTCAGCTGCTGTTGTGCTTGCTTTAGGCTTCATGCCGCACAACAGGTGAAGTAGCTAAGGGCTGGCCGCCTGGGATAACTGGGACGTCTTGCATTTCACAAGCGCACACTCATCTACACCGACAAAGAGGGTTGAAAGCATTCATATATATACATGCATACGCACAGGCACAAGGCCAGGGCCAGGTCGGGGCCAACACACACAAACACACACATGCACACACACACCCCACTCCCTGAATTCCAGTGCATGTCAGTTGTGTAATTAAAAGGCTTGCACCTCTTTGTCACTCTCACTGTGGGACACATTGATCCAGCAAGTAAAAAAAAAAAGAAAAATTACTTTAAAAACCAGTTGCAAAATCTGCCCATTGATGTCTTAGATGGGATTTTTGGGGGGGAAATGTTTTACATACATCTTAAAAATATATATTTCAGCCATTTTGGTGTGTGTCATTGTGTAAAAGTTAGAAATAAAATAATAATAATGATATCCATTGTGGGCTACATGGTGGTGCAACTGGTAGCATGATTGCCTTACAACAGTGGTGTCCAACTCCAGGCCTCGAGGGCCACTATCCTGCATGTTTTAGATGTTTCCCTGTTTCAACACACCTGATTCAAATCCTCTGCATTTCAATAAGTTCTGCAGAAGCCTGTTAACGACTTGTTCATTTGAATCAGGTGTGCTGAAGCAGGGAAACATCTAAAACATGCAGGATAGTGGCCCTCGAGGCCTGACTTTGGGCACCCCTGCCTTACAAGAAAGTCCTGGGTTCTAAACCAGGTGGAACCTTTCTGCATGGAGTTTGCACGTTCTTCCAATGCATGAGGGTTTTCTCTCTGAAATCTTGCTTCCTCCCGCAGACCAAAAATATGCAGGATAGGTTACCTGGCAACTCGAAATTGTCCCTTGTGTGAGTGTATGAGGTATTGTCTGTCTCTATGTTGCCCAGTGTGGGTTTAGCGATCTATCCAGGTGTAGCCCCGCCTGTCACCCAACAACTACTTGAGATTGACACCAGCTCCACGCAACCCTGAACATGAACAAGCAGGTACAGAATATGACTGACTGAATGTCAATCATAAACAGCTTCTCAAATAACTCAGAGAAACAGAATGTCCACCAGAACTGATGACCTGATGACTAATTCTAAGTACTACTATCTTAAAATGATGCCAATCTTTTAAAATTTCAAAGCAGTTCGTGTGAAAATTATAAAATACACATTCATACTCCCGTCAATTTCTTAGTACACTACTATCTTGGAAGGAAGATATTCATGTCATGTGTTGTTTCTGATATTTGGTGTTTTCACATCTGTCTGAAGTTTTCATGCCATAAAGTGCAACACTTTGCAGTCATAATATTTATTTTGCTTATTTTCTTCTTCATGTTTTTTTTGAGTGATGAAGTGTAATCAAACACCTTCACACATTTTACTGGGTTTTGGGTTCAACATTTTTTTTTCACATTACCACAGAATGATTTTGAGGTTTACTCCAGTTGGTTTTAGATGTTTGGCATTAATAAAAAAATGATGCAAAGGAAGGCGTTGGTCCAAAGGCTTACAACACATGCAGGACACTAATAGGTCAAGGCTTGCTGAACAAGTCCTTTCACTTTTTTCTACAAGTACATTTTTGAATCTAGAATTATTTTACACAAGTACATTTACATGAAAAAAAAAAAATAAGGTGAAAAAATGTTGGAGACCATGGATTGGCATGTATTACATGCAATACAATATTTATTTATCATTTTTAAAAAATAACTGTTGCTAGGGTTCATTTCCAAAATCAGGTGTTCGCAAAATTCTGACTAACAGTTTAATGCAGAGTTTGAACATGGTTCTGGGCTGATTTAAGATTAGGCCTGACGACATGCTGCCATGGAAATCACTCTCTTGTACAGCACACACGCAAAACAAACACATGCAACTAGTTGCTGGCAGTTGTCCAGTAAATACTACAGCATGCTGTAATGAATGACTGATAACATTACAGAGGAAAAGCTGCTGGCATTCTACCAAACCAGTTGTATTTGTATGTAATGCAAAGGTCACTTTCAGTTTAAGAAGCCTTTCCTTTCACGAGAAACTCAGATAAATCAGCTCATACTAAAAGTGATTAACCACTCTGCAGACCGACTTGAGATCATTTAAAGGGAGATTTTTCCTTTAATATACAACATCAAGTTAAACACAACAAAAGTTAAATATTTAACTCATTTAATCTAAGATAACTGTCTCTGCTCTGAGATCCCACCTGATCTTTGTATTTTTAAAGGTCTCATAAATCAATCTGACAAAGCTGAGCTTGTAAAACTCAAGTGCTTGTAACTTAACAGCATGTCATACTTCAGGTTTCTGAAACTTAAGAAAACAATTTATTGTTTTCCGCGTTCAGAAGCTCGGGTTGCGTTTCATACATGGATAATGATGTGGCATGAAACTTTGATTGGGAATTTTTAATAAAAAGTTCAGACTTGTTTGAGAGGCAAATCTTGAAGTTGGCTGTCACTAATGGAAAGTTTTTATTGTGTGATTGCAGGAGGATGTAAACTCAGCATGTTTAGGGGATTTACAAAACTATTTTTAGAATCAACAGTTTTTCTTAATAGGTACCAATCAATAAAATTAATTAAGGAATTTTTTATGCTACCAGGTTGGTTTTAAAATCTGGGTGAGGTCATGAAGGACTGTCTCCCTTGCAGTTGATAAATTACAGAGTAATAAAGCTGAACAATACAGAAACACAAACATACAGTGACAGAGAGGAGTTTAAATGTGGAGCCAGACACTGTGTCTCCATGCAGCTTCGTCATCTACAGTTGATCTGTTCATTACCTGTGTGTGTGTTGGTGGGTGAGTAAAGTTGGGATGTGTCTGTGTGTGTTCTTAGTCACTCTGTGTGTTCCTGTGCATAAGTGCAAAAGTCAATTTTGCACCCTCAGCTGTTAAACTACCCCCCCAACTCACCACCCATTTTCCCCATGACTCCGTCTGTGTGTCTGTCTGTCACCTTGTTACCTTGTCATTGCAGAGCTGGTGGGTCCCTTTGGTCACTGTGTGTGGGTCAGTTTGGGGGAAACTTTGTGTGACATCTTTTCTTGTGGAGCAGGAAGTAAATGAGAAAACCAGAGACTCAGTAAAAAGAAAATTCAACTCTCTATGAATTAAGTCAATTTTACTTGTTTAGCGCATTTCCTACAACAACCCATTGAGCTCAGTAATCAAATCAAATCAAATCAAATCAAAAATACTTTATTAATCCCCGAAGGGAAATTCAAGTGTTGTTGTAGCTCAGTTATTCTTCAGGGAGCCATAGAGAGTTCTAGCTGTGGACAGGAAGGATCTCCTGTAGCGGTCTGTGCTGCAGCGGATTATGAAGAATCTTCTGACTGAGACACTCTGTTGTTGAGTTACTGTGTTCTGAAGAGGATGATGAGGGTTTTCTATCATGTTCTTCATCCTCATTTGGACAGTCAACTCAAGAGACTCCAGTTCAGTCTCCATGACAGAATCAGTCCTCCATATCTATCTGTTCAGCCTCCTCGTGTCACATACTCTGATGCTCCGCCCCCAACAGGTGACTGCAGGTGTGAGCAGCTGACAAACTCCTCTTCTTTTGCTGCTCCTCTTCAAATCTCTGTCTGTCCGTATTGTTTGAAAGCCAGACAGAGACACACTGGAGTCCAGGATATGTCCCTTTAGCCATGTCTCAGTGAAACACATGATGCTGCATTTCAACAGAGTTTCAAGTTCATCCATTTTGTTAGCAAAGAGATCTCACATTTGTCAGTATGACTGATGGAAGTGAAGGTTTAAACTTCCTCTTTCTCTCTCTTCACTTTGCTCCTGCTCTGCATCCACGTCTTCTTCTTTTGAGCTCATCAGGGATCCAGAGTTTCAATTTGAGGATTATTTCAGCCAGAAATGTCAGTTAGCTGCTCTTACTTGTAAACAAGTCTCTTGTTGCCATGGTTACGCATCATAACAAGTGGCAAAAAAGTGACAAATCCAGCAAAAAACTCGATCAGCACAGCATCCAAATCAGGAGAAAAGTATTTAGAAAATATTTCCAGAAGAAAAAACCATCAAGAAATACTCAAAAAGAATAAAAAAATGCTAGCAAATGCTATCTAAGTCACAGAGCTACTCCAACAAGCTGCCACCAGTTGTAGCGCTATTCCGGAATAATAATAATAATCATAATAAAATATGTACCAATTCTAAAAAGAAATACAAAGTTTAAAAACATAAGTAAATATTAAAAATATAAAAATAGGAGAAATCCAAACCACAATACCAAAAGATTAGTCATTCTTCAAAAAAAAAAAAAAAAGTATTATTCTAAATTACTGTAAGATCTAATTTCAGAGAATTTTGGAAGAAGTTTTAGAAGGAAATTTAATTCAGAACTGGTCTAACTGAAAAGGAAATGTTCTACCATGGAATGAAACTGGTAATTTACAGGTATTTGTGCTGTTACATTTCCTTGACAGTGGAATCCAGTTCATTATCTCATCTCTGTTCCTAAAAAAATATGTTGAGGTGTCATCACTGAAAAGTGCTACCAATATGATGCATTGCAAAACTCCATAAGGAACTGTTTCTGTAAGTGACCATGACATTTTTACAGAATTCCTTGGTTGGTTGGCGCAATCGGATTTCTTTCCAGAGATCAAAAACATGCATGTCATGCTAACTGCTAATTCTGAATTGACCCTATGTGTTTGTGTTTCTATACGTTGTCCATTAACTAAAAACTTTAGTTAATAAACCTCCCAAAAATGTTTTTTTTTGTTTTGTATTTATTTAAATCCTGTTAGTTCTTTGCACTTGTCATTGTTTTTTAATATTTTTAATCTTAGACCAATAAAACACAAATTGAAGGATATTTTCTAAATTGTTAGTATCATTTTTTCATTTAAAAAAGATAATGTTTACATTGTTTGGGTCACACCACTTTTGTGTTCCACGTGAGTTCTAATTTTAAAACTAGAATATGAGTCATTATCTGGACAGAAAGAAAACTAAATTTTGGGAGAAGAAAATTGAGGAATTCTTGTATTTTTATTTGTTTTGCTACTCCAATAATAATTCCTTAAAAACATGTTTCTTATCCAACTTTTCTCTGATGACGTTCTTCTTCCTCTGATTTTTCTTTTATCATCGCTGTACAATTTCAACATCCCTGTCCAGTACGTGAATGATCATATGAATTTTTCTTAGTTTTCTTTTCAGTTTCAAGATTAATCTGGTGGTTTAAACCCAGTTGTGTTTCTGTATTGGTGGTGACTAAACAAAATGCCAGTTTTCAGCAAACTCTTCCTGTTGACTCAGTGATCATAAACTAACAGACGTCATCTTGTTTTTTATAGATTAAAACTGGTTCAAGTTTAACTTGTTTTGTTTCTTTAATGAATCATTCTCATTAGTATTAGAGATAAAAATCAGATTTTGAATGAAATACAGAATAAAGTGAAGCTCTTACTAAAGTCTCAAGTTTATTAGTTTGAGAATGAATTCTAACAGACATCATGTGGGCTAGTTTCAGTCTTTACACAAACCTGTCAGACCTGCCAAAATCCTGACGGCTCATCGGTTAGATTAGAATAATGATCTACACCAAAAACAGCTTGACTTCACCTAAGAAGCTGAAAAATCCATCAGAAAAATAGACTCTGAGATTAAATGCAGATGTATTTATTACTTAAAACACCTTTTTGATGACTGAATGTTTGTGATAAAGGTCTGAAGCCTTCAGCAGAGTCATCTTGAGCAGAATAGTTGATGTTTGAGGCGCCATTCTCAGCTGTGTATCCGTGGTGACATATTTTATCAGGGTGTTACACGGCCAGCCCTTGGCCTCCATACTTTCTATTTCACAAACTCTCTATCTTTGTGTGAGTGTAAACAGTGCTCACCTTGTCCCAGAACCATAAAGCTGTTGTGTTTTATCAGTGATTGATTGCCAGGCTTTAACTCAGGCATTGGCAGCTTCCATATCTGCAGAGACCTGACTGCTCATTGTGCGTGTGATTGTGTGAGTGCATACTTGTTGATGAGCTGATGACTGGTTCTGGTGGTTTGGTTGGCAGCATGACAGCGTGTTGTTTTCTAACCTGTGCTATGAGTCACATGCTAAGTGTTTTGATTTTTCAGATCTTCTTGTAAACCAGTTTATTTCTCCACGTATCGTTGAATGTGTGCAGAGTGTTGCAATGGCCTCTGAATTTTTTTGTTCGTATGCTGCTGTGTGTGTGTGAGTGCAACACAGGTTAATGATTGCGGGGTTTAGTCTTGGTGGGGCTTCATGTGGGTTTAGGTTCAGGCAGAGGGAGCTGAGGTTACACTGGAACTTATACACTCTCTCTATAAGACACACATATCGTTTCAGGGCAGAGTGTCACATAAAAATAAGGTTCCTAAGATTAAGATTCTGTCAGTTTCATCACAAAGTCCTCAGAAGTGACACATCTTCAACAACCAAACAAAAGCCCAGTTGCTTTTCTGAGCCAAATAGAATTACCCTGGATGACTGAGAACCTTCACAAACATATCATTTATATTGTTTATGATGCTTTATTTTGAGATATTGTCCAAATGAGGCAGCAAATGTTATTAATTTATCAGTAAATGATTTTGTTTTTCTCCTGATTAAAAACATCATCATGACTCTACTGCTAATCAAATCACTGTTAAATAATTTATGAAACAGCTATCTAAAAAAGGCAGAAATGATCTTATATTTACACAGAAAAACAAAAACAGAGTTAGTTTATTGTGGCTTGTCTTGTTGCTAATTAACGCACAGTTTAATTTTTTATATATATTTTTTGTTAAACTCTCAGCCATCTGTTGATTTTTTCATTTCTCTCAGCAGCTTCGGATCATGTGGAGAGCTACTTTGACTAAATATTAACCAGTGAAAACAGTTGCTCTACTGTGTCACTTTGTTGTCCCCTGCAACAATTATTCACTGCCATGACACCAGGTGCATGTGTGTGTTTATATGTGTGTGTCACAAGAGTTACATGCTTGACTTTATATTAAGAAATGACACATACATGATCACCTGTGTGTGTTTCTGTATGTGCTGTGAGTGGTTTTGCACAAATCTGTGTCACATGGGCAATCATGAGACATATCCTTTGGTTTTTGGTTGTGTTGGTGTGTGCGTACATGTAAGGAGGGTAATTACAGGCTAAATGTAAAGCCTGGACAAATTACAGAAGATCTCACAGACACACACTCTCACACAAACATTCCAGGTTGCTACCTCTTGTTGTACTTTTCTCTCCACCCTTTAACCTCTAACATTGCTTCATAGTAAATGCACAGTCAGATCTGATCTTAACAGCATCTACCTGTCACGCACAGTGGTTTAAAAACATCCGCACCCACTTTCTGCTTAGGAAACACAACAAACTGTAACAAATATGCAAAACAACCAGCTCAACTATGGAAGCTTGTGACATTATTTGTGGAGAACACATCTATAATCTAATTTCCAAAGAAAGAAGGAGACGGTGGAAAATCTAAACAAAAACAGAATGCACCGATTTTTAAATCCCACAAACCCACATTTTATTCTCAATAGAGCATAAGCAACACAACAGATGTTGGAACTGAGATATTTAAACCATTTCACAGAAAATATTTGCTCATTTTGGATTTGATGACTGTAACACATCTCAAAAGTTTGAACAAGCCTTTCAGAGAGGCAGAGCCTCTCAGATGTAAATATGGGCAGAGGTTCACCAATTTGTAAAAACTATGTCTCAAAATTGAAGAATAATTTGATTAAAATGTTACTTGTGTAGCCTAAATTTGTCAAGACTTTGAAGAGCCCACATCTACAGTGAATAAAATCAAAGAGTTTGAGAATTAAGCGGAATCTCTGTGCTCAAGGAAAAAGGTCAAAGGTCAAAATTAGACACTGGCGATTTGTGGGTCCTGACGCAGCGCTGCATCATAAACAGGTCCGATTCTCTACTGGAAATCCCTCCAAGAGCTCAAGAACAGTGTAGGTTTCACTGTGTCTCAATATAGTTCAAACCATCAGCCAAAGATGGATCATGTAAAGAAGAAGACATATGTGAACAAACACCATCCAGAAACACCAACATCCTCTCTGGAACTCAGCTCATTTTAAACAGTTTGAGGTGAAGTGGAAAGATATAAACATCTTATACTTCTGAGATGTGTTTCTATAAAATGGTAAAATAACTCAGTATTAACATCTGCATTACTGTTTATGTTCAATTAGGAATATATTATAAGTTTATGAGATTTGCAAATCTTTGCATTCTTTTTTTATACACATAAAAAGCCACTAATGACATTCAATTTAATGCATGTCATTATTTTTATATATATTTCTCACTCTGCGTCTGACTTTCAAGCCAAGCTGATTTATAAGTTCAAATAACTAATACTGTGACAGTGAAACTGCTTGACACTAGATTATATCACAGAATCCCCTTGAGGTAGCTCATACAAAACCATCTAACTATTAAATTACATGCTAACAGAGCCATGAACACTGTGAGCTATCACCTGACGCCCCAGAGAAATGAAGAGGTGATTTGTTGTTTTTAAAGTGTGAGAGTGCGGACTGTGTCCTCTATCTCTGCCCATCGTAGGTCAGATGTCAGATAAGGACTGTCTGATAGGAAATGAGGTGGGTGAAGAAGAAGGGGGGGGAGGTGGGAGGAGTCACTTGATGACAGGTCAGGAGAAAGAGGAAGGCAGGGGGAAGTAGTAAGTGTTAGCATGCTACTGGTGTTGATAGGTGTCCTCAGGAGGGTTTTTGATAAGTGAGACAAGTTACTAAGTAACTAAAACTGTTGGATAACTTCTGGTTGGGGGTTCAACCGTTTCTCAGTAAAGTGGAAGTTGGAACAATATAAAGAGGGGGTTACTTCAGAGATGGACTATTGATAAACATTGATCCACAAAAACAGCTGATAAATGACTTCCTCTAAAGTTCTGGAACCCTTTTTTCCTCTATAATCAGTTTGTTTTGAAAAAATAAATACACTTTAAATTAAAACCATGTAAAACATGAATAAAGGTCCCACCGTGATTCCATTTAAAACTGAATTTTCATCAGTCATCCACATTATTGTTGCGCTAAACTGTCATTTGTATTTAAAATAACAATCTGAAGAAAAGATGAGAAATAAAAAGTCTTACTATCAACACTATCACGTGAAGCACTGTGATAGATGACAAAGCAAAAAAGATCAAAGTTGCACTAAGGATATCCACGTATGTTCACCGAGCCACTGTTAAGTGGAAAAAAGATTAAGATGATTAGTTGATAATGAACAGTTTCCCAAGATAAAGCATGGAGAGATAGTTACTGCTGCAACACATATCTTAAACATACTCAAGATAAAATCAACCACATGCTTTAATGGCTTTTAAAGCATTTTTTTGGTTCGGTTATCAAGCCTTCTCAGTTTTATATAATATTTATTTTAAATTATTGACTTGATTTTTCAGTCATTGACCAGGAAAATGTTGATCTTTAGTCAGAATCTACTCTGTTAAATTTTCTCCTCTTCCTGGATGTTTCAAACAGTTTGTTGAAAAATTAAGGCTTTTTATGTTCGACAAGAAATTTAGCAATTATTTTCCACAGTAATATCAGAAAGATCTGGAAAAACTGATGCAAAAAGTAAAAATACTTAGAATTAAAGGAATTAGATTGAAGACTATGCAGGCTACAGGAAATTAAACAAAACTTTTTTTTTTTTTACTCTGATTAGAATTGCATGTATTAAAAAGTATTTAGCTTGATTCATATGAAATAAACTAAAAATGAATCACGTTACATTTCTGTTGAAATTAATCAGAAATTGTTGCTTTCTAATTGGCTCAAATTGGACTGAATTTAAAAATTGAAATCAGACTGAATTGAACTGTTAAATGGAACAGAAACATAACTTCTCCTTTCTGCAAAATTTCTCAAGACTTCTTTTTTGTAACTCGTCACTGTTCAAATGAACTGAATTGTGAAACTACGTTTTTTCTGGAAGTTTAAATCAACTGTTACTCATGCAACTTCATTAATCCTTCAGTATTGTTTTTCCTAAAAGCTGCACTTTTTAAAACAAATTATAAAGCCCGTTACTAAATTTTCATCTGGGTGTATGCCCCCTTTCTCTTTTCCACACGTCTCCCCAGACATTATGAAGTACTGCTAGTCTGTAAAACATGTTGCTCTTTAAAGGTATCTGCTAATAGGAGCTATTACACTCACTCTTCTTCTCTCTGCCCCTTTTACCCACAAACACTGTCCTCCCTTCCTCCACCTCCTGTCTTTTCTTTGTCTCTCTGTCAGCTTTGTGTCTCTAATTAGCAGTGTGTTAAACTCAGTGAACAGAGTCCAGGAATGCCCAGACCAGCTCATAAAAATGACATCAAACTGCTCGAGACAGTAACAAACACATTTAAGCTCCCAGCTCATAGAGTGCAGGAGGATGAAAGTATGAAAGACAGAGAAACTTTTAAAAACTAATAAAGCTAAGTTGGCAAATGATTTTTGACGAGTTTCTCAAACATAAACATGTATTTAAAATGTTCTTCCTCCTGTTTATTCTTTCACAACAACTTTTTTCACCTCTTTGTCTTTCTTTTACTCCTCTTTCTTGTATTTACCCCTTCATTATCTCTCCTCCTTCCTTTGAAGCCTCTCTTCGACTGCTCGACCTTCCTGTTCCCCTTCCATCCTTCAGTATGAACACACAATGATTCTTTCATGCAGAGCAATGGAAGGCAAAAAAAGGAGGGGAAGAGGAGAATATAAAAGTGATGAAGGGAGAAGACAGGAGTAGGAAAACTTTATGAAAAGAGAGGACAAGAGAAGGAGGCAAAGGTGAACAGTCAGAGAATGAAGGAGGGGGGGAAGAAGAGTGAGTGGAGGAAGGGTAGAATGGGGTCAGAGCTGATGTTGAGGGGGTTGATGTGGGGTCAGCATGATGAAGCAGTAATGGAAGTGTGTGTATGTGTGTGTGGTGAGGAACACAAGATGTATGGCTGGATGACAGAGGAAAGAAAGACAGCGGCAGATTTCAGCAGAAGGTGGAGAGGTAATGGCGTCGGTGTGGGTGTGGTTTCTCAGTTGTGTTTGTTAGTCCGTCTGTGAGCTCCGAGTTAAGTTTCAGTTCCATACTGACAACATTAAAACACTCAGCAGGTCAAAGGTCATAGGTCATAATATCATAAAGGTAAAAATACATGAAGGCGAATCAAGTTTCATCTGACTCAGATGTCTGATCCTTGGTGGAAAACTCTTTTCTTTAAAGCGTGTGTGGGATATTTTAAGAGTAAATTTATAATTTTGTTTTATTCCTATAAAGAGTTTGTTAAAAATTATTATTAACTCAAGTCAAGTCAGACTTGATTAAGTTTAGTGCTTTGTAGGTGTTTACAGGTGTACAACACACTAATGTGTAAAAAACAAAAATCAGTTCTGCAGGTTTGTGAACAGAAGGATCAACACCTCAGTTTATACAGAATAAATGAATGACTGTTTCTCCTGTGTGAGGATGTGACTGAATGAGGGAGAAGTGACCTCCGATTGGCTAGAACAGAACAGAGGTGAGGTGAAAGGTCATCCAGGGGTTTTGGAGGGGTGTGTGCAGGGGCATATCAACACCTTGTCCAATATGTACTTTGCATTCTGTGTGTGTGCGTGTTTGTGTGTCTGTGTGTGTGATTGATCCGTTTAACTCAGTGACTGCACTTGGTTGTGGGTCCAAGAAACCATAGATAATTGTGTGCACGTATCTGTGTGTGTGAATGTGTGTGTGTTTGGGGAGGGGCTGAGGGATGAGAGGCGATCCGTCTCCCATGGCGACAGGCTGGACGGTGGACCCTTCCGCTTCCTCTAAATATTTACAGAAAGCTGGCCAATCACAGTCAAGCAGACATCGGCCACCAGCCTCGATGTGAAGGAGTTTGTTGAGTGTGTGTCTCTTTGTGAGCATTTAGACTTATTACACACTAGTCACACAAATCTCTTTGTGGTGAAAAGGGGTTAAAAAACATAATTTTTTACTAAATGCCGTTTTCCTATTAATATCAGACCTCTTCATCTCTGTGGTATTTAGACTGTGATTCTACACATGAACAGACATAAGAAAACACAAACACATCATAAAGTTTCCTCAAATGTTCAAGAGCTCAGACTATGTCTCTTATAAACACACTAAAATTTCACCCAAACATGGAAAAAAACATGTTTTATGTTACTGTCCCTCACGCACACAAACACACACACACATGGAGTTTGTGTGTGTGTGCAGTGAAAGTGCTCTGCCTGCCTGTTTGAGCGAACAGTAAATGAATAAAATGTGTTTGAGCCGCTGAGAGGAAGTGGTTTCCAGACCGCCTCAGCACGTTGGAAACAGCTGTTTGTGTGTGTGTGTGTGTGTGTGTGTGTGTGTGTGTGTGTATGATTGAGCTTGTTCCTCAGCAGCATGTTTTTATCCTGTGTGTGTTTGCATCAATCAGTACATCTCTTGTGTGTTTCTGTGCATGTGCATGTGCATGTGCATGTGCATGTGCGTTGGTTTGAGTGCTGTTTGAGGGAGGTCCATTGACCACTTGAGAGAAAACCACAGGCCAGACAGAGTTGTGTGTCATCAGGCCAAACACCATGGAGCCAAAAAATCCAGCTTTAGCCCAAAAGCAAAAGAGATAAACACACAGACTCTGGATGATGAACTGACATTTAAACGTTTGGTTTTTACTTTTTGTCATCATTACAGACCAAACTGTGACATCAGGCCCTTCACTCGTCTCGTTATAACGAATCCATTAATCACGTTTATTTTTTAATCTGATAGCGTTAAGCTTTTTTTGTACTTATTTCGCTCACTTCATTTTCTTTCATTTTCCTTTTATCTCTGTTAATAACTTTAGTAACCGATTATAAATGGAGACGTTTGTATTTTAACAACAATAAAAGTCAAATACCATACACTAATACAGTAAAAAGTTTGTCTTCTTTCAGCTATTGATTTTTAAACATCAACAATAATCCATCCATCTTCCTCTGCTCATCCACAGACAGGTCCCATGGAGAACAGGTTCAGGATGGAAACCCAGATATCCTTCACCAGCTCCATGCTCCAGTTCCTCCTGGGATCACAACATATTCAGGCCAGAGGAGATATATAGTCCCTCCAGTGAATTCTGAGTCTGCCCAGGGATCTTCTCCCAGTGGGATGTACCTTCCATAAGGAGGTGACCCGATGGCATCCTAACTAGACTAGATGTCCAAACCACCTCAACAGACTCCTTTCGATGAGGAGGAGCAATTCTACTTACTTCAAGTCCCCCCCCCAGTTTGATCTGTGATAGACTCATGTTATCTAGTCTTTCAGATTGGACCAAAAAGTGCAATGAGATCAAGCAATAGTGGGCAGCAAAACTGAAAGTTTGTTTCCCCAAACTTTGGGAACAATCAAGTGGTCAGTGTCATTTAAATGCTATTCATGAAGGCTATTTGTCTAACAATGAAAACATAGGACAAAACCAGGCCGAGAAGATGAGTCTTATAAATCAGAATCATCCGGTGGTTAAACCTTCTCATACTCAAAGAAGTTTGGTCTCAATGGTGAATGAGAATAAACCTCAAGGAGCAGCAACTGTATTCAACAACTGAATGTGAATGATAAAATGTAGTCTGAAGCACTTAGTTTGAGAGCAGTGTCTTTATTAAAGTGCATAATTAACAATATAGTGTTGTTGTTGTTGTTGTTGTTTTTGTTGTTGCTTTTGATAGATCAACTAACCCAGACCCTAAATGTATTTAGATAAAATCAAATACAAACTTTTGTATTACATTTTGAAATTATTTGCTTCACAAAAACAATGTTCAAAATACAGAATGACTGAGTGAAAAATTAGATACCATCAAGAGTCAATGGCTGGTACTAACATTTTCACCTATATAAATCTTATCTGGCATACTGTAGAGCGGATGGGGGAATTACAGAGATTAGATTTTTAGGATTTATCCGTTTTTGAGGTTTTATTTCAAACAAAGTCGACGTCGTGAGAGATGAAAGTTTATTACATTATCACTTTCCTAATTTATATTGCAAACAAAACACTTTGGGTAATTATTCTGTTTATGGGAAACATATGGCTTTAATAAAAAACGTAATAAATCTCTTATAAAACTGAGGTTATATTTAAACATGTATATAAATAATTAAAAACTGACAAGAACGAAGAGTCTGTTGATGTGAGAACATTTTTTTTTATTTCTTGTCTTGTGGTTTAAATAGTTTTATAGCTAATCTTTGAGAAAGTTGCCTGTTTTATAGCTGGAGCATAAAAAATTTGCCGTGACCTCCATCACTGGATATAAAATTTAAACGTTTACTGATAAATTTATTTTCTACATAAACTTTCTGGGTTTTTTTTTATTTCCTAATTTTCTTCATCCTCCTCTTCTTACCCTTTTTCCTGTTTCTGTTTTCTTCAAAGTATGTGGCTTCTACTTCCGTCGTGCCCATGATCTAAATCTTCTGATCTTTACGTGAAACAGATCAGGCGCTCCAGCTCACACACACACACACACACACACACGTACCCACATACTATGGACAGACACACATAATTTCACCTCATCAAAGTGGTGGAAGTGTGTGTGGGATGATGGATTTGATGGAAAGGTTGGGGGTCTCGGAAGTGTTTTAGTGTGTGCACGTCAGGGGTGGTGTGCACACTTCGCCCTATAAATACACACACACACACACACAGCTGGGAATTATCAGTGTTTACTCTCTCCTGTCTGACTGTACTTAACTTTAACTCATCTCTTCACTCTCTCTATCCTCACATACAACCACCCAGTCAGATCCAGCAAAGCCTTTATCTGCACTTGATGCTAAGTTGTGAATGGTTGTGTGTGTTTTCTCAGCAGTGTGTGTCTGTGTGTGCGTGTGTGAATGTTTAGCTTGGCAGGCTGCCAGGCACATCGGACTGAAGCCAAACTTCTCTCTGCAACAGCAGCCACGTGCCACAGCCTGTTGTGTGTCTGTGTTTCCTCCTTGATATTTACATTTTCTCGTGTTTCAGTTTTTTTTTTTTTGGTTTTGCAACATGATGACGTCTGATGTGGAACAACTGATACAGTATATCTACAATAAAAAGGATCATGCGGCCTTAAAAGGCCTTAGGATTATATTGTTTAATGCCTGTCTATAACGAAGAGCCCTACATTAGAAATGCAATTCAGATCAATAAAGACTAAGTCCACAAAAATGTTTATGTTCAAAGAATATAGCATTGGC
This sequence comes from Pachypanchax playfairii, assembly GCA_006937955.1. Classification (NCBI taxonomy): domain Eukaryota; kingdom Metazoa; phylum Chordata; class Actinopteri; order Cyprinodontiformes; family Aplocheilidae; genus Pachypanchax; species Pachypanchax playfairii. The sequence goes on along the minus strand of SSNP01000010.1, from coordinate 4,385,954 downwards.
TTATTGGATGATAATTAGTGTTGCTTATACATATATAAAGCATTTCCTTTTTAGATTCCTATAGCATTTTCATGGTCTCGGTGTCCATAAGCTTGTTTTTCATGATTATTGCCCCTTGCACAGTGAAAGGGTTATGCACCTGGTTTCCTGCTAAATGCTACAGTAGCTTATCAGTGGGAGTCCAGCGTAAAACTAGCAGGTTTTTAAAAGCTACTAGTGTACAATATTTCTTTATTAAAAGCAGTTCTAAATAACTTTTCTGCAGCCGTGTCTCAGACAGCCGTTGCTGGAACCGGTGTTCTGTTGAAATATGCGACCTGTTGAGTTGTGCTACAGATTCCTTCTGCACATGTGCTGTTTGACAGTCTTGACTTCAATAAATAGATTTATTATTTAACCCACTTCCTTTGGGTATTTTATGTGTGTATTGGCTGTGTGATTAAAAGTTACTGTGCATATTTTTTAAAGTTCAATCAAACTGAACTTTGACCATGGTGAGATCCACATTGTGCTTTTGGTCTATTTTATAAAGAAATTCGGTTTTTGCATAAAAGTGGTGCCGTGTTTGCCACGTTCGATGTGAGAGAGGGTTTACATGGTTTTCTCTCTGGAACTTTTTGGCAGGATGATTCTTTGTGCTTTATGTATCTAAAAACAAGGAGTGGCAGATGTTAAAAGCAATTCAAGGACAGTCAAATTACTGCTCGTATCCAGAAAGATTTATAGTCTGTTACAACAATGATGTTAATAAATAAATCAGTTCAGGCAACACATCCTGGTCTCAAAAAAATCCAAGAGTTCTCTGTACTGTTATAGAGAGAAGACCAGATGAATGCCATTAAAAAATCTAGAAAAACAATGTCATCTTATGGAAGAGCACAAAACAGAAATGTATTTATCAACGTCTTTTTGAGACACAGCTCTTTTTTCTCTTTTTGTTTAGTGAAGCATGAAATCTTAGTAATTGCACGTGAGGTTTTGCTAAGAAACCTGAGCTTCCATCTAACCATGCAGTTTACATTTACTTTTAAAAAGTAATAAAACATTTAACAGAACAACGGTGGGGTTTTGTTTGATTAAAAGGTTCTTTTAAATGGCAATATATGTATGTAAGACGTAAACAGAATCTGTTCTCTGCAAACCATCTCTGAGTTAATTTATGGTTTGCATTTAAAAACTGATATAAAGGTCAACAATGTTCCTCAATAACACTGAGCTGTGATGGTTTCATGCTTTATTATACACATATTCAAAACAGTTTTTGTCAAAAAAAAAATCTTATGAAGGCAAGAATGAAGCCATCTGGGTTACAGGGAAAAAGCTGGGAATCACAAGCAATAAATCCATTTCACTTTTCAAGGCCAGCAGGCTGCAGGGTTGGTGTTAGCAGATATACAACCTTGTGTGGTGACAAGAACTCACGTACACTAAACATCTGACTATTAGAGTAAACTGAATTCATGTCAGTTATCATTAGACTCTGAACCTTTTACCTCTGATATACAATCAGATCATTCTCAGTCACACACAAACACTCACATCCACACAGGCATTAATGCACTTTTTCTATAAAAGATAATTCGGTATTTTATTAATTCATGTACTTCAGCAGATCATGTGATCAACTTCCTTGTTTATGCTCTAAAAATCTAACAGATACAAAGAAGATTTTAGGTAAAAAAAAGCTTCAGACCTTCAAATGTGACACAAACAAGACTTACATCTTCTGATAGCTACTTTTTGGTTAAGACCCCCCATCAGCTTTTGGCCTAATTAGAAAATGAGCACAATAAGAGTCTGAGGTAGATGTATTGTTGTTAATCAGGACAGTAATCTGATTTTCATTTCTAGCTGACAGATGGGGCTGAGGAGTGCACAGATTACTTATTAATTTTTATTGATTCTTTTCCTTGAGCTGATAATATAATAGGTGAGTAACTTCAGCTTGTATTGTCTGGGTAATGCTTTGTTTTAGATGAATGGACACGTAAATAATCAAAAATAATAAAAGTATTTGTATTGTAGCATACTTGAGTCTAATATCTTGATCTCAAGTTGGCTTAATGTCTGACACAGACCTAAACAGACATATAAAATAAGACCTCGAACGAGTGAAATGATTTATTACAAAGACATAAATACTTTAAAAAGTTTTCAAACAAATTAAACACGTTGTAAAAGTGGCCATGTGTTGTCAATATTTTAGTGATTTACATTTTTTGAATACTCTTAGTATTAAGCAGTTACATTTTGCTTAAAGGCTTTAAAGGACGAGGAAAACTAGTGATTGTTGCTATAAGAATATTAAATTAAATTAAGATGTTGATGGATTTAACTTTTTGCACTGAATAAAGGCACAATGAATAAATGGTTTACAGGCTTTTTAAAATTTGCTCAGCGTTTAGTGATTTTAGTTTTAGATTACTCTTGGTGTTTTATGACCATTTTAGAGAACTTGGCAAGCACCATGTCTAAATGCTGACAGACTGTTAGCTCAATGAACTGAAGCTCTGAATGGTTAAAGATTTTCTGTTTTGTTCAAAGGAAGATCTGGAAGTATTAAACCTGTTTTGATGGTTTTTCATTGTCATCTGTGGTAAAGTCTGTGTTGTACATGAGAAAAGAAAGAAAACAGTGACTAGACTCTGTTGATCCCTTTGGTCAGCATTTTTTGAGTTGGTTTCTAAAATCTGAAAAGTTTTTGAAAGCAACATTTATTCATGTTTTTGGGTAGTTTTGGCAGCTTGAAGGGTCAGGCTGAGGCTGTGACCAGGGTAAAATGGTGGAAGGGGCCTCTGTAGGTCATCATGGCTCCAGGTCCAGGGGCTAATGGTGGTGGTCAATTCCGGGACAGGGGGTGGCTTTAAGGCCCCAGGCCTCTGCAATGTCCAGGGGATCAGGCTGTAGCCAGGTCAGGGTGTGATGGATGAGATTTGGCCTGGTTATGGCAGGTGCCCACTAACCCCGACCAGTTCAGCTTAATCAGCAGAGCATTCAGACAACAGATCCCATTTAACCTTCTAATGACTGGTCAGTCAGTTTGAACACACACACACAAAACACAAGCACACATACCAATAAAAAAAAAAAAAAACTTGGAAACATAGAAGCCAAATAAAATGAAAAAAAAAATGCAGATGCACAAAATTAAAATCTAACGAATGCACTGCGGATCTTCTGGACGAACATGAGGTGGAACATTAACACACAAGCTGCTGCTCACAAATCCATGTATTAATTTCTCAATTAAAGACAGTTGAAGAGCTGCTTGCATCACAGATAAAGTGATTACAATTTATCAGGTAAGAGACTGACCCTCTGTGGACTCTTGACACGTCTGATCTGATCATTATTTACTCTATGCAACAGTTTAACCAGCATCTAATGATTAGATGATTTAGAGAAAAAATGCAGAGGTATACGAAATTTATAGATTTTAAAAAGACATCGTTGTACATGTGTCAGGAGAGATTATTAAATGTCCCCATCATGATCAACTTCCTGCCAAACATTTTGTCAGTGTGAGATTTTTCATGGTCAGTTCAGCCGATCTTTATAAAATGTTGCTGTAACACTGCTTCAAACAATGTTTACAATGTTTTATTAAATGAAGAGATTCTGGTGGTTAGTCCAGCCCTTATTTTTACAATTTGTAAACATAAAGATAATACATGCATCTAAAATGTGCAAATTAGGTTAATACATTCAACACACTTTGCCAGATTTTTGATTCAGGTTTATCAAACAAGCAAACAAAACACTCGCTGATGTTGGATTTGATTCTTTGAGCAGCTCAGCATTAAATAAAGTAATCAGCTGAAAAGAGAGCAGTACAGCTGTCTTCCATGTATTTTTTAAGTTTAAAGAGGAAGGATGCAACTTTTCAACGATGTGTCAACAGCTTCCCGTTCTCCACCTTAAACGCTGCTAAGCACTGGAAGCACCGTGAGGGCTCCGCATGGTCTCATTAGTGAAAGTCGAAAGCGTTAAATGGGCAGTTAGTATATCACAAGTGTTAATCCTAATTAACTTAACATGCTGGCTTTAAAGTCAAGGATGTGTATCAAGTGTTTGTTTTTATTAAGGAAATTAAGTCCTAACAGACTCTCCATCAGCAACATAACAGAGGCCAAATCTTATTTTACTCTCAACCATTTGGCTCTAACTTGTTATTTTACTAATTCACACCAAGATTCTAAAGTTTACCGGTTCTGTTATTGGTGTTTGAGGAAGGTGAAGTAAAAAGGCGTTCACAGAGAGAGGACACACTTCAGATCAGTAGAAGCTGTGCTGATGAAGAACTTCACAACTGTGAGTAATTTCTCTTTTTAAAATATTTTAGTGATATTTTAGCAATAATTATGATGAATATATCATTGGATTGTCATATATTACATTTAGGTTTTATAAATTGTTGGATTGGGTTTAACAAGCATTGTCAATATTCAAAAATAGTTTAGATGGTGTATGTCTAAAAAAACATAGAAGTATCATTTGGTATTAGAATTTACTAGGTGAGCTTTTAAAATAACTTACATATGTTTTATTGCCCCAGTAAAATATTTTATTATAAAAGCAATCACTTTAATATCAAAACACAACCTGAGCCCACACTCGTAACAAGAACCAAATTTACAAATTTTTACAACAAAATATAACCAGTATAGAATTTCTAATGTTTCTAACAAGGTCTTCTCTATAAATAAAAATGACTTTGATTATGAATTTCTTACATTATTTGAATTTTTTTGCGTCAGTGAAATCAATCATCAGAGAAGTGGCTAAAAACAAATAAACCAATCAACAAAGCAAGAATACACAACAATGAGTTAAATAATAATAAGAAGTGTGTCATAGTTTATAGAGAAACAAATGAAATAGAATAAGAATAAACATGAACTCATTATTCATCAGCAGGTAAAGAGCTATATTATTATTTTTTGAATATTAAACATGCTGTGAGGATATAATAGTGATAGAATGTGAGACACAAACACCACAATGATGAGTGAAGTCACTAATAATTAGATTTTGTCAACCACAAAAGCACAGAGAGTCTTTATGCATAATAATTGCTTCAGAGTGGGTTGTCCTCAGGCTGATTATAATGGAAACTACCAGGACAGGAGGTAATGTGACATCAGACTTGTGTGTGTGAGTGTGTGGAAGAGTGTTTGTGTGTGTTATCTCCTCGCTGTTTCACGCAGTGACTCAGTGCATGTTTCCGCTATTTACTGGAATATAGCTGGAACATGTTTATGTCCTTAAATTTTTAATGGCTACCTGAGAGCGAGTGTGGGAAGCCTCCGAGTCCCGTTTTCTCTAACTAAAGTGCTTTATAAAACTTGATTTATTTTTCTTTCTTTCAAGTGTTCTCAGGACTGAGGCTCATTGTTGACTGAAAATGACGTATGTTGCAGCAAAACAGACACGACTGGTCTTCTCACTATGTCAGCCCGGAAAATAAAGTATTTGTTGTAAGTTTTGTGAAGTTAACAAAAGTTAGTGCATGTCCTTTTGTTTTGTGTTTATCTTTAGTTGCTTATTTTATCCCCATGAATCAAAATTATTTCTTCCAGATGTTAGACAGAAACTTTCTTTGATTTTAAGGGCAGGCTACTAAAATGAGACCAAATGAGGAAAAAAATCTAATAAATTTAGAAGCTATTTATACAGTTTATTTTCTTAATGTCACAAAATAATTAATCCAGAGATTTATGTTGAAATTCTACGCAAATGTTCGAGCCTGGAATAAGGTGTTTTTCTAAATATTTAATCTGAACATTTGCTACTGAAAGTGAAAAATGCATAATTTAGATTCAATGTTTTCTATTAATTTGAAGATTGTTTATTTTTTTATGGCTGTTCGTTGAATATCATGCTTGGGATTAGAAGTGATTATGGTTTGCCCAGTGAAAAAACAGCAAAATGACCCCAAAAACCAACTAATTAACTCTTAAAAGCCTGAACACAAACAGTAATGTCAAAAATGTAAATCCAGTGTTTGTGTGAAATGCCATCTTCACCCACAAAATAACTTGGATTATGTTTATACCACTATAAAATTTGTTTTACAGTTAATTCAACAGAAAAATGATGAAACTCCTGTTGGAATTTTCCCAGGATGCAACAGAACTGCTAAAACTAAATGATGCAACTGCTAGTGTCATGCAAAACCGAAGGCAATTTGATTCTGTGAAGGCGTATTGTCATCAGCTCTAAATGCAGCATGTGATTGAGTGTGTTCAGTTGCTGCGTGTGCGCTCAGCATACAGTGATTAGCTTTGGACAATGGGGGGATGAGGTCGATGTGGAGGGTGCCTGTCTGGTTCGGGCATTGCTGGAGTTTACCCTTGGCCTTTCTGCTACAGCCATCTGTTGAAAGTGTCAAAATGAACCTGTTTGTATGTCTGTGTGTGTGGTGGCACATGCAGTGGGGACAGATTGGTGAGATTAGGGGAGCTGAGGACCATGTACCCCCCCTCCCCCTCCTTTCTTGGTGCATCTCCACCCCTTCTTTCTGAGGGCCTTGACCTGATGCATGCCACGCGTAGATGGCTGTCACACACACACAGATGAGAGGATCATGGCTGAGTCTAAACTGCCTAATTCTCCCTAATGGCTTCTCTATTCAGGGATTAACTCCCTAAATCCACACACACAGAGGGTCCAACATGCGCAATGCTTCAGTGTAACCGTCATAGTAACACACACAGTCTCACACACACAGACTTACACAAAGGAAGTGGACAATGGCTGATCTCTTCACAGTGATTTGGTGAGGCTTCAAATGGCCTGTAGGCTGCAATTAAAATGTTTGGGACTCAGGGGGAGACTGGGAAGGAGAGGGGGGGGGGGTGAGAAGGGACGAGAAGAAAGAAGAGGAGGAGTACAGCGGGAAAGTGAAGTGTTTACGAGTCACAAGCACAAGAACTCTCTCTCAAGGTTTTCTATTGAGTCTGTCCGTTTTTCCTCTTGAGACATCTCAGACATTATAAAAGTAGAAACACGTAACTCTAAACTTCAAGTGTTGATATATTTGAAATTTAAAGTACCAAGACAGTCGATGAGGATGGTTCGTTTTCCTCCACAGAAGCTGTTTTTTTTTCAACTTTGCATCTGAGAAGTTGATTCTCCTTGTTTACTGACAGTGTGGTTCAGGAAGGGTTAACATTTTGGTTTTTAGTTCATGTATTAATTGTAAACAACAACAACAGAAGTTTTGAAATATGTAGATAAAAACATTATAATGGTGACTGCTAAATATGATTTCAATTTTGTGTAAAAATCATCACAGTTCTGTTTCACCATCACCTCATGAAATAGGTCAATTCTCTTTTTTTATTTTGTTTTTTTACAATATGAAAGGAAACTGTCAGGTTGTGGGTCTATAAACACAAACTTCTTTTTCTTTAGGTAATTTGAGGCATTAATCCCACTTGTAGCCCGTGAAGACTCTCCACCAATCTTCACCCTCTTTTAGTTTTTCCCTCTCTTTTGTCCTCTTGTCTCCTTTCATCTCCTTCTCTTCACTTGATGGCAGATTTCAGTAGAAAACACAGTCTTTAAACTTGCATTAAGAGTAGAAAGTTTATGTGAGAGGAAAGTGTGCATGACCTCGCGCTGTTATGTGTTTGTGTGATAGAGGCCCTGCGTTAAACTAACAGAGACCCAGGAGGTCTCTGGGCCGTCCTTTGTCCCTTTTTTCTGTCTCCTGCAGGCATACAGGCACTGAACACACACACATACACACACACGCACACACACACACACACAAATCACATTTCACTAACTTTGTTTGTATCCTAAGAGGTAGAACTATCTTTACAGAGGCTCCACCCCATTTACTGCAGGTACTGTAAGTCCACCCTTTCAAAGTAAGAGCTAGAACATTGAATTCTTTTCAATTGGTTTAAACACATTGGTGGTAAATGGTACAACGTGTGACGACTACAACTTAATATAAAATTGTCCTTGTGAAGACACTTCTTCTCTCCTTTAACAATAAACTCATGCCCAAATCACTCAAACTGTAGGTCATAAAATGAGTCGGTTAACAAAAGCCTCCCTGGTTAAAGCTGCCCCCACCCCCCACTTCACCTTTACAGGCTAATTCAGGTCAGTGACTGCTTTCATTCTTGTCTTGAAGGTGATCACTACATACTTTGACTTTCAACCCAAATTCCACATAAAACTGATGCACAAGATAAGATTTTTAAAATCTATTTTTCAAAATAATTACATTTTTGAACAGATGATCCTACTTAACAAAAATCATTAGTTAATTATGTGCCAAATTGCAAGTGTTAGAGGTTTAGTTAACTGTCTCATGAACGTATTAACATATTAACTGTTCCCTTAAAACAAATTAATTCCATTCAGAAATAACAGTAGGTACAAACTAATATGTATGTTTGTCACATTACACTGTTTGATGTTTTTATGTGCTTTCTTTTGTCTCGTTGTTTTGCACAGAGAAGAAAAAGCACTTGGTTGTTGAGCATCAACATGTCCGACAGCTGTGGGACAGATCTGCAGCTGTGTGTGTGTGTGCGTGTGTGTGTGTAGGGGTCGTCCATTGGCAGGAAGCAGTAGGCAGCGAGTGATGTGGTCAGACCCTCTGTCACCACTGAGAGGGAGAGAAAGAGTCCGGTGTCTCTGTCTTTTTGTCTTCTTCCTGTTGGTTGTTTTCTTTTCCTGATGATTTTTCTTCATTACATAAAAACATACAAACAGATGATGTCTTCTGTTGCTAGCTCTGGCTATTCTGAGAGATTATCTGATATGATGTAAACAATTTCATGTGTGGCATGATTTTCCATCTGGCAAAAGCCTTTTGCCAAAAGTTGTTTTGGCTGTTAGACACTAGACGAACAGCCAAAATTCCAGATTTAAAAGTAAAAGCTGGAAATAAGCTTTCATAGAATCATAAAGCTTAATACCTCCCTCAAAAAAGTGAGTATACTTTGAGAATTAATTAATCTTTTATCCAAATATCTTGTCCAATATACATAAATATGTATTTTATAATTTTGATGTTTAATTTCTTAAACGTTACAAACAGTAAAAACTCAATCACTGTCCCGTAAATCTGTCAATCACCTGCTTTTTCATTCAGAAAAGTCAATATCAACTACATTTTTATCTAAATTTACTGTGCTGAAGTTTGGTCTCTTTGTGATAAAGTTCAGATTTCCTTTTTCTTTTTTACAGCAGTTGGTCTGAGATTAAAAACCTCCTACTCTCAAATGAAACATAAATAAAAGCTCCAGTGAAAAAATATGACAAACACTGACTTTTTCTGAAGTGATTTATTTTCATTGAGAGGGGGGAAAAAAGGAATTTAGAGAAAAGGAATGGAAAAAGCAGAATGAGGGTTTAGTGTGGAAAATCATTTTTTGTAAATAAAATGTTCAAATCAAAGGGAAGAAGGAGAGCAGCGGTGGCTGAGGGAGGTGAGCGAGTAGGAGGTAAATTAAGGGAGTCGGGGGAACAATTAGGTGGGAATTTCCAGTGTTAGTAAGAGAGTAAGCTTTTGTTATAACAAAGTGAGGGCAAGATTTGAGTTTTCAACTGAATGAGAAAAAAGATTAAAAAAGGACATAAAAACTAGGAGAAAGATGACAAAATAAAGCCGTGCACTGTGGTTTTATGTTAGTGTGCAACCCATTTCGTTTACCTAGAAACGACTAAAGAACGCCTGCTTTGTAGAACAGAAGACATGTTTAAAAAATTACATTATTGTTTTAAATGACATAAAGGATGGAAAAAAAAACTTTAGAAATTCTGCTCAAAACTGTAAAATGTTTTGTGTCCATGTTTAAATGCTATCAGATAGTAAAAATTACCAAAATTCATTTAGAATTCATTAGAATTTTCTCCACCGCCTTTAAAAGAGAAAAATAATAGTTCCAAACACATCTCATCAGTACGTATGTTGAAAGTATTTTGGAATTGGTTAGTAGGAAAATGGAAAACAAAAGAATTCATGCAACATATTTTTTTTCACTATTCAGATAAAACATGTTTAATGGCTGTAAGAAGTTTGATTTTAAAATGTTTTTTGATGAAATAAACCGAGTCAAATATTTTCCACATTATTGTCTGTTTGAGGATTTTACTCAGTCAGTTTCCTCCTTTTTCATCTGAGGATCAGACAGAGAAGCAGCTCCAGTTTTGTTTAAAAGGTTTTAGTTTATAAAACTCCACTAAAGTTAACAAAATTGTGTTTTACTTTACAGAGCAGAGTGCTTTAAGTTCCATGTTTCTCCTTTTACAGGCACCTCTGTGGACTTTTAATAGCTATCATAGAAGATACTGAAACAAATATTTACATGCTCATCAGAAAATATGTGCCCATTGTTTAATTACCAATAATAAACAGAATCTGGTAAAAGTAGTTAACAGAAAATCAAATATCCAAAAAAATGAAAAATCAAAGTCAGCGGCTTAAAAAAATGAGTAAAATGCAGCATTTTCAAAATCTTTGTGAGAATTCTGTCATTGCGACTATGTTTGGATATGTCTCAGATCTGAATGCAGATACTCATATCTACATACAGTATCATCTATCATGTGAGTTAATTATCATTAAAAACTTTTCCCTTTCTACTAATGTGCATATAGTTTTATAGCAAATATTGAATCAGACTTGATTGCTAAAACAAAGTTTTTGTAAATTTTAATTGTGAAACATCAAAAAACTACAGAGAAGTTCAGAGAAAGTCCTCACACACTAAGAGACATTCACTTTATTCTGTTGTCGCCTGTTTTTCTTCTAATTTTTATTTTCAATTTAAAGGAAATTCCTGTAAATTGTCTGTTCTTTGATGAACTCACGTGAGCACAAAAGAAACGCACGAGAGAGCAACAGATGGAAAAAAGGGGGAGAAATGATGAGAGGGGAGATGTCCAAGAAAATCAGAGAGGGAGAGCAAATTATTTCAAAGAAAAAGCGGGATAGAAAAGACTCGTGTAGGAGAGTGAAGGAGTTTACTCTTAGATTTTTCTACAGGAATGGCAGAGCAGACCAGTTCTGCCCCCTAGAGGCAGTGCACTTCTGTTTGTGAGTGTGTGTGTATATTTGTGTTATCATGAAGAGGGACATCCTGTGACGATGACTCAACACTTCCCTCACACACAAACACACTTATGTGTATAGATATGTTGATGTTTTTTTTTCCATTTAAAAACTTGCTAACAGACATTTCCTCTAACAAAATCCCTCTGACACACACACACACACACTGTGATTATCACCTACAGAAATCTTGATTTCAACAAAGTTATAGTTGCATTTTCGTTTTTTGTATGTGTGTTTGCGTGTGCCTGCACGTGTGCTTGTGAGTCATGGCCTCAGGTGAAAGCGCCTGGAGCTGCCTCCTCAGAGGAGGAGGGTGTAGTGGGTGTGGCCCAGAAAAAGAGAGAGAGAGAGAGAGAGAGAGCAAGACTTAGACATAGAGATGTTGATTTTTTCTGGCATTTGAAAACAGGACTCCAAGTGGATCACACACACTCCTGCACAGAGACACAGAGACACCAGCGTGGAGTATCAGCACTTGGAACGGAAGGGAAGAACTGCACCTGTCCCACACACTCTATCCTCACACACATATTCAGAGAGGATCTCACGGGTCGTCCCTATGTGTGGATGGGACCAAAGTTATACGGTACGTAAAGCGGAGTCTTGTATTTTTCATATGTATCCAAAAGGAAAAATACAGAGAAATTATCTGTGATGTTTTTAAGTTTAAATCTTAACTTCCATGTTTGCTCTGAGACTTTTTGACTTTTAAGTCTAATAACATTTAATTTAGTCAACTTTTAAACTGTATTTAAGCCAAATTTTTTTTGAAGTTTTGGTGATTTATTCTAAAATCCATTGGTTTTTTAGTTTAACCTCAGCACTGAAGCTGCCATGACTCTGACTTGACAAGAGTTTTAAGCTTAAGAATTGCTTTTATTTCACTCAATAAGTGTTTCACTTATTAATCTGTTCAGGTGAGCCTTTTAAAACCACAGGCATGTTTATGGGATTGCTTTTTTACTTATATTTTCTTAATCTTGTCTTCACATCAAAAGGAATTCTGTGTTCTTATTAAGGATTTGAAACAAGAAAAGATCTGTTTTCTGTTGTTCTCTTATTTGTGTAAGTTTCTTGTTAAAGTTCACGTTAACTCAAAACCTTTCTGACTTGTGCAGACTCAGCTTTTGTGTTTTCAGTTGGTCTGAATGTACAAGAGATGAATTGTCTCTTGGTTCTTGGTTTCACTATTAGTTTTCGATGCTGCAGCTGTTATGCAAAGAAGGGTCACAGTTTTGCTGAAAGAACAAATATTAAATATAAACATTTTCATACGTGGTTATTGTTTAATTTGTGTGATTTGAAAGGCAAATTTAGCAGAAATCTTTTGTCGTTTGGAGATTTTTTGCTAGAAAAAGTGCAAATTTTAGAGTTTTACAAGTGATGGATTGATATCATTTGTTGCATTTTATTGTCAATTTTAGCTTGTAGATGATTTAAAGTCACTTGGATAAAGTTTTACACACGTTTTTATTTATGTATTCATCGAGATGATTTCGTCAGTGAATTGTTTGATATGGATTTTGAGGTGAAAATGATCTTTAATGACCGTTCATCAACAGCCTGGCCATTAGAAGCGGGTTGGAGTTGTTTTATTCTTGAGGAGTTTTGACTGGAGCCACTTGGATGTGAAATACGTTCCTTTCTTGTGGCTTCAGAAAGTTTTGCAGGGCTGAATGTGGCCACTGAAGATTTGCTGCTTTCCGCTCTTCTGTGTGGGACAAGCAGCATGTTTGTGTGGATATCTGCCTCTCTGTGTGTGTTTGTGTGTGTGGGATAGTCTTGGGTGGGATTGTGTTTGAAGTTTTGTTTGCGCTGCTGCGGCCCCCCAAATGGAAAAGTTTTTTTGACGCTCCCTTCCTCATCGCTGCCTTAGTCCATCACCAACACACACACAGCAACACGCACGCCGGGAGTCGGGATGATTTGCCGGTTCCGCTGCTGTGCCACTCTGCTTCCAATTTTAGCTTCATTCAGACACAGACAGCATTTCCTTCCTCTGTCTTCAACCCCAGGGAGATATGGGAGGGGGGGCAAAAACAGGGGAAAACATGGGAAATGTTACGTCAGTGCTGCCTGAGCAAATTCACCTTTTTTTCAATAAATTTAAGCTTGATGCCCAATAAATGACCAAAGAAACCCAACAAGAACTTTTTGTATCAGCAGGAAACATAAAAAGTTAAAAAAAAAAAAAGATAAAGAATGAAGCTAAAATTTGAAGAGAAGTGATGATAAAAAGGTTCCTATAAATCACATATTTGTCATGCTGGATATTGCTGAGTGACAAAAATATGTAAAAAAATGTTGTAATAGAGTTTTTTTTTACTGCTGATTATAAAAATGGGATTTTCAGAACTTAAATTTACTGAATACAAATAGAAAACTCGTCAAATGTTCTTAAATCGTCATATGATTGAAAGAATTTTGTAACGTTCGTGACATTTTTGCTGTTTTTTATTTTAGCTCATAATTCGAATTGATTGCAAGAATCATTCAGACTTTAATCCTCTTTAAATGTGAAAAAGATAAATGCACAGTCAGTTTCATTACAGCACAATGTTTAAAGAACAAGCGGATGATGATGATGATTTCTAAAACTAAGAAACCTTCAGAAATATTACAGTTTGGGGAGTCATGCTGAAAACTATTCTGAAATGACTAAACTTTTACTGAAGTCATGAATGAATGAAATATCTCCCGTTTCCCAAATTGGTCTAAATGGTTGACAAGTTTACTGCCTGTTCCTTTGTGTGTTTCTGTGCATGTGTGTATGAGACGCTGGAGTTAGTCAGACCCCCCCTCCCCACCCCTTTTCCTCATTGAGTCACCACACACAATAATCAAAGTTCTTCCTCTTTTCTTTGTCTTTCTTCAGCTCCTCATCACAGTATTTTATCTTTTACAGAGAGAAATGTGTTTTTTATCATTTTGATCTCTTTTTTTTTTTCATTATTTTCATTTCTTATCTTTTCCTCCCACATCCCTTTATTCCTATCTTTTTTCCACCTATTTCTGATGCCTTTTTCTTTTTAGATTGCTTTCTTTAGTTTTTACTTATCTGTGCTTCCCTGTCACGGTTTCTTTTCTTTCTTTGTTTTTTTTTTTTGCTTTGCTTTTTTTCTCTTTTGATCTCTTCTTTGTTTACTGGCCTTATTTCATTTGCACTTCCTGAAACCATTTCCTTCCAAACTACCTTTCTTTTGTTTTATTTTTTTGTTTTGTGAATTTTTTTATTTTTTGTTCTTCAGCAGAGCCATTGCTCTTTCTTTCAAAAGTGTTTTATTTTCGTTAAAGAACAGATCAGAAACATTAAAGACACTCTTCTACTCACTTTTTCTTTCCCTAGGCGACCTCTCATAGCTCGGCCATGTTGATCAGTGAGGAGGCGCACACCATGGAGCAGGATGACACAAACTACAGGCCCAAGATGGCCTCTACAGCCGCCAGCACTGGTTCAGATGGAGCTGAGACGATGACTGACACTGATGTCGACATGGAGATGGAGGAAGCAGACATGACCAAATGGACAGAGAAGGAGTTTGAGGAGAAGTGCACATACATTGTCAAAGACACAGCGTTGGAGGCAGCACCAGACAGTGATGCTGTGATGACCACAATAGCCGAGGCGTCACTGCCCCGAAACCTGGTCTTCAAACATCGTGCATTCAGCAAGGAGGTGAGATTAAGACACAAACACTCACAAAGGCAGACGGGAAAACTTTCTCTCCAGCTCCAGTTTATCACTCACACAAACCGACAGAGAAAGCCATCTAAACGTTAACAGAAGCGTGAGTCAGGCGCAGGTCATGTAATGAAGAGGTGGTCACGTCTTGTTGTAAATTTTCACACACACAAAGGAATGTGGGCACAGTTGGTGGGGTTAAAGCGCCCAAAGCAAAATTTACACACAAACACATTTATAAACTATTTCATCCAGACATGAAAACTCATTTAACATCTAAGAAAATAATGATGTGACTTGATCCTAAATGTTATCTCATGGCCTTTCAGCATGATATACCCATCTCTGAAGGCAGGGGGCGCAGTATCATGTCTCAATAAACAATATAAATCCACTTATTTACCGTATTTTGGCATTAATTTATCAGATCACATATAGTAATGATGAATCACACAGATCATTTGTCTTTTTTTAATTTTCAAAGAAGGGAAAGTGAAATCTGATACATTCTGTGCTCATGTGCTGACCTTCTTCAACTCACAATCAGCCACCGTGACCTTTTTGAAAAATGTAAAATGATAACATTTTTTTGTCATTGATCAATCTGGATGTGAAAAAAAAGTCCAAATGTCAGACAGTCAAAGGTCTAAACTGAGGTTGGGTAACAGTGATTGAGTGCACAAAATCAAAATGACACTCTTAATGTGATTAAGTGAAAAAACAGAGGGTGCTTTGCCACTGAATGCTGATTTTTTTATTTTATTTTTTTTATTTGCATTTGGAAACAACATGAATTTCACATTTTTCTTTTTGCAGCCTTGATCTGTCAGTCAAATGAAAAAAAAGAGAAAAATAATAACTTAGATTGTGTCAGTTTTTTGATGATTAAACTGCAGAAATTTGGTGTTATTAAAGCTGCAGTGCATCTGCTACATCCTGCGTTTTTCTGAGGCATTTGGGTTTAAAAAATGTGCAAGACTGCAGGTCAAAAGGTTGCAACTTTATCAGTGTCAATAGTGTGAATTTGTCAGTAAAACTGCACAATCATAGATTTTCTCATCAGGGGCTTATCAATGGGGAACTGAAGTAAGAAGGAGATGAAGAGCAGGAGTGTGATGTGCTTACGAACTGATATGCTATCAGTCATCATTAATTGTGACCAGGAGAGGAAGAAGAGAAAAGCTGATCAAAGGAAACTGAATTTGAGTTCTAAAACAAAGGGAGAGCTTTGTAAAAAAGAAAAAAAAAGAACATGTTAATAAGGCTGAAAAGGATATGAGCACAAGCACTAATACACTCATGTCTGGTCCTGTGGAGGGAAAAGAGAAAAGGGGGATTTCCCACATCACCAGGGAACAAGGGGTTTGGGAAAGACTTCTGTTTGCGTGGGTTTAGCATGAAGAAAATGTGTGCAAGTGTCTTTCCCTCCCATCAGTGGCTGGAGCCTGATGTCTAGTCACCACTTAATCCTCTTCCCGACTTCTTCTCCTTCTCTTCTCTCGTTCTTTGATTTAATCACAACACAAAGAAAAAAACTATTTCTTTGAGTTCTTCGATGTTTTCCCTCGCAGCCTCTGAAGTGGCGGTGGTTTTGGTTTGATGTGGTGACCACTGGAGGTGTGACAAGAGAATGATTTGAAAGAGATTAGACAGTTATTCTATAGTCAAATTAACACATGAATGAAATGAGGTGTCGTTCGTTCATTGATCGCCGTCTCTGCAGACGGCTGGCGTGTATTTGAAATGAGACCTAACTAGACTTGTACAACAATTCAGAAGCCATCATATTGTGACACATATCAATACTTGATTTAGGTTGCTTGTTTTTTTAACCTGCGTGTGCGTGTCTTTGTGCAGGTGGTCGGCGTGTGCAGCAGGGAGTACATCCCCAAAGGAACTCGCTTTGGTCCCCTGGTGGGCGAGATCTATACAGCCGACAGTGTCCCCCAAAACGCTAACCGCAAGTACTTCTGGAGGGTGAGTACACACTTTTGAACACACACACAAGGCCCACACATTTCCTCAGAAGCCGGAGGGACCCCTTCCTGTGACATCACACACGTCTAAAGTCAGTCAGTTGAACAGGAAACCGGGCTTGTTGTTTTTTTCTGTGTATGAGGAAAAAAGGGGGGGGTGTGATGTCACATTCACACAATTAACATGTCACATCCAGGTTCCTGTAAGTCAACACAGACTTGTAGAGAGTTAGAACATGTTTCATCATTACCAGTAACTGACAGTGAGACAACACACACTCACGAACCACCTACCTGCCGCCTGCTGCCTACGCGCTGAGTGTGTGTGTGTCCTCATCAGTGTGAGCGTGTGGTGGGTTTGACTTACATGAAAAGAAAAAGTGTAACCACAGGCAGAAAAAAGTCATGAAGGTGTTCAATTCATCTCACTTTCTCACACGCTCACACAGCAATAAGAGAGAACCTAGCGACTAACACAGAAGAAGAATATTTTAAAAAAACCAAGAGGAGGAGGTGAGGTAGAAAATGACTTGATTCTTCCTTTCCCTTTTCAATATAAAAGAGAATCTTATCGTCGGTGACAGACATTCTGTCTGACTTCTCATGTTTTACCCAAACAGAGGAAGACAAAGAGAGGGAAATGGTAAGATGTGAAAAGATGGAGGGAAGATAAGTAAGATGAGAAAAGAAGTACGTTTGGATGTGACGTTTGAATATTTAAATGCAGCATCAGCTGATTTATTGTCTATAATTTATAGGCTATTTTTTTAATTAATTGCAGTAACTCAGTCATTTTTTAATTTCATTATTTAGATTTTTTAAATTGATTTTTATTCATATGTTAATTACTTGTTTTTAATTAAGATTAAACAGGAAAATTAATATTTTAACTTTTTACAGACTTAGTTAGATAACTGTTTCCAATCAGTTAGTTAGTTATTTAAAGTTTTCTGAGTACTAATGCTGAGTTAGTTCTGCATAAGGAAAACAAAAAGTGTTTAAATATTTAGAAATAGTAACGATTTGTGTCTGTTAAGGAAGTCAGACACTTTATCCTAAAGGGAATCAAAATCTAACATTCTCATCTTTTCATTCCAGATCTATGTTGATGGTGAGTTTCACCACTTTGTCGATGGTCTGGATGAAACTCGATCTAACTGGATGCGCTACGTGAACCCAGCCAACACAGCAGCCCAGCAGAACATGGTTGCATGTCAGAATGGGATGGAGATTTATTTCTATACTGTGAAACCCATCCCTGCTGGTGCTGAACTGCTCGTTTGGTACTGTCACGACTTTGTCCGTCGTCTGGGAAACCCACTGTCAGGGGAGCCGATGATGCAGAAACTGAGTAAGTTCATGAACTTTTTTCTAAAATCTTTTCATAAGCATGAGAAATGTATAGGAAACGTCTTATTTTCTGCAACCAAGTTTGCCAGAAGAAAAAAAAAATGGTTTAACAAGTCATGATGTTTTCACCGAAACCTGAAAAGCTTCTTTTTATATAAAAATAACAAACTTTAAATCTATTGGCAGTGTGTGATTGTGTGTTTTGAGTTTGTCCCGTCGCCGCTCTTAAAGCCTAACAGTGTTTTTTGACTTTAGCTATGTCTCCTTCCTCCTTCAATGTTAGCCTGTCATTATCTCTCACACACACGTACCAGAGTACAAGACCGAAATCCTTTCATCTCTGTCAGTGCCATCGTTGTATTTGTGTGTGTGTGTTTGCCAGTGACAGTGTAATTACACACACGGGTATATGGCCCCTAATGCCACAGTCTTACACACTTAAAAAGCTGCTTTTAACATAAAAGCTCACACAACCTTCCTCAACCTCAATAAAAGCAGCAGAGGCAGAGTGTGTTTGCTTGACTCTCTGTCTTCGTTAACCTTTTTAATGAGGAAGTCGTCTCAAAGTTTCTCTAGATTCACAAGGAATTATATATGTTGGGAAAGATGAGTCATTGTACGTTTTTAACTGTTATTTTAAATAGTGTTTGACTACAAGTGTCAACCAACACAAGTAATTCTCTCTGCATGCACATTCATGACACAGCAAACATACTGCACTTATCCAGTTGGGTTGAGTTGATCACAGAGCAAAGAAGTTAAGAGGGAAACAAAAAGACAAAGAACAGGAGCTGAGGGGTATCCAGGTGGGACTTCAGGCTAATAGCAGTCTTAAGGTGGCAGAGGAGTCACTGCATCCAGTCAGAGTGACTCCACTGCCCAGAGAAAAATGCGCATGACCTGAGGGGTAGAAACACAAGGGATCCCCTGATTCCTCCTAGCTACCTCCCATCTCTCTCCATCTCAACACAATGTGTATAAACTCTATGATGTGTCTTTAATTAGCTGTTATTTAAGTGCCAACTTGCCACAGAGTTTAAAATGGATTTGTTCATGGATTTAAATCATACTTTGTCTCAGTGGAGAGCCCTTTAAGTTTCTAGACCTGAAGACATTCCTTAGTTTTATGAATTTACAATCCCTAAATGACTGTAATGATTGACTGTTGCTCTGCTAACAAGGTCAGAAATAATGTCTTTAGCTGAGTAAAACCAAGAAAACCACAGTCTTTCTGACTAAGTAACGTTAGACTGAAACTCAGCTAAAAGGGCAAAAGGTAACAAGACGAGGAAGCAGATGATGAATCCTCTGAATGCCATGCACTGAAGAATTTGCAACTTGATCACTGAAGTTGAAAAGCTGGTCTGTGGGGTTACATATTCATCATGAAGGGCCTGGCTATGAATAATTTTCATTTTGAACAATAGCTTGTGACTTAAGCTTGATAGAATGTAACTTGGCCACTCACAAGATTATGTTTGACAACTAGAATTGATTCATTTTTGAGCAACTTGACTGTGAATGAAACATTTTTACTTGTTGAGTTATTTTTAAATTCAGTTAAGAAAATCCTAGAAATTACTCAGTGGATGAGTAAAACTCGTACGTCTCCCCACATTTGTCTTTACAAAAATACCCACAATGTCCTAAAGGGGGCATCAGAGTTTCTGCACCAAACCAGGTGACCTCCTGTTTTTTGTGATAACAAGTGTTGCCTGTATTATGCTTTTCTTTCTGCATTAGTTCTTTCCAGCATAGACATTACAAAACTAGAGTTGACAGCATAAGTGTGAGTGAGTAAAATGACTGAGCTTGCACTTCTCTCACTCCTTTACTTTCTCCTCTCCCTTTCTCTTTTGCCCTTTTTTGTTGCCATCTTATTGCTTTTTTTAGTTTTAGCACTTGAGAGCGCCTGTCATCCATAAGCGTGTTCAAGGATACTCTGATCTACTGACAAAAAACATTCTTTCTACCTACACTTGGTGCTGATATAGGAAAGGCATGCTGATGCATTCACACTCTCCGTTTCATCTCAAACACATGCAACCTCACATGTGGTGCTTGTGTGTCTTTGTGTGTCAGTGTTAAGCAATAACCCTGATATATTATGCCACTTAAAAAGAGCAGAAAGAGGGTGGAGGGAGGGGGCTGCATGGAGGTAGAGCTGCACCTCCTACCCACCCAGTTGACTACTTGAACTTCCTGGCAGAAGGGCCGTGTTGACAGATTGATATCGCCAAAATGGCCGCCGTGTTTGTCTTCTGGAAGAGGGATTGAGGGAGGAGGAAGAAGAGGAGGAGGAAGGCTAACTGATAACCTCAATGTTTACACACTGCCGTTATACTACTGACGAGTCACTGACTGAGTGTGTATGTGTGAGTGACAGGGTGAGCTGGGAGGGAGTAAAGCAAATTTTACCCAGTACTGGCATTCCGGATTAGTTCAGTCACTCTCATACACACTTTCTTAAACTCTCACACACACATGCACACGCTCCCCTCTGGGCGACCTCATGGTAAAGAGCTGACTGGCTCGTAAAGGAGCTTATAGATAATAGATGGCTACATTTTAAGGCTGATCTGAGGTAAATAACCAGCTGAGATGTGCTGCTAACTGACAGAATGTGTGTGAGTGAGCTCTCCCCCTAATCCACTCTTTCATCATGGAGTGAAGACAGTAGGTGTGAGTGACTGGGGAGGAAGCTCTCTAATTTACCCTTCGACCTGGAAACAATAGCAAATGGCGAGGAAAAACGACAGAGAAAGAACTTGATCAGAAGTGTGTTCAAGTTGTCCAGAAGAGAAAGAGTCAACAAATCAGACAGAGGCCTTTGTCTACAGGCGCCTCTGTGTGTGTACCTTGTCACATGGTGTGGGTGTGTTTGTGTGTGTTTGGGGAGGGCAGGTGGAGGACAAGCTTTTTTTTCTTAAGATATCTTCAGCAGGAAACCCTCCATCAGCCCTGTCTGTCTGTCTGCCACAATTCTGATTTTATCTTGATTTTATAGACTTACACGTCACATGCACCACACACACAGTGCCTAAAGGCAGATGTCACGCCTCACTTCCTGTGTTTTGCTCCCTTTCCTTGCCCCTCACCCTCATTCATCAATTCTGTCAAACTAATTAGCCCACTAAGTTACTTATGGTGTACTTTAACACTAAGACTTCCAAAAGGCAGCTCAGTTTAAATCAGTTTTAACGTTAATGTTATCAGTACTTTAAATGTCAAAATGTAGGCGCAATGGTTTGCGTAAAAAACAAATGGCTTCTTGGGGGGCCCTTTTGGTTACTGTCGAAACCATACTTCATCTAAAGCTTCCACTTTTTAGAAACATATGCTGACCTAGTTATTCTTTGTGTGTTTATTCAGAGAATTCCCTTTTGGAGGTCAAACAACAGCAGGTGGAAAAAGAGGAGAGCTTAGCTGAAGCATCCAGCCCATTTCCCCTTGCAGTAACCCCCAGCCCACCCAAGAGGGAACACAGTGTCCTTTCCATTTTGCGGGGCACCAACAGCACCTCAACATCTTCATCCACCAAAAGGGAGCCCAGTCGTCCACTTCCTACCCGCCTGCACTGTGCTGATAGTCCAGAGCGTCCGATATACCCTCGCGCCATCTACCCATCTACTATCACTCATCACAAACCTGGACAGCTTGTTTACCCCATAACACATTCTCCTGTCAAACCATCTTCAGCCACACCTAGTCCATCTGCAAGGAGCAGCCCAGACAGCAGTCCTCAGGGTAGTCCATCTGGTCCAGCACAATCAACAGCCTCTTTCTACCCCACCAGACTGAGTTCCTACCCTGGTTACTCCCCACCATCTGCCCCACTCTCTTCATCATTCTACACTCCAGGGACCCCCTACCCACATTACCTCCTACCCCATCCCTACCCCCTGCATGGTGGTAGTGTTCCTGCTGTAGGAGGTATCTTTTCTAGAATTTACCCCGTCTACAGCAACCTCTTACCCCCTCATGTGCCCCTGCTGCCCTCTGATACAGCAGCAAGACGTTTCCTTATGCCTGAACCTATGCACCCCTCCTCTATTTCTGCCCACAGAGACTTTCTTCTTCCTGGGCCCACTAGTGCCTTCTCAGCCGCTACTACGTTGAAAGACAAAGTAGGGCCTCGCAACCCATATCCTGGACACCCTAACCCACATGGACCAGCCCGCGCTCCTTCCAGTGGCTCACCAACTGCTGGCACAGCACCTCCCAGCGAGCAGGTCCCCACTAAGCCTACCTCAGCCCTGCTGGGCAACTCTAATGAACATCATCTTGATGAAGAGGCTATTAACCTGACCAAAGTGAAGCGTGGCGCGGGCTCAGCAGGCTACAAGGCGCTGCCTTATCCTCTGAAGAAGCAAAACGGCAAAATCAAGTATGAGTGCAATGTGTGCAGTAAGACCTTTGGGCAGCTGTCAAACCTTAAGGTGAGTGGGAGTTGTTCTGTCTATGCTTTTCAACATATTGTCAGCTTGTGTGATTTACAAATGTATTACCATTCCTGCTCTGTGAGAACTACAGTGTAATAAGTAGGCAAAATAACAGGTTTATGGTACTTGAAGGAGCAAGTAGTGTCTCCAGATGTTCCCACAAAATAATATAATAAACATTATTGTCTGAAGCTTATGAAGTTGTTCTTTTCTTGACATACAGGTTCATCTTCGTGTGCACAGTGGGGAGAGACCCTTCAAATGTCAAACCTGTAACAAAGGTTTCACTCAGCTTGCTCACCTACAGAAACACTACCTGGTCCATACTGGGGAGAAGCCACATGAATGTCAGGTAGGAAACATTGTTAACGAGGGGCTGATTTCCTTGGTAGTTTATCACCTAACAGTGATTTCTCAGAGGCTGCTGCAAGCTGCTGACACACTTTGATTTAATCTTCTCTTTCAGGTTTGTCACAAGCGCTTCAGCAGCACCAGCAACCTGAAAACCCACCTGCGTCTCCACTCAGGGGAGAAACCCTACCACTGCAAACTCTGTCCAGCTAAGTTCACGCAGTTTGTCCACCTTAAGCTGCACAAGCGCCTTCATTCCCGTGAGCGCCCACACAAATGTCCCCACTGCCATCACCACTACATCCACCTGTGTAGCCTGCGACTCCACATGAAGGGGTACTGCCTGGCAGCAACATCTGGTACCGGCAGTCCAAATGTTTCCAGTCAGGCTTCCTTAGAGGAGATCCACCGTGCCAATGAGGAAATTGAGCGCTTTGACATCAGCGAGCACGCAGAGCGACTGGAGCAGCTGCAAGGAGGGGTGGAGATGGATGCCATGTTGGAGAAGCAGGTGTTGGGGATGTTGTGGAGGGAGACTGACCTTAAGTCCCCTCACTCTTATACCTACCACAACGGCAGTGCCTCCGAGCTTCTGTCAGCAAGTTACGGTGTATATGAGTCCCCGAATGAGACGTCGGTCATTAAGATGCGGCACAGCAGTCCCATTCAACCACTTTCTGCTAAAATTATTGTAAAGCAGGAGTCAGAGGATCACGCTTAAATGACATTTTATAAACAAGAGACAGACTTTAGACTGTTTCGTGGACGTACAGTCAGGAGCAATAGCTGTAAATAAATAATTTTCTGGTTGTCAATAGAAGTGACATCACTGTGTTTTCAACCTTCAGGGACTCATACAGTACTCAGGGCTGCAAGAGACACTGTCCCATGACGAGTCAGTGATTTCAGCATGTATTATTCTTAGACAATCATCTAACCAGGATTTACCTAATGTAATTAGAATAATTATTACCATTATTAGTCTTCTATGATTTTGCGTCTTTTCAGAAGTTTTTGATAATTTAGTGGCTGTGTAATCTAATTTATTATACTTTCTGTTTGTGTTTTCAAAAACAATAAGTAGAGTGGATGTTATGACTAATGGTCTGAAAACATGAGCAAATGTTTCTGTTAATGTTAGAGTTTTTTTTTGTTGTTATTATTTTTTTGTTTTCCTGTGGCCATTTCTCTGTAAATAGTTGTTCTTTCTATGCCCATTTGAGTCCTGTCACCTCTAACCAGTAGAAGCAGGGGTGGTAATTCTTCAGGGTTTTACCTACTTAAATTTTGGAACCAAAGTAGCAGGCTGAAATATAAGATAAACTTGCCAAAGTATGGCACAGGAATTTGTTCATTTGGAGATAAGAGCTTTATTTCGCCGTTCCTTTATAGCTTAAGTGAAACCTGTGTGTCCTTTTCTGACGCTCCTTCAATTTAAATGAAACAAAAAAGGCATTTTCTTTATGTACTTTTTTCACAACAGTTACCTCAGTGTGGATGTGATGATGCGTGTGTTTAAAGGAACCGATGAAAGTGGAAGTTTTCTATTTATTTGACTTTTTTTCTACTTGAAGAACAAACCAAACTGAACTGGAGAGCAGCTCTTCACGTGATCCAAAGGAGCGGCACAGCCCGCTCAACATGTAGCACATAATGGACTCAGGATGCTGGTTAGCCGTGTTTTCCTCTCATCCTGCCTCCTTATTTCTTTTTCTTTTCTTTTCTTTTTTGGTGAATAGATTACACTAGATGCTAAAAACCAAAGTTGACTTGGCTTTATTTTAAATGTACACCAAAAAAAACTGAAAAAGGAAAATTCAGACAAGGGAAGAAAGGCTTAAGAAATGAAAATGCTAAAGACAGGAAGATGAATTTTCTGTATATGATGAAGTGGTTGGTCTTTAGCTCTCACATCCAGTTTTTGTATATATTTTTTCATTATGTTGTTACTACTATTTGTAATTTTTTTGTTTAAAATGACAGCCCCATTCATCCGCTGCCTTGTTAAGAACACCTAAGCACCTCGGCCCTCTTTTATGCACTGGCCCCCTCCTCTTACTTTATGTCTTCAGGGCCGATGCTTGTATCATTTACACTGTGTATAATATCTATGAAACTGGTCAAAAATGCATTAAGACCTAACTTAATGTTACTACAACAGCTGTGATTTTCTGTAGCAGTTGTACATCAATAATATGGACTGTACTTTTTCTGTATTTTTTCCTGTTTTGTTACGTTTCTAATGTTTGACCAAAGCATCTTTTTTCTCTGGTCAGAGCTTTAACTCCAGAGGAGAATCCCCTAAAAACTGTCTCTGTTTACATTCTGGTTTACATTGTTATTTATGTGCAAAAATGTCAAAGTGTAACTTATGATATAAATGTTCACTGCTCTAATTTAAGGCTCTGTGTGTCATTCTTTTTGATTCTCCCTTGGAATATTTCAATAATGACATTTAACGTTGTAATTGCATTTATTTAAAATGATGTTTTTACACACTTTAACTCTCAAAGTCTCAAGTTTTTGGTGTAGAATAGCAGGTGTGACGGCTCACAGATACGAGGCCAAAAGTGCTGCAAGATTCACATTTTACATTTGCCATCGTAACTCTGTTTACCTTCAACCCAAGAAGAGGTCTAGTCACTTGGATTAATTGAAAACACCTGTGTCACATAATCTTAGACATAAATAAAATCTTTCTAATTGATTAATAAATCAACATTTATAAACAGAGCTTTGAAAAACCTCCAATGTAAGATAATCAAAGAGTTTATGATAAGGTTATTGTTTTCAGTACATCAGCTCACAGACAACTGGAGATAGACACCAGCTCCCCGGGACCTTGAACAGGAATAAACGGGTATAGATAATGACTGACCGACTGACATCAGCTCACATATTTTACTTTTTTATCACTGAGACTGCAGTAAACTAGTCTCTTTGGTGAAAAGTCGTGAATCTTTATGTCTATTTCCTTGTAATTCCATGCTTTAAGGGTAGAGCAGGAAATGGGAACACAGCTCCGGCTGCCCTATGGGCTATAGTAACTGTCATCTGTCTTTTATCCTGCCATACACAGGACACACAAGAAACACGGCTCACTGTAGAATTTCAGTAGAAGTTAAAAGTAGAAATTTGGCTTATGTAGCACAGAAAATAACAATCTAATTGCTTCAACTCTAACTCAAATAAAAACTACAGCTCATGCAATTCTTTTATATTAATTATGAATTATTCAGTTATTCTGATGAAAAAAAAATGTAAATACTGACCAGAGGTTCTGCAATGTCTAAAGCACAGCTACAGATAGCCAACCATGTCATTAAGTTTTACTTCAAATTAACCAGAGAATTAAAGCAAAATATAAATGTAAAGAATGTGATGCAAACTTTGTTGTCATTTAAAAGTTTAAAACATAATGTTTGCTTAAGATGCTATTACATTTTTGACATTAGAGTTACTTTAAACTAAGAACACTAACATCTGGAGATTGTGGTCTGGAGAGTGTTTGTTAGTGTTCTAGGGTCAAGATGGCAACTAGCCACTTTGAACCGGACCCCAGCTAGACTAGCCTTAAGCTCGTCAGTCCCGTTAAAACTTATTGCTGTTTTCCCAGATTATGGTCATTCAAAAAGAAACATTGATGAGCCTGCCACCTTGTGCGTGAGTGAGAATCCTCTAGCCAATCAGAAAGCTGCATTCATACAACACTGAGCATGTGTGATAGCGGACAGGTGCTGCACATGTGATGAAAAGACTGAAAAAGTGAAATTAAAATGGGAGTGTTTGGGGAAACACTGATTTTAGAGATTAGTACATAAAAAAGGGGTGTGGTTTTTAATGAATTCAGTTACCATGGTAACTCAGCGTTTTATGTACACATGATGGTTCCCTTCTCCTGGTGAACCTGATCGTGTTTTTGTATCACATGTGCACAGAGGGTCTACAGTGTCTGCTGTGAGCTCACCGGGGGTGTTTGATGGCGAATGGCGTTGCTATGATATTTTGGTAGAAGATGTGTAAAAGTTGTTTTGCTTTGCATTGGCTTACATTCATTATGGCAGACCCCAAAAAGAAATTAACTGCAGTTCAGATTTTATTGTTTGTTTTTGTATTTACAGACGTGATTTCTGTTCCCGAAGTGACGATTAACTAAAACTCAAAACAGAAACAAATAAAAAGGTTTTGTCCCTCTAAAATAAACAAAGTGTCAAACTTTTTAATAATTCAAACTGTGAAATACATTTGAAAAAATGTAAGAAATGTGGTTTATTATCACTTTAAAATCTTTAGTTTTTTTAGTTCTGGAAATGAAGCAGTGAAAAGCTCTAACAAAAAAAAAAGGGATGATTATGAAAAATAGGTTAAATAATTAAGCTGTGCATAAGTCTTAAGCCACTCCTTATTTTTTTGGAACTGCCAACAGAATTATAATTTTCTAAAGGTCTTTTAAAATTTTTCTTTGGATGTTTGGCTGCTTTTTATGAACTTCCTGTCTATTTTTTTTCTTACAATTTTTATAGCAATGCTTTATATTAAACATAAACTAGAATGTCAGAGTTAAAATGAAAATAGCAATGTTTCATAAAATCTAAACGACAACAAATGAACAATGTGTAGAAAACAAAGAAAGGCAAATCAAATGTTCATCTGCCATGTCAGAATAGAACAAACACAACGTTTTATTTTAAAGTCAAACAGATGCGTGTAGCTATCAGCTGTACGAGCTGAATTTCACAGAACTGGTCGAAAAAAAATCCGCATTCATATTGTTGGATACTGAGAGAGTGAAACAGAAGAGTAAAAAGTTACAGTTTGAGAAAGCAGTATCAGTCCATTACCTTATCACCCAACTAAAAGCACCCGGTGCGCCCCCACCCTTTGACTAAGCATCTTTCACTTTTGCGCACTGCGCCGTTCTTTCCTGTTTGTTCAATCTTATTATTACTATCGGGGAAACTTCTCAAGTCACACGTTGACACAGCGAGTTCCACTACCTCAGCAACATGGCGGCGGGGTTTCACAGCACTTTTCTGACCGGGGGAGGACATCACCCTCAGGTCTGGAGGAGGGGGGATATCCCACGGGCCGAGATGCTGGTATCGAAACAACAGGCCTGTCTTCTGTGAGTCTGAGCTGAGGTTTGTTTATACGATATCAAAAAGTTTCAGCTTACCTAGTCCTTCATTTCACACAAACTGCTTCATTCTTAAGTAAGATATTAGAGTTTTTATGTAAAAATGTCATCCCCGATTTAAAGTTGAAGACCATTTAACAGCTTCAAGTCTACCAAGTTAACACACCGATTATATTTAGAGCTAAAATCCTGCCGGAAGTTTCTAAACTTTTATTCCACTATTAGTAAGAGGTTGACCAACATAAAAAAGTTTCTACT
This sequence comes from Pachypanchax playfairii, assembly GCA_006937955.1. Lineage (NCBI taxonomy): Eukaryota > Metazoa > Chordata > Actinopteri > Cyprinodontiformes > Aplocheilidae > Pachypanchax > Pachypanchax playfairii. The sequence goes on along the minus strand of SSNP01000010.1, from coordinate 4,357,675 downwards.
CAACACCTTTAATCTGTCAGTGGGGGATCTCTCAGAGACTTTTTATTTCTTTGAAACTTACAATCTGGAAAGCTTTTATTAGAGTACATGTTAAAGTGTTCATCCAGGTCATAGACCATGAAAGCAGCTTGACTCTTATCTTTTGGGGTTTGCGAGAAACACAGACAGAGTTCTAATAATCTGAAGCTCAAATTCACTTCACCCACTTGTGTGGTTATCTGTTGCCCAGCACCTGCAGAGTGCGGGTGGGAGGAGAAGTGTAAAGGAGTGGGAGGTTCACTGAAATGAAACAGTGCAAAGCGACTTGTTGGTATTTGTTGGAAAATGGGTGGTGTTTGTTGAATTATACATCTCAGAAATGTGTTCCTGGAGCAAAGTCCCTCCTGTTCCTATGGTTTTGTCAACGAGTACCAACTCAATTACAGACCCAGTACTTCATGTACTTAAATTGATATTTATGTTCATTTTTTCAGAAATAGGATCTTTAAGCTTCTATCAAAAGGTGAGATGAGTCCATTAATGACCCCCTTAAACAGAATAAATATATAAGTAACAAAACAGTGAGTATAAAGTCTAAACATGAGCTAATTGATCATAAACAATATTTATAGTTTTCAGGTAAAAAAACAAAAATAATTGGATTTTATTGAATCCACAAAAAATGTCCCTATGTGCAAAAACAGTATGTGATCTGATCAAGTCCATGAATAGAGTTTTATAAATACATTAATTACTTGTTGTCCATGTTGTGGAGAGCCTCAGAAAGCAAATATAAAAAGTATGAGGATGTTTTTGTTTGTTTTGGCAAGATTTGAATTTTTACTTTTTTTTTGGCTTCTCTGATTGTAAAACTGCACAAAGTTCTCAAATACTGGAATACAGAATAACTTGTAAAATGTAAATATGTATCATTCTTGGCCAAAAAAAATCAACAAATGTCTGACAAAGACATTTTAACCCAAGAAATGTGACCATTCATGTGGACTTTTTAGTTACTTGTTTTATTTTTACACCAGTATTTACCTCAGTGTTTTGTCCTTCCTCTCTTCGTTCTTTTCCCAGAAAATTAACAGTCGACAAATCCTTACATGGTAAAACTTGCCACATCTTTTTTTCCATTTCAAGGTCTATTTCTCTTGCATTTAATCTCTGCTGACACTGCAACAAACCTGGGGTGTCTGGCTTCTTTTGCCTTCAGATCAACCTAATAAATACTATAGAAAAATAAAAACATTTATAAATAAGATCATCAGAAAGTTTTAGATGCTTAAGATTGTTTAATATAGACTTAAATGTGCTTCTGCGTTCGAGTCTCACAATGTGTTGTTGCTAGTCGGGGACGGTCTCATGAATGTGTGAAACAATCTGGTGTTGGTCTAATCTTTGATGTATTATTCGTGCTATTAGTCATTCACTTTTGCTATGGAATAATAGATAGAGGTCATATTGAACAAAGAGCAGCTTTGTGACAGAGTGAAACTGTTGAAATTTAAAAATTGTGAATTGCAGCTGTTGTGCATGGAGTTCACAAGTGCCTCCGTGTTTTTTTGTTTTTTATCATATTTCACAAGTTATTCTCCTTGGAATAAAACTGGTTCTTGTTGTCGTGTCTTGTGCTAACCTTTAGCCAGTCCTTGTATTTTATAGAAATACAGCATCTCGTAAAAGTTCCAAATAATGTTCCAAAACATTATGTTTACCAAATTGTTCAGTGGAAAAGTATCAAATGTTTGATATTGTATTTATTTTTAGCATCTATCAGCAGAGCTAATGGTCGGTGGTGATAATAAACATTCAGATGGTTTATCTCACACTTGGGTTGAGATTAAAACAAACACCACAGCCGAACTGTAGATACTCACAATGAGAATGAATCCTGATTATTTTTCAATCAAGCCAACAGGCTGTAACTTTCCAACCACTTGGTTTCCAGATTTCCGTGAACTTCTGTGTAAGTCTGCAGTAGATGTTTAAGACGCGACTGTAAGCAGCAGCTGCTCTGATCGCATTGTTTCAGAGAAAATAATGACGATTTATGCACACACACATACCCACACACATTCTCATATGTGCAAACTCCCATGCATAAAAGCCTAAAAACACAAATAGATACTTGGAAACATAATTGAGCGTATTATACAAATTGAAACACACAAAGTAAATACTTTCAAACAGATGCATATAAATTTGAAATCACACAGTGTTTCTGTTCTTCGTGTCTCCATTTACCGATTAATCATTTGTGTCTCGGGAGATCTTGTCAGTTTCCCCTGACATGATGTGATTAGTTTCTATCCTAACAAAACCACAAACCAAACAAACCCTGCAACACCCACGTTCACATACATACACAAATAAACACTCACACACACACATACTCTCCGTCTCCCCTTAAGCGTGTTCCAGGGTGACTCCATCGAAGATGTTTTCGGAAACTGAACGGCATCCCCTGTGGCTGTTTTCTCGTAAATACTTTAAAGAATCATATAATTGTGCTGCTGAAATACCACAGTGGAGGGTCACTGCTGGTCAGAAAGGGTGGTTTCAACCAACATCTTCTTAATGCCTCCATCCGACCTCCTAGAAATACAGTTTTTCTTTCCCAAACTTTCTAACAGGAAGTCAAAGGCCCGTTTGCTGTTATTGACAGAGGACACCCAAAGTTGGGCAAAGAAAATCCTCAGCAGCTCTTTTAAATCCTTTCTGTCATTGTTCACAATCTGGAAAAGGTTTTCATACCTCATTTATTATTAGAAACAAATGAGATTGTGATGTGAATTATTTTAGGGCACATGTTTTTTCAAATTAAGTCCACATCTCCAATTAATCCTGTTGCTACTTGTCACGTCCTCCAATAGCTTTTCATTTCATCTTTAATTAAAAGAAAACAAGTCTTTATTTTCCTTCAGTTTTTCACTTTACAAGTGGATGCAAAGAGTAAGGTTGATGCATCTCAGCAGTCTCGTGACGTCTCGTGATGGTTTGGTGTTGGCTTCATTCTTTTGCTTTAGAGATTGAAGTTCAAACTCTTAGTAGTAATTTAAAAAGTGATAATGTTCAAACATTTTCACTATATTACACTATATAAAACTTACAGCTGTTCTGTTCATTTCCTGCTCTCGTGGCACATTCATTGTATGGACTGAAAATTAAGCAGCCAAATTCCAGCAGAACTAGTTCTGAATAACAGCAGGAACTTCACATGTAAAAAAATCATGTTTTCATTTGGGAACATGTTAGATTAACCTGTAAAACGCATGTTCTGCATATGTTTCCTTTAGGATTTGGGAACATTTTTATGTGGTCACATGTTTGCTAATATCAAACAGCTTGTTCTACTATTGAATCTTGTTTGGAGCTTCTGGTCTGGGTTTGTGACAAACAGGTGCCTGATTAACAGCACCTGCTACCATGGTCAGCTGCTGTCTCCTCCATGCATGCCATGTTCTGGATAGGATCAGTTCAACAGGGAAACTTCAAAATTATGTGCCACAAAAAAGGTTGAAGCTGTCTCGGTAGCGCTGTTGCCTTGCAGCAAGAAGGTCCTGGGTTTGAAACTGGGCTGGGACCTTTCTGCATGGAGTTTGCATGTTCTCCCCGTGCATGTGTTGGTTTCCTCCGAGGTTACAGTCCAAAAATATGCTTGAAGTTAATTGGCAACTCTAAATTGTCCCTAGGTGTGAGTGATTGTTATATGTGGCCTTGTGATAGACTATTGACCTGTCCAGGATGTAACCCCACCTTCCGCCCAATGACTTCTGGAGACAGACACCAGCTTCCTGTGACCCTGAACAGGAAGAAGCAGGTACAGAAAATGACTGACCAACCAAACATGTCCTGTCATCAGCTGTCCAATCATGCAGTTGAACAAACAACAATAATTATGAGCTGAAAAAGCTGCTTACACTCTGTTCATCCATCCGTCCGTCCATCCATCACTGATTTCTGATGATGTCATAAAGCTCTGAGAGGATCTCTATCAAATTATCTGACTCCTCCACTCCATTAAATCACCATCTCTGGATGACTCCCAATCACCCTCCCAATTCCCTTTTTTTTGGGCAACACAAAGACTTTGGTCAGCATGGTCTCAATCACAAGATCCAGACCCTCTTATTATTCTGATGTTGGTCACTTAGGATATTTTTTAATAAAGTCTAGAGAGTTATAGAAGTCTTTAATGTCTACCATGTGGCTGTAAATTAAGAAGGATGATTGACAGTTGACTTTTATGCTGCTCCCACCAGCTACTCACCTCGTCTTTGACTTGTGCAACATCTGTTTAAAGAATAACGTTTGACTTTCTCCAGTCACACAGTCAGTGTCAGTGGTTAAACACTCACACAGCCAAGATACTCAAAAGATGATGCAACTCATATTAGGTTATACAAAGTTTAAAATTGCTCTTAAAAAAATGCTTCTTTTGGTCTGAGAAAGAGAGAGATTTTCACAATGTTACCAAAAACAATCTTCATACTCCAAATTTAGACCCTCTGATTCTAAATGAAAAGAATAAAACAGATCACAAAGTTTTACTGGCAGAATTCTGTTTCTGTGGACCATGTAGTTCATATAAAAAAGTAAAAATAAAATTAAAAGTCCGTCTTCAGCTTCAGGAAATGGTTTAAAGGCTGACAGGTCTGATTTGACTACATCACGCAACCTTCCTGTATTATGCAGGTGTGAGTGTAACCACTACTACTACTACTACTACTGTCATTTAGCAGACGCTTTTATCCAAAGCGACTTACATTGAGAGAACATACAAGCAAGAATTCAAAGAGAAGGAAAAAAATATAAGGAGGCGGACTGTTTGGAGTCCAGTTTAATTCCGACGCTGATACATCAAGTGTATCAATTTTTTTTTTTTTTTTTTTTTTTTTTTTTTTTA
>SSNP01000010.1:4186180-4344587 GCA_006937955.1 Pachypanchax playfairii | reverse complement strand
GTTCGATGGTTAAACTTGAGGAAACTTGACTCTTTTCTCGCAGAAACCTCGTCCATCAGCTGTCACTGTGTCATCTTACATTATCTGCTCATCAGAAAGTCTGGATCTGCTGTCAAGTGAAAGTAAAATTTGAAAAAGAAAGTTCCTAAATCAATATCTTTAAACATGTTTACAGCTCAAAACTAAAGATCTGCTAGTCCCATACCAAAGTGCATATAAAAGCTTTCTCACAAAGCTGTAGAGATATTGATAATAATCAATTCATAGATGTTTTGACCTTAAAACAACACAATTTCAAAACAAAAAGAGGAAACCTTAATCAATGTGTGTGGACCAGACGCTGGAAAATAAACACTGCAACAAGCTCAAGATCAATTATCTCATATTTAATCCTGTAAATCCTTTTATGAACATAATTTCTCACATTTTTTCACCTAACTTTCACAACATTCTGCAATTTTTAAGTTTCATACTGAGCAGTTTTTTATTTAGAGCATTGTGACAGCCTTTTGTCACATGTCCCAGTCTAAGCTGTAATGTGTTTGTGCCTCAAGATGGGAAAAACACTCATGACTTCCTCTTCATCACTAATTGATCTCATCTGTTGATCTTCTTGATCTCTGCTCGGCTGTCTGATATACAGCAGAGCACGGCAGCCCCCTGAGACGCTTATAAAGTTAAATGATGAGTGTGTGTGTGTTCTGGTTTGGTCTGATTTGTGAGGACCAGCTTTGTGGGGGAATCAGTAAGTTAAGATTTAGTTTTTTGATTAAAACTGGGTTTAAATTTGTTTCAGAAGGAATTTTTTTATGATGTTCTTACATGAAGTTGCAAACGCTTAAAAAACGCTGTGGCGACTGATTTGATAATAAACTGAATGTGTTCTTCCGTTCTTTAATGAAAACACATGAAAACTCTGCGTGTTTGGGAAACATTAATGGACAGCAACAGATGATAAACATATTTCATTAACACATTGCAGAAAGTAATCTAAGAAAAAAATAAGCAACTAAATTTCAGATTATAATTTTAATTCTAAGAATAAAATGAGGGACAGTTTAATGGATTTAATTCTGATAGTTGCGGCGATGCAACAGCCGGAGAGCGTCCTCGCAAATAAGGTGTAAATGTAGATGGGAAACTGTGGTTTTTCTGATTTAGGCAGTACAGTGGGGAACTCAGAGGGAATAATTTGTGGTCTGAGCTGATGGTAAAACTGTGTGTGTATGAGAGAGATTGGCTTCACGGAATCTGGTGGAAATCAGCCATCCGGTAAAGTTGTTTTGGATTTTATTGGCAACTTATTGGAATATACTGGAACGTTTCCAGTTCGGCTTGATGACACAAACTCTTAGCTGCTTTGGAGGGTTATAAGGAGATTTTCAGTTCATTCTTTGTTGCTTTTGTAAACAGTTAATTCTATTGTTCAGTTTTCAGAGTTTTTATGGCGATCTGACACCTGTCACAGAACGAGCAGCTTCAACTTGATTCAAAGAAAATAAATCAAATTTTCAGTTTCAGATCAGTCTGAGACAATGTTTTCATTATAGTTGTGCAAACCTTTAAAGGCGGTTCAGATTTTAACACCAGCTACAGATGGCTCAAATCAAAATAAATTAAAAACACAAGATGAAAAAGTAGGAAAGCAAGTAAAAATGTTTGCTTCATTTTGCTATTAAAACAGCAGTAAAATGTTTGCCGTCCTTTTCTACATTTATACAAATGTCAGCAGGCGTCTTGACATTATGCACACGGCCCAGTAACTGATGACAACAGGATGCAGGTACGTCATATCAAGATTTTTGTGAAACCAAAACTAACAGGATCAAATGAAGACAACTCAACAAAAACATGAGCCTGATTTAAGATTTGGAGGTGTGCAGAGGGCCGTAGACATCTGAAACCACAAAGGGGGACCCCGACCCAAGTGTTGATCTATACCCATTGAGAAATTCCTGTTCTAGCAATACTGAACATGTGAATGCAGCTGAATTTTGTTTTTAAGCTCTTTATTGGCCAAAAATGCATCAGAAACAGGTTGAACAACAAAACTTAAAAACAAAATCTGTCAATTCTGATTCAAGTCCAAAAATATCTGAAGCACATGGAACTAAATCTCTGCTAACAATTTCCCTCATTCCATCCCTACACCTTACTGAGTGTTACACTCCCACCAACCTTTTAATTTACCTCTGCCTCAGTGTGGCGTACAGTTTGGGGAATGGATGATGGGTCGGGAAATCCCATAAAAGTGTGTCAGAGTCTCCATCATTATGTCTCGAGCGGCAGACTGTATAGTATATAAACACATTTTCACACACAAAGACAGACACATTACCCCACGCCGTGTAGAAGTCACTGACTCAACACCATAAATCCGCCGTCCAATCATTCTTGGCGGCAAAAACAGCAGTGAGGAAGCCTGACGTGATGACATGATGTGTGACATCACTCACACGACATGCACTTTAAATTAACAGACCGGCTGTATGACAACAGATGAGAGTCGCGGTGTATTGTGCATGTGTGTGAATTCAGATGAATGTCTACACACACCTGTAGGGGGATATAAATGATGTCTGTAATTAGTACACAAACACACACTCACACTGTACAATTTAACTCCCTGAAAACAAGCGTACGCGCACACACAGTGACAAAGCAGCCTGAGGCGTGTCTGGACAGTTTAGCGGTCTCATTAGCAGCGAGTGGATGCCAACAGATAATTAACCAGGAGAGATGAAAAGTGAGAGGGAGGGTGACTGTCAGCAATAAAACACGCGAGTGAGAGAAAAGATGGAAGAAGTGGAAAAAAAAGGGAACAACTGACGATGTCTCATCTGATAATTTAAACAGAGAAATCACTAAAAGCATGTCCCCTTCACTGCAGACTATTTACTGTCAGTGAATTTAGTTTACAATTTGAAAAATTAAACACACCAATAAATAAAACACCATGAACTGATATGATATTTTAGATATTACTGATTTTTTATGGTTTAATTCTTTACAGAGGAAAAAAAAAATAACATAAAATATCCTTAGATTTTTAACAATTCAGTTTTTGCATGTAAATCTTGTTTTATATGCTTTTACTGACAACAGAAGGTAAAATTTGCAGTTTTATTTTTATTCTTGTATTAAAACTGGATATCTTAATATTTGGTGGCAGAACAGTGGAAAGTTTGAGTTAATTGCATTTTATTTCAGTGTAAAAATGTCAGAGACAAGCTGCTGATGGGAAACGTTTACCTTGCTAAAAATGGTTTCATTGTAAAGCAAGATAAATACAGAGTAATATTATTATACTTTGTTTGATATAGACAGATTTTTGTGGACATGTTATATAAAGCATCTGCAGAGTCTGAGGATCTGGGCCAAGCTCTGTACGGGAAACAAAGCCAGTTGCTCGTTCAGGTTTTGGCAGTGAACAAATACGTTTGGGATCAAAACAGACAGTAAAACCACCTAAAGAGTCGTATTGATGGAGAGAAATCAACACCTTTGTTTCAGATATTTGAAACTTTTTTCCAACTCTGTGGCTCCTTTACATTATGTTTCAGCTTCAGAAACTATCTTAAAGCTCAAATCTTAAACTGTAAAAATTCAGTATCTCCACTCATTCTTGTAGAAATAATAAAGCAAATACATAAAAAAAATCAGTCTCCCTTTAAGCTGATTCCCCAAAGCATTATTAGTTTATCCATTAGATATTAATAGTTATAAAACAGCCTCACCCACCGAGGAGCATGTAACCATTTAACCAAATATAAAATTACATCATTTTCAAGTTAAATGGACATTTTAATGCTAAATAAAATAAAATAAAAAGCAATGCCAAACCATAAGATTTTGAACAATCTGTACGATCACCATGTTAATATTGGAATTAACTCAATTAGATGCCAAACTCAACAGTGATCTCAAGAGTTCAATGCAAACCAGCTCCTGGGCGCATGACGTCCATCAGCTTTCAAACCTCCAACTGAGTCTTTTTAATTAAACTCAATGCTTAAGTTGAAGCAATAAAACAATTTCTGAACTGTTGATGGACTTTCACGAACAGATTTACATGTTTTAATATCAACTTCCTATGCAAGCCATAATGTATGACTGTAGTATCTAAGGCAACTTCAGCAGGACATTAATCAACACTTCCAAAAACAACCAAATCTTGTATTTCCAGGACAGTCTGATTACATGAGGAGGGAAATGCAGGAAGGCGAGATGGAAAAACTAAAAATATCATTCATCTCCTTCGTTCCAGTTCAGATATTTGGTTTATCGGAGAGAAGCAGAGGAAAGGATGGAGAAGATGTGAAGTAGATGAAGAGGAGACATCATCATCTCATTTAGTCATCTCCTCACTCAAAGAAAAAAGTCTATTTGTCAGACAGAAAAAAAAAAGTTCTTTTCATTTTCAAGTTTCAGAGGAGAAACGAGCAGTAGTATCAGTGTGAGGAAAAAGATCAACAAGAGAATGGCAAAGGGAGATCTGTCAAACACCTCCTTTACATTCTTTGTCCATATCGATTATCAAGTTTCTTCCTCCTGTTACTCTGTAAGTTCAGGATCTCCACCATGATCCACTACCAAGTCTGGGGTCCTCCAGTTGGAAGGTGGTGGCTTCAATCTGTGGGTGCAGGGATGACACAGATGTGCAGGAAGTTGTCAGGATGACTCAGGTGTTCGCTGAGCCACTGCAGAGGAGTCTCCAGCAGAGGTTCAATTCCATGGATTAACACCTGGTAACGCTTCTGCTCACCTGGTCAGAAACACAAGAGTTAGCTCACAACATCTTAAACTTCATAAACATCATCAATGTTGGAAGGTCAGATTTCATTACAAATGTTGCCTTGCTATGTTTTGTTGTCCTTCTGATTCCTAATCTCAATTTATTTTTAACATAAAAAGAGAAAAAAAACCTACACGCGACAAATGAGAAAGAAACGAAAGTGAACAGACGATATGTAAATGGGGCAGAAAAAAAACAGTGGAGCTGGGAAAGAGAAAAAGGGGAATAAAAAGTGAGATGTGAGAGGAAAACATAAGAGAGGTTTAAGAAGGTAGAAAGAAAGGTAGAAAACAAACACAAGTAAAAAAAAAAAAGGGAAAAGGAAGATGAAAGAGAAGTAAAATGAGACAAAGAGAAAAACAAAGACCAAGGGAACAATGGTAGAGAAAAAAAGTAGTTACATGAGGTGAGACAGACCACATCAGACACGATGGTAACACCACTGCTGTGGTGGAAGAAAGGAAGAGGAGAGAAAGTACAAGTGTGAATATGAGTGTGTGCTTTCAGTTATGAGACAGGGTAAAGTGGCAGTTGATTGTTTATGCCCTTCTGACAGGATTTGAATTTTTACCTTTCATTCTGACAGTATGTATGTGTGTGTGTGTGTGTGTGTGTGTGTGTGTGTGTGTGTGTGTGTGTGTGTGTGTGTGTGTGTGTGTGTGTGTGTGTGTGTGTGTGTCCGGATATGCGTTGTCCCACCCAGAGCTGAAAGGCCATGACCGAAAAACACTCGTTACAAGAAACGATTTTCTGAAACTCCTAAAGCTGTGTGATTTCCAGATTTCCATTCAGTGACAAAACTGTTCTTACTCCAACTGCTCAAATACATGGCTGACAAATTTTTTATGTCAGAGAAAATACACCAAACTGTAAACATTTAATTGTCTTAAACTTTGCTCGTAAAATCAGGAAAACATAAAAACTCGTGTCAGGAAGAGTGAAATGAAAAGCAAAGACTTGTGGGAAATGTAGTATGTATGGATTTAAAGATTTGTTAATGAGGCCTATTGATGTCACTCACATTTGGAACATTTTAAAAATTATTTTTACTACATGTAACTTCAGTAATAAATCAATATTGTACCAGTTTTAATTACTTACAAACTCATCAAGTAAAATTTTGTTTAGAAAAAAACTTCTGCATGACAGGAAATTAATAAGGTGTCAGAAGGAATTTGCTCAATGCAAAAAAGTCTAATCATTATTAGGTCTGAGAATTTCAAAAGGATATGCACGCACAAGTGTTGGCACGTTGGTTCTCACGTTGTTCCAGGTGATTTAAGCCATGCAGTAGGTTCTACATTCCTTCTAGAAAGACAAAGTATATTTTTATTCTGTTCTCTTTTTTAAGTAAATTGTTTAGTAGTTAAAGAGCAATAACGAATAACTTGCCTCAAAATTTATTTACTGCCTCTACGTATATTTCTAAATAAAACAAATGTCTTAAAGTTGTACTTGTTTAGTATTTTACCATTTTAAATCAGGTATTTTAGTTACTGGACTTCTTTCTCTTCTGTGGAAGGCTGGATGTGCGTGAGAACGGCTGAGTGACGAGCCTTTTCCCGTCTGTCACTTCGAACCTCAGACATACACACACATTTATACTGGTTATCTTAGCTCACCCACTGGGGACGTGACATTTTAGCTCCACGTAATATCAGGAGAACCGTTGAGGCAGAGCCTTAACTGGCGGTCTGAGAAACAGCTCCACCCTACACCTGCTGGGTAGCTGACATGCAGAAATGTGCACAAGGTTTGTGTCAAAAAACCTAATGATTTATAGATATAGATAACAAAAATGGGGCAAATTAAATGTAAAAATAATTCAAACAACTGACTTAAATATATTTATTAAATAAATGCATTAAAACGTAGAAGCCAAATAGTTATAAAAACACAGTTGATAACAAGTAAACATGTTTGGGTTCCTGCAGAAAAGCTGCAGAATGCTGAGGTGCAAACAAGTAAACAAAGTGTTAAAAGTGGGTGTATTACTTTAGTTTGAACAGAAACCTTCACTGTTTACTGTTAGCAGCACACATCATGCTGATAGCAAGTGGTAAACAGCTACTTCTTTACAAGTTTTGCAGGAACTCGAAGGTAAAACTGTTCATCTCTACCGGATGTCAAACAGGACAATAAGAATGAGATAAACTGTAAAGTAAAAACAGTAGGTGTGAAAAAAATGTCTTTGAAAAGAATCATTCTAAGAAAACTAGCTGTGTTAAATCACAGGGGAAGATTTTCAGATGAAATAACAAACAATGTATAATGAATTGAGGCACATACAAAATTATACTGTGCAGCGAACTGTGACAAAACCTACTAAGATAATTAAAAATCATATCTATAAATATATTATCATTAATCAGCAGAAGCAGTTGTAGTTTAGCATAACCCACCTAATAATTTAAAATAAATAAATATTACACAAATTAAAATGACTATTATATATTTAAACATAAGTTTAAATCATTGATTTACCAGAAACTCCTGTTTTTTTTTTATATAAATCATCCTTAAACCACCAGCTGTAGGAATATTTGAAATTTCATGGTATTAAATTTTAAAATTCATATTTCTAAAACAATATGAGCTCCTTTAAAAAAATACCAACAACAGATTCTAAATAACAGCTTTTATTGCTGTTGTACTTATAGAAACTGTAACATCTTACAGATTCTTTTAAATAGTGTTACGTGTTTTTAAAAGATTATTTTTCAGGTTTGTTGGAGTTAAAGCCAAATGAATTGAAAGTAAAAGGTGTGATCCAGCTTTTATGATAGCAGTACTGAGAACACACTTTCCCTGGTTCACACACACACACACACACACACACACACACACACACACACACACACACACACACACCCACACAAGTGTGTTTTGTTATCCTTATGGGGACCGTCCATTGACTTCCATTGATTTTAGTAACTAGATTTATACCTAACCCAAACCCTTTTCCTAACCTTAACCATTACTGATCTATAACTAACCCTAAGACTAACTAAAACTCTATTCACACCATACCTATAAACCTAACCCCTAACCCTAAAAAGGGGAGTCCCCCTCATGGGGACCAGGCTTCGGTCCCCACAAGAACCCTCGGACCCCAGATAGATAGTAAAAGTCAGGAAACTGGTCCTCAGGCTGTCTNCCACACACACACACACACACACACACACACAGCATTTCTCGTTGGTGTTGCTTGCCTGGCAGTAGACGAGCCTTTATGTGGGTGGAGTTGGTGTCTTACTGTCTCATTATGAGAAATGGGGGAAATTCACAATTAGTCCCCCCCACCACCCCCTCTGCCCCCACTACCATCACACACTCAAATACATATTACTGTAGGTCATCACATTACCCACCTGCATCTTAATCACTCAGACACATGAATATCGTATCACGCTAAAACCACACAAAATCATAAAGTAACTGAAGATACGAGGAAAAAAAATACTGATTGATTAAAAAAAACATTGATTCATCAGTACAGATTCTAATCTGCTACAGGCAAAATATGAACATCTGCACCAATGCAACAATGACTTGTTCAACCACAAATCAATTTGAAATGTTGGGTCATCTCCTCATTTCCAGAAAGTCAGACTGAACTTAGTTCCATCAAACTAATCTGGTGTTGTTTGAGCCTTTTGATTCCTGCAGCTGTTGCAGGACTTGAGAGCCATGTAATACAAAGGAAGACCATAATAAGGCTTTCAACTCTAGGGGGTGCTAAAGGTGATTTTGGGAACAAGGGTGTTTTGAAGAAGTCACACAAGAGCTTTGGAGCCTGAGGCAAGAAAAGCCTGTCATACATGTAACTTTTTAAAACTATCAACCTAAACCATGAATGTTTTGGGAGGTCTAATGAGGTAGGAAGTGCTCCACAGATTGGGAAGTGAGCAGTTTGATCAAAGTATCCCCAAACTGTCTCCCGTCGATGCACAGATGGCGGCCCACTGGTGGCAAAAAATAAAGTTAAATAATTTCCCTAAAGGGATCAATACAGTATCAACTATTATTATTATTGTTTATGTAACCGAAGGACATGGCGTAGTTGTAATATAATAAATGAAAAACCCAATATCTGAAACCCTGACCAACTTCATCAGATTACCAAGTCTTGGGAAAAATTATTAAAGAATTTGTTTGAGACACAAAACTTTCAAAGATTTATAGTACAACTCTACATGTTTTCTGAACAGTCTGTAAAGTTCAGTAAAAATCAGTATCTTAAACTCAAACAACTGATTTGTATTTTTTGCCCAAACAACTTGCTATAAGAAGTACAACTCAGATACTGGGCTGCACAACTCCCTCTTTATTCAATGAGAATTTAAAGAGCAGCACCTGTTCCAATTAATCTGCAAAGAAAGCTTTTTGATTTGTATTTAGCTTATTAGCCTTGGATTTTTGAGACCCATTTGATTTATTCACTAGGTTTTATGAAGTAATAATTTTTACTGTCTCCAGATATAACAATCAAAAGATTATTGTTATGTTTTTCACATTACAATATGCCAACTTCAGACATATTTACAAACTAGATCCTCTAACTAACTAATCACTAAATATCTTCTAAGACTGCAAATTCGAGAGAATGGAAGTTCCCCATCTTTAGGACTAGGAACTTGTGAGCATGAGCAATACCATAAACAGGAAAACAAATAAATGTTTTTGTAAAGTAGAAAAAAGCGAACTGATTACAGTAAATACAAAGGTTTTTATTCCCCTAAAACTTCAGGTACAGGCTTTAAAGCAGGGGTGCCCAAACTCAGGCCTCGAGGGCCACTATCCTGCATGTTTTAGATGTTTTCCTGCTTCAGCACACCTGATTCTAATCTGCAACATCTCATCAAGTCCAGCAGAAGCCTGTTAACGACCTGTTTATCTGCATCAGGTGTGTTGAAGCAGAGGAACATCTAAAACATGCAGGATAGTGGCCCTTGAGGCCTGGAGTTGGACACCCCTGCTTTAAAGGATCAGTTATATGACAGGACACAAAAGAAATGAATGTAATAAATGAGGTGTTTTCCCAGTTTGACCAACACCAGCGATTTACTGAAGTGACCACAAGGAAAAAACTTGGGTTGAAATCAATAAAACATACATTTACATAAAATATAAGATCATAAAAAATCATCTCAAACTTATTGTTTAAAACCACAAATCATCCACTATTTTTTAAAATCAAAATTCGCCTTACTTACCATGTTTAACATGATTCAATTTTTACTACATTCCTAAGTACAAATACTTATTTCTTTTCATACCTTTATTTTTTGCTAAAGATTTTGATCCTTTAAAACAAGATTCTGCCCATCATTTCATTTTTTAGACAAGTATAACAGTCAGAACAAAAAGATGGTACATAAAAGAAAGAGGAACCAATGGCAGTTCCAGCCAAACCATATATTGTAATTTTGCATGTATCTAAATTCTTGTTAGTGAAAGTTGTTTTGGGGAAAACAACATTAACTCACACGCACATCCAAACACACACACAGACACACAAAAAAACACAAATAAGGAAAAACAAAGCGGATCAAGCCAAACACCAAGCTAAACAAATATTTATTGGGCTTCCTCCAAACCATAATGACATTAACATAATGTTACTTCCAATGACAGTTGCTACTGCATAGAAAATGATCCTGTTTACTAACACATACACACACCCTGTGGTTGAGTATTACTTTACTGCTGGCCAAGACGACATGTTCTTTCAATCGACCGCAGCCAAACATTATTAATGAAGACCGCAAGTCACAAAGAGTCAAACAGTTTCTGACAATATAACTGGGAGCTAATCAGACTAACAGGCTGACATGATTACCCACTGAATAACTGGCAGATAAAAAAATTTTATCCATGAAAAACTCAGAAAAGTGTCTCTTACTCACATTTCTTAACAAGATAGACAGATATTTGGCTCTTTTTTCAAGATAATAAATATGTTTTATCACATTTTTCCTCAATCATCTGATAATAAGTGAATTTCATCATTATGGCCATCTATAGTTTACAGTGTTTCTTCAACTCACAGAAGTTGGTGAATGTGATCCTGCTGCTACATTCTGACTAACATGTTCTGTGAATTTAGGTTTTTAATGTGCCATTAAATCTTTGATCCAAACTATTTCTCAGCCATGCTGGATATTTGCTTCTATGCAAAAAAAATCAATGAACTAGTACAATAGTGCCACCTTCCTTTGCAGCTACTCCAATTATTTTCACATACTGCTTAACAATCTGGTGCAGTCACAGAACTAACTAAAACCTACCCAAAGTCTCTTGAAAGTGTGGCTTAAAATTGACAAGAAGTCAACCATTTGGATCGAAGAAATCCTGTCTCCTCCTACAGATTTTTTAAGTATTAATTTCAAACTTTGTCAGTGTTCTCTAAAGGCATGGGGGATTCGTGTTATCAAAAGTGTGAGTTTTCCGTACAGCGTGTGGGCATGGCTAAATAAAAAAATGACTTTAGCCCAACCCAACAACAACAGGAAGATAAATGTGTTACTAATGGATGTGATTCTCTAACCTTCTACAAAGATTGGGTTCAATTGGGCTCAAAGGTTCAGTGAATTCAACCATGGCGTGTGATAGAATGAGACCTGCATAATACATTTATTTATTAAATTTAATAACAAATAAATACTTCAGTCAGTTGTTAGAGATATTATTAAAAAGTGGAAACAACTGGGAACAGCAGCTCAGTCAAAAAGTGCTAGGCCTTGTAAGCTCAGAGCGTGACAAGCGCATGCTGAGGTACACAGTCTGCAACTTCTGCAGTCAATAGCTACAGTACCTTGTGTGGCCTTCAGATTAGGTTTAGAATACTGTGTAATGTTTCATGAAATGGGTTTCAGTGGGCGAGCATCACCAAGTGCAATGCAAAACATTGGATGCACTGGTGTGAAGAAAGCTGTCACTGGACTTGAGCAGTCCATATGTGTTTTCTGGAGTGACAAACCACATTTCTCTGTCTGGCAATCTAGATGATGAATGAGTCAGGGTTTTACAGTAACCAAGAGAATGGACCACAATGCTCCAGCTCATCAAGGTTGCAACAGTTAGGAACAGCTGCTGAAGACTGAAGTACCTCGAATGGAGTGGCCTGCACTTTCTTAGACCTTGAATCCCATAGAAAACATGGAATCAGCTGAGTCGTAGTGTAGAGACTCATAACTCTGTAACCAAGAACCTTAATGACCTGAGGGCTTCGCTTAAAGAAGATTGGGATGCCATGCCTCATCAAACAATAAGTTGACTTGTGAACAGCATGAGACGTCTTTGTCAAGTTGTAATTGACGCTCAAGTTCAACATGTTATCAAGACATTGAAATTTCTTGTTGTGGTATACACTGCACTATTGTTAACTTTTGTTTCAATAAATAGCTTGAGATGAGAAAATCACCATTGCATGCTTCTATCTAAATGTCCTATTTGATAAAGATGTAGCACTGTAGTATGACCTTTTTACGTTTTCCATAGATTCCACCTGAAAGCCAAACAACCCAAACTTTTTTAAGTAGTGTACTTTCAAAGGAGTAGCAATATCATTATTACATATAGAAGTTAATCAAATTTAAATTCAACTTTAAGTCCAAGCAGGTCAGTTCACTGACGGGCTCGGGTTTGCCTCTGGCTTTGTAGCTGATTTATTTTTGGGTGGATGGAATTAGAAAGTAGAAGACTTGAGCCGAGCACATTTCGGTTAACATTAGGTAGCGTTATCAAGCAGGCTTTCGAGCTATTCTGAATTCCCCTGTCTGGTGCACATCTCACACGCCTCCACACATGAACCATAACCCACTATCTTCTGTATCAAAACAGCCACTGAAACCTGCACTTCCCCCTCCAGCCTCTGAAGTACTGCTTGATAAGCACAAGCTGTATTGGCTCCTGAGGCAGCTTGTATGAGGAAGCATGCAAATAGTGAAGTGAGTGGGCTAAGCCACAGATGGGACTGAGATGGAAAAACGTGGGCGGAAAACTGTGTGGAATTGTCACTCAGCTGGGAGGGTCAGGGTGGGGTTGTGGGGGGATTATGATGATGTAGGGGGTTTCCTTTGATTATTCACAGACAATTATCAATACAGTTTCTTTCACATGATTAAGCGTACCCTTCAAGAAAGAAAAAAAAAAACTGACAAGAAAATAAAAAGACTTTACTTACGAGAACTGTCTGTCAACAAACCAATGACGTGTGGGCAGCGTCACACTTTCAACTGTGATTTTTGCAGTAAACCTAAACCAAAATTCTGCCAACATCTTGCTCAATAGCACACCTGGTTTAAAAAACATACATGAGACAGCTCCAAGACACGTCAGTACTGACCGCTGCTTACAGGAAGATGTTTTGGGTTTGTCTCACACAGCGTGGGGGCTGCGTCTCGGCAACACAAACTTTCGTCCATCACATTAAAAAGACTTGGGATTCCCCTTCATTTTTGCTCTTAATTCAAGCCACCCCTATTTGTTTGCTGCAACCAGTTTCTGGGTCCCAGAGGGGTCAACAGAAATTCTCTCTCAGACATAACACAGAGGAAGTTTTGTGGAAGAAAAAAAGGTTGTTATTTGATGTTGGAAAGATCACAGAGAAGTAGAGCACCCCAGATTTTCTTTTTGTTATGTGTTAAGGTCCAAGAAAAAAAAGTTCTCTGAACTCATGAACAATAGTACCAGCACCCCCTCCCTAAACACCACTACCCTTCACAGTGTCTGAACACACTTCCTGGCCTCTTTAATCCAAACACACCACCATAATCCATGGCTATCACCCAACTCATCTACCAGCCAAGGAAGAAGTAGAAACTAAACAAACGACCAGAGACAAAGGGCCACTTTCACCTTGATCAACGAGGCAGTCTGGCAGACTCCTGTCGGGGGGGAGGAGAGAAAAGAAAAGCCCAGATTTAATGTTAAAGACATAAAAGACATCCACAGCAGACAGAAGATGTTGAAGACTACACCTGAGACAGATATAAAGGATCAAAGAGGAAAACGAGTCTTAGGAAACAGTGAAAAACAAGAAAAGAGGAAAAGAGACTCAGAAGATATCTTTCTCAAAACTAAATAGTCACGCAAGCTTAAAGAAAACAAACACTGGCAATCCATTGACAGTTAAATTAATGTGTAACAACAAGACTGAAATGATTTAGACGCTAAAACCATCTGGTAAAAACAATCCTTCGCTAAAAATCTTAGTGTTTAGCAGCTGTTATTGTTTAGAGTCGAGTGTTGGCTGAATCTGATGCTGCCTGAAGCTTAAATCAAACAACTTACAAAAGACTGAGAAACCAACACAGTGCATCACACAAGGAAGACATTCATACTTACTTACTAAAAAATGGCGTGTTTTTTACACAGAAATAATAATATTTTTTCTGCAGCATAACTTTAACATGTAAAAATAGTAATTTTAACTTAATTAATGAGTGTTACTGTTTAAAAAAACAACTATATTTTGTTTTGGCTAATCATATTAGACTTCAAAACAACATATTTCTATCACAGAGCCACATAGTTATGTCTATATAACAACTATTTAAATACTGACTGTACATCACTTGAACTTTCTGGGTTAGAAGACAGTAAAAAACATAATTGTAGTGTTTGTCCAACTTTCCCTGCATCTCACTGTTTTATGCTGCCAACCAGAGTTTATACAGATTTTACACACCAATCCAAACAGCAGTCAGGATTTGCTGTTTGCAATGCAGGATAAGCATGTAAATGCTGACTTACATTTACAAAAGCTGGCTCTATAAATAAGATTTTGAGTAAAAGATAACAGCTGTTTATTAAGCATATAGGTCACAAAGTTTAAATTTATGTGTCAAGTGATCAAAATTTTCCCATGCCCCCCACAAAAGTCGTTATTAGATCTAGACTAAATAAAATGCAAAGAACTGAATCCAATCACACACTGATTTTCAAATATTTAAAGAATTGTTTGTATATGTGAATTCAAATAACAATATGCCTGTACTTTTGATAAACAGATGGTCTGAAATACCTACATTGGAGGGAATCCTTATCAGATGCCCAAACCACCTAAACTGGTTCCTTTCAACGTGCAGGAGAAACTATTCTACTCTCAAAGTCCTTCCAATGGGGACAAGTCCTCAGCCTCCTATTTAACAGTGAGTCCAGCCATTTCAAAAAACCCATTTCAGTTAGTTGTATCTGCAATTTCATTTTTTCAGTCAACACTATTAGATCATGGCCATATGGGAAGGTTGTAACGTAGTTATCAACACCAAAATTCTCTTGACGTGGAAGCAAAATTTAAAGTCCCTAAAATTAAATCTGAAAAATAATGTATGAGGGGGATGAATACAGACAAAGAGTGAATGATGGACAGACAGACAGACAGACAGACGGAGACAGAAAAGGACCGTGTTGAGGGCTTTTGCCTCTGTCCAGGTGAGTCTCCTGTGGGTCTTCAGTCCCAACACCCTATTGTCTCTTTATCTACTTCCTTTCTCTTCCTTTTTTAGACACTGTGTTTAGACTCCTGCTTGCTCTCTCCCAATCCCTTCCCTCTCATCTCCTCTTTCACTGGCTGCCACCTTCCAACACAGCTGCACCTCACAGGGGTCGAATACCTTATTTTTAGGGTATGAACAGCAGTATCTTATTGGTAATGCTTTGAAGTAAGCAGAACTTAAAAAATAAAAAACTGCACATACAACTGTTAGAATTAAATGTTTGATTATATAAAAATAAAATACATTTAAGTCAAAATCAGAATCATTATCATATTGTTTATGTAAAGATGTATTTAAATATAAATTTGTGTTGTAGGAAGAACTGTATTTCATTTTAATTTAGAGACTTGTTGTCCAGAATTGAACTCCTCAGCAAATTGTATTAACATTTTATTCACTCTATTAAAGGATGCATTTCTGAGATCCATTTAATTGATAATATTACAGAAGGTAAATGAGAGAAAATAGAGGTAACTGTCATAAATATGTAGAATTTGCAGACTGAAAAGGACAAGACAAAGCAAACAAAGTTATTACGATGAGTGGTTCAGTGAACCGCAAACCAAACTTGTACAAAAAAAACCACACGACTCTGAATCCTCAAATTCCACACTAAGCTATTAAGCCATGCAGTTTAAAACTGCATTTACTGGTAATTATTGATTTATCTTTTGATAACTGGATAATGTAGAAACAAAAGATTTAATTCTTTTTAATTTTGGAAAAAAAAAAAAAAACATTTAAAAGGTTTTTATCCAGTATGTTTGTTGGCTTACCATCATTTGTTAGAGCATCGGGGTACATCTCCTTCATCAGGTCACCGAGCGTTTGAGCACTGCCTTCAGGTAAAACAGGGCGAAACAGTTTCTGGATGAACGGCCTGTCACTCGTCGTCTGCAAAATTAAACACAGCCAAAACAACATGGAATCCAGTGTCAAATAATGTTCAAATATGCAAAAACCTTCCAAGTGAACACAAATTTTAAAGATCTTTAGCTTCTATATTATGGTGATAACAAATAATAAGCTACATGCAAGCTAGTTTGCACAAAACGAGCCCAAGGAAATTAGATGATGCTTGTTAATGCTGCATAGTAATGTCATAGTAACACATGGCTAATCCAGAAAGAACAAAATCTTCTTTGAAACTGCTGTTTTACTGTAAAATAATGTGGGGAAATTTTTTATAAAAACAAAGTTAAAAAGGTTAGGGAATGGAACGAATTGATTACCGGTATGCGTGTGAATGTTATGAATGAAAAACCGATGATGCTGATGATGAGCCCAACCGTCTACGATGTGATATTTAGCAATCTGCAACAATTCGACAGATGTTCAAAATGCCGCTAGCATGTTTCACCATTTATAGTTCAGTCTGGAACTCATTAACTGATGCTTTAGCATGTACTTGGCAGAAAAAATTAGCTTCTATGGACATTAAAACCCTCATCTGGGACTGTTTTATGTTCTCAGAGAGAAAGAGTAGTGTTTTACATGTTATATACAGTACAAGATAAATCAATAATGAATATATTTGATTGTTAAACAGGAGGATTTATTTAAAATCTAATCACTATTCCTCAGCTCTTTACTGAATGACAAAAAATGTAAATGTTTTTTGTGTTTTTTTGCAAAACATTTTTTAGAAATGCTGTTAAAAATTTGGAGATTCCAAATCTGTGATTACATCTGCTCTTCATTTAAATCAGTCTCCCTTTTCCCACATTATGTGATTGCATGTTATATCCCTACAGAAAATACATACTCTCACTATGATGTGGCCTTGAACTTTGAACTCCCTCATCAAACGAGTGATCTATGAACTGAGGATTTTCCTACTGCTGACCACAATGAAAAAAAGTCTGGGAAGGCGCTGAATGTAAACTATTTAAATCCTGACGAAACAGCAAAATAAATGTGAAGTAAACATCTCGTTTCCTTAAGAAGATTAGATTCTAGACAACAAAAAACAAGCTAAAAACATTTTCACTGAGACCGAGAAAACATTGACATAAATATATTAAAATAAGTTGAGAGGTGTGAAGATTGACTAAAAGATCAATGAACAAAAACCAAAGTGAACTGAAATCATAATTTTTCTGTTTTTTTTTTTTATGATTCTCAAGGTACGAACATTTACACAAATTATAAACTGTATTTAGGACACTAAACTATACTTCATTTATACATAACAAATTTAAGTTTTACAAGCTGTGAGACTAAAAATGTTAGTCATATGATGGATGTATTTAATTACTTTTTATTTCTACAAAAAATGTAACACCAGCTTAGTATAATATTTGAATTTAAATATGGGTTGTTAAAATACTGAAATGGGAAAGAAATATTGGGACTGTTGACAATCTGTAAGCGTGCCTCACACTTAAAATTAACAAGTTAACTGCTATAAAAAAAATGAAACATTCAACTAGTATATTTAGAGATAACCCAATAAAAATGATTGATTTTGTTGTATTTGTCTATAAATGCAGTTCCTGAATCTAATTCTGGCATGTCAGTAGGATGCACTTTGTAAATGTCATTCTCGCTATCACTTCAGGGTCAAGTTAAAAATTTATTGGTTGTTACCGAGTGACCCATGTCCTCATGGCATTACAAAAGAGTGCTGGGAACTGGACACTATCCAATATTTAGCAACAGGTGGTAACAATGTTTGCCATTAGGTTTATTAACTTACATTTCCAGTCATGCTAATTCTACGAACACACAGTGTGTATTTGACTGAAAACATTAGAATAGAATAAAGTTGTGGTATGGGACTGAAGTTAAAATGTGAACGTGGATGATTTTTTTATGGTGTGTCATAATTAGTACTGCAGCATATCATATTATCAACATCTGATCATTGAAAACCTAATCATGTCATTATTTCATATTAAAAGTAATGTACTAAGTCCAAAACACAAATATTTTAAGAGTTTGGGCCTTTATTGTTTATCTACATATAAATAACTCTTCTCTATTAGTCCTAATATCCCTGTTGCATTAAGAAATAGGAAAGAACAAGCCCTTATTTTGAATTAATCAATGCTAAACATTATAAGAGGCTGATTTTGTTTTTAAAAAGTCAACATATGTTCAAAACTAAAAAAGCACTCTGAGAGCACGGACCTCCACCAAGCACCTCAGTTCCACCCCCAGACATTTATTGTGGCAATCCAGCCACATGCACTAAAGATAGCCCGATCTCACAATGTTAAAGAATCTATTTTTAAAAAATCCTCTATCCATGATTTGGATCACTTACAAAATCTAATCAGTTGTTCCCTAACCCATTCTATTTCCTAAAACAAATCATAAAAATCCATCCACAACTTTTCAAGTTATGTTGCTAACAGACAAACCACCGCTGACAAAAACATTTCCTCCTTGGTGGAGCTAATAAATATATTATGAAAAAGTCAACAGAAATACTTTTTGTCACTTGCTATTATAACCCAAAGTTCCAACCCACAGCTGTACAGGGTTGAATGAATCACTGGAGAATAAAAGGACCATCTTCTCAGAAACAGAGACGCTGAAGGCCGATACCCAACCTGAGGTGTCAAACAGAGAGTTTGACACACTATAGGGTCTAATCATGGATCTGTAAAAAGAAAACCAGCCAGGACTAGGATCAGATGACTGAGTGGTAACAACACACTACAGAGTCAGGCGCGAACCAACAAGAAGAAGGTGCAAAGCCTTTGCTCAGGTTACACAGAAAGATTGAGTCACTGACAGGAAGCATGGCCTTTCGTGAGGAATCATTCCTGAGAGCCAGAGCAGAGAGAGTGTGCTAAGTGACAGCTACTTCATTGCATTTTTAAGTAGACAGTCTTAAATTATTGAGTTAGTCAGCATACAAAGAAGAAGCTATTCATCCCAAAGGAGAGAAGTATGATACTGTTTGGATGAAGACACTTTCTTTTCAGGTGGTGTGACACCTTAGCTGGCACAGTAGCACATGGTATCACAAAGAGAGTGAGGTGTCATTAGGATTCAGGTGAAAAGATATGGCCTGCTCTCGTTGATGGAAAAGCGCAGCGGAACTCAAGATGTCCTGTAATTGATGGAGAGAAATCAATCCATCTAATTGAAGGTAAAACAACTGTCAAAGATAAAGCACTGTCAACCCATATGCTTTTCCAGAAACTGAGAGGAGTGAGAGAAAGCGTTTCCACAGAACTCAAAGATCCTCTATTGGAAAAATAAAATGAAAACCCTATTTAAGTAAAAACAGCATTTTTGGAAACATCCACAATAAAAAAAAAACAAAAAAAAAACATACAACTTGAACCATCTGAAAATGCCACAGGAATGTGACATATTTTACAACATTTCAAAGAAACTTTCTTGAACTTAATGCTTATTAGTAAACCCATTCAGGGTTATAAAAGGTCCTCAGCTGTCATAAACAATTCTCTCATGTGTTTGAACACAAATCTCAAATACAATCTGGTGGTTGAATTAATTATGTCTGTATTTATTATTTTAGGACAATGGGAAATAACTAAACTATAAAATACTTATTAAAAACAGTTGTTAAAAAGGCATCTTATGAGTCCAATGTTTCTTGAAAAGGGCTACACAGAAAACCAACTTCTCCTTCAGGATTTAGACAAACATGATGACTGAAGAATGATGGTAATCTAGTCTAAACCTTAGGAACTGCTTCCTTCCCTTATTGCTGTTTGAATATCAGGGACATGGTTGACTTTAGTTCATTGCTTCTTATTTAAATGTTTGAACGTTTGTTTGTGATAAACCGTTCAGCTGCTTGGAAGCAGGAACTGGTTACACAAGGACTTTTCATTGGCAGTCATGTTTCAACCAAAAAAATCATTACTGTAAATTGCAGCCCAGCAAAACAGGCACATCACCTGTTGCCTTAGGCAAGATTACTTACAAATGTTTCCAGCATTCCCACATTTTGTAATCGTCTGTGTAGTCACCACATCCCCCTCATTTCGTCAGTCATTACAAGGTATCTAGGAGGCAATAAATATATGGTCTGAAGCCGGCACTTTCCAAAGTACCACGACAGAAGTAGCAGAAGGTGGAATGCCAGCTCTTGCATTAGGGTTTGCGAGTAAAGTCTGAGTCACTGAGCGGGAACAGAGAGGAGTACCTGTCCAGAAACAATGCAAGCTGTGTTTATAAGAAAGACAGTAATTTTCACTTTCCGTGCAGCAAGACAGCTGGTCCTTCAGACTCCTTAAATCACAGTTTAACATCAGTGTTTGAAAGAAAATGAAAACAAAAGCTGGAAAACCAACAAATACACACATCAACACAATAAAAGAGGGTCAGAATGTAGATCAACTGGTTAAACAACAGCTTTACCTTTTGACTCAATTTTCTCTTCAGCATGACATATCAGTTCAAACAAAACGGCACCACAAAAACAGGAGCCTTCATAAAAAATAAAACATGACATCTTGCAGTTTAAAATTCTAAAAAGTCTTCAATTATTTAGGAGGGAGGAGAAGTTACACTGACGTTGTTATATAGAATAAACATATTTTAATTAATTGTGACACATAGACCCACATATTTGTACACTGAGAAAATGTGTTGTCCATTCCTTTTAAGGTCTCGAGTTCCCCATCAGGAGAGAAGGCCAGATGGAAATGAGTCCTATTATTTGGACCAAGGGTTGTCATTAATTCTGTCTGCATCAAATGCATCACATGGTATGTAGACTAAATACCACAAACTGTCTTTGAAAGACTCTGGGCATGTTTGTGTTTTTAAGGGTCTGTCTTTATTTACTGGCAGGCACCTTGCCAATTGGTCAGATTTTAGAGATGTTAGAACACTTTGGGATGTGTGTATAAAACAGAAATATACAGTTCTCAATAATGGAAACAATGTTTAAACATTGTTAAACATGTTTAGATGAAGTCAAGCACAAACCTAAAAACCCTATTTCTCTCAAGGACGAGCCCTTAATTGAACATTTATACTGTCATATGAGCCCAAATAAGACATTGGAAAAAATGGGCAGCTTTGGCTCAGGAGGAAGAGTTGTCTTTAATAAATCCAGAAGTTAATGGTTCAATCCTGACATCTCCCTCAAAATGTCAAAGTGCAAAAAACAGGGTGAATTTAACTTGTAGTGTTGTTGCACTCTGAGTGATCAGTAGGACTAGCATAACATGAAAGCAAGACCTTTTCATTTCCATCTGAAAAAATATCTTATATTGTATGTTTGTTATTCTCAGATGCCACTTTTAAGGGCAGGTTAATCTAAATATGAATGAGAGCTTATTAGATAATTCCTCGTTATGTTAAGTGTAAGGAGAAATACATTATAGGACTACAAGCAAAAAGATAAACAGTGATTTGATTTGCCAGAAAGTTTTTCAAACAACTTATTTCAAACAACAGTTTTGCACATTTTTTTTGCACTGAATGGAGCTCATTTTTCTTATAGGTAGTGCTAAACTGATGTAGAATCATTTGCCTTCTCTGACCTGGGCTGACAGAGTCTGTTTCATGGCTAGTTTAGAACCCCACTGGCTTTGACAAGAACACTCCACATCAACTATTTCCACATAATGGCCAAGCTGTTTTGTTAGAAGACAGCCAGCCCACTAAAACATACCATAAATGAACTGTGATGTATGTTTCATGCTGAATGCTGCTGAATGCTGCACTGTAGTCGCCTCTGGTGCTGCAGGGGCTACGAAAGGACTTGAAGGTGGAATATGGAACACGAACCCCACAGCAACATCCGTTGCATGGATGCTGCAGCCACAACAAAAAAACAAGGCTTTGAGTCATCGAGGTGCCAGGCCAGTGACCCTCGCATGCGCTCCGATGCCACGAAAATTCCTCACCCAAACCCGCTCTGGCCCCCGATCCTCTCTGGTCACTCCTCCCCTGAGAAGGACAACAAAATCCCCGGTGCTCTGAAGAAGCTTCTCGACTGGCCGACTCCACCACCCTCCACAGTACCAGCCTCACTAATATGGACTATCCACCGTATTAGGTGACCTGCAATGGTGCCTGCTACTCTGCACGCTATTGGCTGGTAGATGTAAACAAAATGCCAGTGTCATGCCCGTCAGAATAAATATTTGATCAAATTTTACTTCAGATACTTCAAATACAATTGTTAAAGGAAATACTGCACTTTCATTCTGCACCCCTCTAAAGACCCCATTATGATGTTAAAAATATAGCTTTTTATGAACATGTTTCATATTACACCTTTAATATAACCTGTGCATGTACAGACTGAAGCTTGAGGAACAATTCAACAAGTCAGAGTTTCAATACATGTGACAGGGCCTGCAACACATTTCTGCTAGAGGTTTCTTCCTGTTAAAAGGGAGTTGTTCCTTTTCACTGTGACCAGTCGTGGTTCCTTGCATAGGAAATGTTTTATTTTTTATAATTGATTGGTATTTCTGTAAAGTGCATTCAAATGACTTTGGTTATGAACTGACACTTTATAAATAAACATTAATTGAATTGAATTTCCAAATTCCAGCGGAGTAACACATAAATCCCAATTTTACTCTATCACCGCCTTTATCACATGCTCTAAAATGTATCAGCAACTTGTACTGGAAACTGAATACACTCAACAATGCATCAGTCCAGACTTGAATGAGCTGAGTGACTAACTCTGAACTAGCAGTCAAAAGTAAACACTGTAAATTCAACCTAGTTCTGGGAAGCAGATGCTGTACAGTGCTCCACAACCCATTAGAAACACCAGTATGCTATATGAAAGTAAACTAGGGTGATGCTACACCAACAACTGCAGCATAAGGACTATTTGCGATTAATTTACGTCAGGATTTCTGTGTTGTAAAAACAAGATCAAATTTTTAATCATTACAGTTTAGTTTCTTAACTTTGAGCCAAATTTCTGTTCTGGTTTTACTGTATTGTATTTGGTCCTGCAACAACCAGACTTGAAAAAAGAAAAACTGAAAGAGACATAAAACAGTTTCTCTAACAACAACATAAGCTCTGCTGGCACTTTCAAAACCTGTTTATTTTTACAACTATTTTTTACTTCTCTTTCTTTATTGCATCACTTTTTTACAGAACCCATCCATCTAATTTCCTCAAGATTTTTTTCCTTTCTCTCAACATATTTAAAATTATTGTGAAAAGCAATTTTACAATACTTACACAATTAAGTATTAAGCATTTTGCACATCCCATTCGTGTCAATAGACCTAGATGGAATCTGTAATCAGTGCCATCACTTGCCAGACACTGCAGAAAACAGGCCTTATGAGATTTTTTTTTTCCCCAAATATAATGAACTGATTAAGTTTACACTCCAGACGTTCCAGACGTTTTGGAGTTGTAAATATTTAGCAGTTTGTAAGATTAAAACCACATTGTTTCCACAAAAATCCAATTTTTCTCGTGAATTAAACTTACTTTCTTAAGTCTATTTTGAAATCACACAGTGAGGCTTTGATGCTGCAATTGTCATGAAACCAACACAGCTCATAAATGACCGCAGAAACTTTCAATTAAACCATGAACACCGCCTAAAACTGGAACGGTCCCAGTTTATGTTACCCACTGGCAGTTCTATGGCTTTACAGCTACAACAAGTGCATGCCTGGGAAGGCGGGTTGTCTTGGTCTGATTGCATGTTTCAGTCTACCACTTTAAAGAGTTGCTTTTATTACTGAAAACAAGAATGCTTTTGTCAAAGTGTAAAACAGTTTATGTGAGTGACAAAGATTTGAAAGCAAAAAGCAAAAGCTCTGAATTCTTTGTAAAAAAAAAAAAAGTGAGTGCTGAGAGTGATGGACAGTTGTTCATCCTCCCCTGTTGTTGTGCAGAATATAAATACATACTTATGTAGAGCCTAGTAGGGCTTATTAAAAGTTAACATGTAATAAATCATCTTGGTGGGGAATTACCAGCAGTCAAAGCAGATACAGTGGTGGAAAAACATGCTTGGTAGGAAAGTTAGCTATGGTATGTTATTACAAAGAAATCCTGTTCTTTTCTTAACATCTTAACATCTAAAACTCTCATTTTGTTCCATGAAATGACACTTTACACAGTCATTTAAAGCTAGATCTGTTTTCTGATCGGTTTACTTTTCCACTTTATTTTATTGTTCTTGTCTTCACAGCGTCGAACCTTTTAACTTCCTCATAAGACTCAGTGATACTGAGATGGGCTTTCTGTTAGCTGTGAAAAGAAAAGTTTATATGTAATCAACGCAGAGTTTTCATAGCTATAGAAAATAAATGATATACTTCCAGCTTTTTATTTCCTGGACAGGATGCTTTTCTCCTGATACGTGATGACTAAACACAATTTCATATACAGCTTCAGGATTATTGCTGAAAATATTTGCTTCACAGTTTGTGTTTTTCTTCACATTTTGGTTTAATCTTGATTTTTGAGATGTTACAGACTGGAAGTTGTAAAGTAAATTTCCTACACTTCCTAGCCATTCTCAATCTGCTCAACAATTGACTAAAAGAGTTTCCCCCTTCACTGTCTGGCTTGAAGCGTGCTAACGTTTTCCAGCCTCTTATTCATCCTAAAGTCTTTTTTTGTGTTCCAAAGGGATTTTTTTACCTGAGTCAGGATAAATCTACAGAGGCTTGTTGGAAACACCCGACCTAGAGCTGCCTGTCTGTTTCTGCCTCCTTTTCCCAGACTGAACCCAGAGACTCGCCCACTGGCTCAAACTGAAGCACAACCTGAGTTGTCAGAGGTATCAAATGTACACGAACAAATACATTCCATCCAAAAACACGCAGGGACGCGGGAATCCCACAAGTATGTCGTGAGGAAGGCTTTCATTATGTTGTAGTGATTGTATATCAAAGGTCACAGAGACGAGTGAGCACATGTGAAAGTGTGGCAAATTAGGTTATTAAGCAAAGATAATAAATGTATTTTTTATCAAATGAAAAGTATAAATATAAAAACTACCTGCAAACTGGAGTCACCCTTTTATGTAGTTTAAAAGCATGACAATAAAAAAAACGGCAGGTTGTTGTTTTGTGGACCATAAAACTGAAACAAAACAAGACTGTACTTGTTTGCCAGAATTACAGATGAGTGAAGCAAAGGTCACACATTTCTTAAGCTCCCAAACTGAAGACAGGGATGAAGGAATTCTCTTTTTTCAGCTTTTGTAGGACTTTAAATAAAAGCCAAACACATTATAATGTATTTTAAGCTTTTAAATTATGATTATTTCAGTTTGAATCAATAAACAGAAAAGAGGAGTTTGTTTCACAGCTCTTTTACTTGTCACACTGATTGCAGATTATACAGTTTGGTAGTATTAAAATAGCTGGTCACTAGTGAAACAGACTACTTAATGAAGAAGTAACTCAGTAGAATTTCCTGAGGCGGTAACGCTGAACTGACTGGTCTTTACGCAGCACTCTGGTGCCACCTACAGACCTGACTGAGTACATTTCAACATTATACTTACATCCAAATGACTTATTGTTGCTGTAGTTAACTTTTACAGCATGTGTGGTTGTTTTACCTGGTATATCCTGAAGGGAATGTATCTGAAGCCTCCCTCCTCAGTGGGATATTCCATCAGCTTCCTGTTCATGGCCCAGAACTGGTCAAACTTATCTTGAGCACAAACAGACATAAAGTGACATATCAATCTTCTGCTTAATCTGAATCATTAGAGCACAAAGAGTCAATGCTGATGGAATTCTTCACATGAACAATGTTAAGATTTGTTATTTAACATTATGTTGTTTGTTAGTTTTGAGTCAAAGACACTTTGTTTTAAATCTGAATTCTAGAAGATTTGGGATGTTTTGTAAATCTGAATAAAACTGAATGCAGTGAGATTCAGATTTTTTAGAAACGTGTTCCGACACCACATTAAAAATTAACTGGAATTTTCTATGAAATGCGAAAATGTCTCAGTTTCAGCATCTGATATGTTGTTTATGGTTCACTGGCAATAAAATATGGGTTTATGATTCTGTTTTTATTCATGTTTCACACAAACAGGGAAATCAACCTTCATCTCAAAAGGTTTGAGGTATTTAATATATTGTTTTTAACTATAAACTGATCAACCTGGGGGGGGGTGAGGAACCTAAAAACTGACAAAAACTCTGTTAAAACAAGAGCCTGTTGCTTATTATCAAAATCTTCATTTTACAGTTTAAACAGAATCACTCAGCATGTGCTGTTTCACACCGTTCACATAAACCTCTTCTTTTTTTCTTTTCTGAGATGAAAGTTTGAGTCCTCTCTGTTTCAAGTCTCTTTTGGATCTGAAAAATTGAACAAAGATTAGGTTTCATTTCTCGCTTTCATGTGCAGGGCCAACTCTTTCTTTTGGGATTAGAGAAAATATCTTACCATAAAACCATCTTATTAGTCAATGTCTCCTTAGATCCCTTTCTGATCTATCTTTTTGTATTAAGATGAGAGATCTTCTTCTCTTTCATACTATTAGTTTCAGAGGGAAGTGGAAGAGAGATAGGCAGCTGAGGTTTCACCAGCATGAGGACTTTGGGTATTTTCGCAGGCTTATTTGAAACATTCTTACTGCCGCATGTACAAACCAGCTTTGACAGTTAATGGCCGATCAGGTAATTTACTTCTGGTTTTGTGGTACTTATTTGCATAGTGTGCTGCTTCTGTTTACCGTTAATGCAACTCTTCTACACTTTTACTGTAAACCAGTCTTCAATTTAGCTTTTAGACAGTTTGTCAAGAATCTTTTCACAAATAGCAGCGAAACAAAATAAAACTGAAATCAATAAAAATTTGAATTTTGGTTGAGTAAGTTATTAATTGTTGTTTTCTGTTTGTTAATTGTTTTCCAACAGCTGAATTTTTCTGCAGTTTGAAATGATTTTCAAATAACAAGAAATCCACAATATTTCACTTCCTTGTTTCTTACAATTAAATATAACAGAATCCTGGCAAATTCAGACTGAATTCACTGATTTGTTCGGGTGTCCCAAAACGTGTATGTTCTGCTGGAAGGGATAGTAAGTTAAATGAGCCTCTGAATGAATATTTGAACATGCAGCAGCAAGTAAGAAGGACAGGAATCAGTAACAAAAAAAATTAGCCAAGGAGTTTTTTTATGTTTGTGTCCGATACATTTACATGAACAGGGCAAAACTCAAGACTAAAGCCTGCTGACGGGGGTGTATGGAATCCCAGCAGCTTCAACTTCTGTTTAGTTGATGGCTAATACTAACTAATTAAAAGATAGATAATATACTTGGTTGGCACAGAGGGCAGCTCCATTTCTTGTTACTAAAAAAAAAGCAGAATTGCCTTTTTGAATCAAACTGACCTGTAGAGGAAACTCATGACTGCCTTTGTGGTTTCGCTGTTCAAAGCCAATCGGAAGTTTTAACCAAAAAAAAACAAACACAGGAAAGTATCCCATCTGTCCCTGCAGCATCTCCCACAACACAAGCTTCCAGTGCATCAGCCTGCTTCACCCACACAAACACCACAATCTACATTCTACTGAAAAATGTAACCTGTCAGCACAGAGGAAGGGGGGGGTGTACCAGTTGAAAAAGTTTTGGCTTAGACTTCATTCAGATTATGATGTTTGCATGTATAAACATCTCAGAACCTACTTGAACATGTTGTGTGTTTGTGAAAAGTCACATCCAGATATTAAAAAAAAAACAGTCCTCTAGAAGATAAAATCCAGATAAATGTATCAGTGTGTTTGTGTAAGTGTGTGTAGGTGGATGAGTTGCAGGAATAAAACACATGCAGGTCTTTGTATTAATTAGTTTGTGACAGTTAGATTGTTTATCACTTCTTTAGCAGCTGCCTGTGGTCTATTTTGATTAAAACGTGAGCATCTGTGCACGTGCCTCTCACCATTCTGCAGGCCCATCCACAGCTGTTTGTGGTCCTTCTTCTGCATGTCATTCACAACTTGGCTCTTGTGCTTCAGGGCGTCAGCCTCCTTGATGCTGGACATAAAATGTGCCTCTACTACAGAGTTTGATGGGCAGTGAAGCAGGTCCCGATCTGGAAAGTTCTGCCACACATTAACATACAAAAAGAAAACTCAGTCTACAACAGTCCACACTTCTACACACATCAGATACAACGTTATGACTATTAACCTTTTTTTAGGCTAAAACAGTTCTGATCAGTCAGGGTGTGAGTAAATGACATTTGGGGGTGTACTGGTGGGTCTGGTGCATTAGTAAAAGAACAATGGTGAACAATGGTGTTGGAAATGTTCCATTTGGTTTTGCTCTCACCTTAAAGTGCACAGTGATGGTCCAGGGTAGGACTGTGTTGGACGCATGAAGATCAAACAGAACGCCAATTGGATAATGCCTTAAAAAATAATCAAAAATGTTAATCTGGAAATCCTCCAGTGGGCTTGAAAGCACAGCTGGGCTGAGAAACAAGTCTTACTTCTATCATTGGACCTGAAATATACAGAATATTACTGGTTTTATTCTTATTGAGACAACGATACACTTTATATTGTTATTATTCAAGTGACTCTGAAAATGAAGATTTTCTTTTACTCAACCCCTTTGAGCACAAAAAAAACTTTTATTGCTTTAGTTTGTTATACCTACTTATAACTTTTAGTTTTCCTCAAGGTGTCAGAAAAAATTGAAACATGTCTTTGTTGTTGTCTTCCAGTTTAAGATCTTTAAAACAGTTTGCATTTAACTCTTTCACACCCAAGTATCATCCATCCATCCATCCATCCATCTTCTATAGCCACTTATTCCTTGTCAGGGTCTTGGCATAACCAAATATCATACAGACCAAATTTCTTAACTCATTTCCCATCAATTTAAAGTAAAGATGCCGCATGCACCTTCTGAATATTTTGTGCTACAGAGACTAACTTAATTTTGCAGTAAAACTTGACTTTGTTTCTTTCCAGAGCCTTTTGAATTTCCTCTTTAGCATAAACAGTAATGGAGTTATGTTAATGTAACCCTATAAACCCCAACATGTCACCAGCAGCAGGTTAGTCTTAAGAGGGTTGACAGAACTGGACTTAAGTAGCTGCTTTTGGATAAAACGTATCATTTCTTTGCAACAGGGACACCTTGTGGCTGAAATTTCTGAAAACATTTTTGGTGGTTGGAGAAGCTGACAAGAAGCAAAGGCAGTGGTGGTAGAACGGCTCAAACGTCTCATATTTGAAAAAGCCCTGAAGGTATCAATAGCCTTTTCTGACTAGAATAAAAGTTCTGGAGAACATGTCCAACAAATTATTTTTCTCCCATAACACATTTTAGGAACTTATAGATGAAATAAAATTATTTAGTTTTTAAATTATTAATTTTTGGTGTTTTATAAGATGGGGTAGAGTCGATAGATTGACTGGAATTAAGAGAATTTTATCAAAGGAATAAAAAAAATGAATGCTGCAAATGAACAAATAGAATTAATGTTCAGATTGGTAAAATAAACTGTCATTTGTAAACCTTTTTTTGGAACAAAAAATATAGTCATAAGATAAAAAGTTTTAAAAAAATGTACCAACTCAAGGTGCACAAAAGATACTGAAACCCATTTCCCCAGAGAGTGCCAGTAAAACCAGTGATCTGAAAACTAAAAGTGACCAAATATGCATATATGTGTTTTGTCACACTCCATCACTTACGAAATATCTTGTTAAGAGAGACGAAAAGCACATTTGAAAGTGTACGTTTAAAATTTGTTTTTACTTTATCATGTCTCACACAAAAAAAGAGATTTCAATCTTATGGGACTACTTGGTAAAATAAAGATTTTAAAAATGATTTTTTAAGCATAATCGTCTGCTTTAGAAAAAATATTCATCCGTATGGCATTTAATTTGGTTGATAAACGGGTGTTATTTCCAGTGCACCACCCTTGTTGTGTTGAATAAGAGTCATATTTATTTCAGTATTGTCTTTAAAGGAGATCTAAAAATTTGTTGAAGGGCAGATCCTCAATTACAGTGGAGTTTAAGACTAAACTTTACCACCACTTCCACGGGTTGGTTTAGTTATCTTTTATTATATATATATTTATTCAAATTTTTTAGACCGCATTGGAATAAATGCAGGGAAGATGGTGCTTTTGGTATTAATGCTACTGTAAATAAATAGTGATCCGACAACAACAAACCTACTTTCTTACCACTTGAGGGGTGTTCCTTCGTATTCGAACCACATTTCCTCAACATCCTCCGCCCTCATCACTTTGAGGAAGTGTTTTTTCACCTTGTCTGTAACCAGTGGCAGGTAACTCACCCTGGGGAGCAGCAGCTTAAAAAAACAGGTTAAAAGAAGAAAAATGTTATTGAACATCTTCAGTTTAACACATGCTCATGTACTTCCAGCCTATGTGTGTATGTCTGCTTGTGTGATTTATTTAATAAAATAACATTTACTCTAAAATGAACTAGAAAAGAACCAACAGGGCTGTAAACAAAGCACTACCTGTCTTGTAATTGTTTAGAAGGTGCTGTCAATAAACAATAAAGGTTCAGCCCTGGAACACTGGTGCTTGAAGTCTCTTTGTTAAACATGTGTACAGTGTGTCAAGTTTTATGGTGCCAGACAGACTATTCATATTTCTGCTGTGCTTCATGTTTTGTTGTTATGAAAGATCAGAGAGTTGTGGTTCTATTTACATAGTAGGGCTCTGCCTCTCTCTCAGTAACCTCATCTGGGTTCAGGGTGAAGCAGGTGGGTATCCGGCCGAACCAAACGTCTCTCAACACGTCCTTGTCATCTGCCATGCTGTAGCTGCTGTTCCCAAAGGGGCATAAAGAATAAATTCTGGAGCTCTTTGTCCAAACACAAGCAGCTTTCTGTTGTCAGAAACAAAAGCCAACAGACAGCAAGGGAATTCAGCATCACAACGAGCAGCAGTGCAACAAATGTTTTTACTACCTTGAATTTTCTGATGTGAAATTCTTATCAGTAAAGTTATTACCAAGTCATACAGGTGACAACTTACCTGCTGAGCTTTCAAGCCAACTTCACACTTGCAAAACTACGTAACTGTGATCCAAAACTGACGTTAGCTCGAGAGCTAAGTAGGCTAACTTAGCACATTTAGAACGCTTTAATGAACTGTTGTGGGCTTTCTTCTTGCGTATTTACAGTATTTCCTATGAGCATATATTTCGTTTAAACCAGTAAATATGGTGTTGTGTGAAAACGTCTTACTTTTTCGATGTCTGTGGTCTGCCTGAATGGCAGAAGGGCCCTATGTGTTGGTTTGTTGTCAGACTGTCATTCTCTCAGCTGTTACCGGAAAACGGAAAAAAATTAACTGCCAAACAGTGACCCCTGGCGGCAAGCTTCTTTATCCTAAAACTACTAAAAAATACATATTTAAATGCCTTAACCCCAATTGAACAAAGCTAGCAGTTTTATAGTTTCTATTAAACGTTTTATTTTTAATATTCTAATAAAATAAATGTGAAAATCCTTAAAAAATGGGGGAAACGTGCACAGCCGTGATGCATCATCAATACGCGACGCGTATTGTATAATACGTAATACGTACGCTGTTAAGTTGGTTCAGTTCTATTGTGTTTGTCGGTAGTTTCAAAATGGACCAAAAATTGGAGACAGACAGCCTTGAAATGCGTGTCCAGGTGCTGGAGAACCGAATATACGGGGAGAAAAAGAACAAAAGTGGGAAACCTATCAAGGTCAGTTCGAAACATTTGATGATTTTGGGGAGTTCGTTAAAATAAGCATTAGCTAGCTCTTAGCTTAGCATACCGAATGATCATGTTTTGAAGGAATCTGCGTGTGAACGCCCTTTCTTTCTGGTGCTATATTGTGAATTGAAATGATAGTTTTGCAGATGTAGTAAAAAGTACCATGTTTATTATCTAATTAATTTATTAGCAGTTGTTTCTGAGGACGTTAGCTTGTATTTTGCATTAAAATAGTCTGTTTATTATGTGTTAGTTAAGCCACAATAAACATTTGTTAATTTGTGCATTGGTAGAACGCTGTCAGTGATAACATACACGTTGAATTGAAGACAAAGAAATTAATTTTGGAACAGGAACGTTTTCTCCAGAAGGCAGCGTGTCATATGATTGCCTTAACCCTTTTTTTGTTGACAAATGAGGCATAGTTAGGTTGCCTGCGCGTGCGTGTGGGGAATCAAAAGAAATATCACAAACTGGTTTGCAGTGATCCATTTAAACCTACTGATAGCCTGATGTGCAGTTAATGTTGTAAACATGCAAAATGAGTTTTAAATTTTTTATTTGGTCAGAAGGTGACAAACTCCCAGTGTTTCTTTAGGGGTAAAAAAAAACTTGTAGTCCTACTGTTTGGAATGCAACACGAAAAATTAAAACAGCCTCAGCAATAGTACTTTACATATTTCTCAAACTGAACAGCATACGGGTTGTTCTAAACATCACTTCATTTTAATATTTTATATCTTACAGGCATTGAAGTGATTATTAACTGTGTTGTTTACTGTAGTGGCAAATATTGAGTTCTTGGACTGTCAGACAATATTAGGCAATTGGCAGAGTAAAGCATTCTTCACTGAGTTCTTTATACTCTTTGGTAATCACTGTGATGAGAACTGCTCAGTTTGTTTTATCCTGCAGTGTGCAGAAGCCTTGACCAGAATTCAAGCAGGTCTGACCAACACAGCCAACAAGAGAGAAAGAGTGAAGATCCTGCACAAGAAGAGTGAGTCACAATTTAATAATCACCATCACACATTAAACTTTCCACTTTATAATCAATGTTCAATACACTGATGTTACAGATTATTTTTATTCTTTCCTTATTGATGCATGTTTAGTTGAGGACCTGATGAAGTACCTGGATCCCCAGTTTACCGATCACATGACTCTTCCTGATGCCATGAAACTGGAATTCATCCTTGCAGGTATCAATCAGAAGAACACTAAATAAACACAATTTAAAATGTCTTACTTGTGCAACAGTACTATGGTACAATGATTAATTGTATACTATGTGAAGTTCATTTAGCTTATTGCATGTGTCTGCACAGAGGAAGACTTCTTGCTCTCTCAAGCTGCTTTGTTGGAGCAAGTCAACAACCTGCAGCCACTGTTGGACAGCACTTATATCAGAGGTTTGATGTTTCAGGAAACATGCAAATCAAATGCAGCTTTTATTTTAAACAAGAGAATATTTACGTTGGTAAAACTCTGGTGAAATGTTTTTAGATGATGTATACATGGAGGGTATATGAATAATTATTACCCAATCTCTAACATGTCTGTTACAGTTGATCCTTTTAATGTTCACAGATGTACCTGAACATGCAACAAAGCTGCATCGTCTGTCACAGATTCATATAAAACAGCAGGTAGCCATTTCTCTTCCTCCACAGCACTAAAACATTCTGATTTTATAGTTTTTATTCAGGAATTTTGTGTTTCAGGACCAAACTGAGGCTCAGTCACAAGAAGTGAAGAAGCTGTTCGAGGAATACAACAAAACGGTACCACACACAATCACGAGCTCTTCAAATTAAAAGACAAAACAATAAACACGAAACAGACAAGCCACAGAAATACATAATTTTAGCCATTACAAACTTTGTCACTATTTTAAATACTAGGATAAATAAAAAACAGAATAATATATAAATATCTAAATGATCAACCGAATTTCCAACTATTTTCTGCCCTTAATTAATTTATGTTTACACATCTGATTGGTAGATGTTCCTGCTGTCCAAGCAGTTCACCCAGTGGGACGAGACCCTGAGGAAGATGGAGGAGGCCAAAGGAATCCGACCTGTGGAGTAGTTACTCTGAACAAATAATATCAAATGAGGATGGTGATGATGAAGAAGACTGCACTATGATGGAAGCTGTTGATCTGATGAGTGTAAATGGGTTTTAGCTTGTTCTGCAGCAGTAAGTCAAGAGAAAAGTGTCACAAAGCATCAACAGCATTTCAACAATTGTTTCTTAGCTTTTTTAAAACTACTGCACACTATCATTTACTGAAAGGTCTTCGCAAAGAACGAACACAGGAATTGTCTTTTATTATAGTTAAATATTTATGGGTCTCTCAGCTGATGTAGGTGGTTCCTACACACCACAATTAATAATTCTGTAACTTCCTTTATTCCAGTATTGCAAAAGTGTTTGGAAAAAATAAATATATAAGAATTGTTGGAAATAAATGGATTGTGTTTTCTTTTTTAGAACCTGATGAGGATGTTGCTGGTATTTATTGTCAAACGTAAGGACACAAACACTTTCAAACACATCGTCAGGACTCTGTTTTCCTCTGGCTCTCATGACACATACTAGATCTCTAGATATGCTTTTGATATAACATAAAATCACAAATTAAAGTGGTTGTTTTTAATTTTTTTATTCTGTTTTTTCTACAAACTTAACAATTGCACATTGAGCCAAGACTTTGTCCTTCAGGGTAGATGGTTTCCAAGCAGAACAACATTCCAGTGGCGTGAAGAGTTTGTGAAGTTCATCTGTTGCTCCTTCAGCAGAACGTGCTGAGAGTAGCTAAAGAACCTTAGTCACTGTGATTAGATGGGTGTTTTGATTTGTTCCTCAAGTACTCCAGCAAATGCGTTTTGTCTATTTTATCATTGCCAAATATGAGACTCTCACCAGTCATATTGAACTGTAACCAAAACAAACAATGTTTAGTACAGTGCTGCTTGACAGATAAATCCAGAGTTAGTAATGATGGATCAGAGTAACCCTTTTCCCATTTAGTGAGTAGAAGTCCAAACTTCTGAGGTTTGTTTCAGGGGAAAACAAAAAAACAGTACATAAACGACTCCAGACTAAAACTTTGCTTAAAAACTGTATGAAATGTTAGTGTGAATGTTTATGAAGCCAAAGATCAGCTGATCTAACCCAACATCAAAGCCTATAACAGGAACATAAAATCATCGAGATACAGTCCAGTTCTCTGCTGGGAAATTCTGAGTTCTGGCATTCAAAGTACCATCAAGCAACACTTGGTTCTAGACCAGTCAGATTGATTCACTATGTTTCTCTTTTTAGAACCCAAATAGTTTCCTACTAACACTGTTTTACTAATATTTTGTCCTCCATCTTTGTTCTTTTTTCCATACATTACACAACTTTAAGGTCAGGTTCATGGACTGGGACAACACAAGCAAAACATTCTCAAAACGAATTGAAAAACATTTAGAAATACTAAAGAAGTGCTGCTTGAGATCAGTTTAAAAGATTAAAGGATCGTTCGGCTGCTTAGTAGGAAAACTGGTGATGTTTAACAAAGCTGCCATAGTGAAACTCTAAAACAGATTCATATGATGAAGATTGTGGGAGAAGATGAGAAACAGGATCAAAAAGAATTATCTGTGTCACATGAATTGACCACCTACCTGCAGCGCTACCTTCACTCCGTATCGTACATAGGTAGCAAGGTGTTCACAGTTGTTGTGTAATATGCCATAGACTCTGCAGTTCTGATGTGTTTCCATTATGCGCTTAATTATGTCCTTGTCATCTCCTTTACCATAAGTTTCTCCTGTTAAAGGATCCGTGTAGTCATCAAGGTAGTTGTTCACCTCAGGTTCTTCATTCATTTTAAGCACAGAAAACTTACAACCATGAAAATTCTCTGGAAACGAATGATAAACGAGTAAACATCAGCAGAGCATCAACAAAGCATTAGTAATTTTTATTTTATAAATATACTTACTTGGTTGTTCATAAATGTTCTCCCCTGCATTTTTCCCACAAATAAATGCATCTCCCACATACACAGCAAAGTGTTTGTACCAAATTCCAACTTTATATTTTGTCTTATAAGAAATTATATCTCCAAATTGAAACTGTGAATGGAGGAAGTTAAAAACATAGAATGCGTGATACCACCATAAAATGTTGTGAAACTATAAGAGCAGTTTGAAAATGATTTGGCTAACTGAGGAAATGTGGACATAATGACTGTTTATTCCACTTACTCCACTCATTTCCTGAGCTGCGATCACCAGCAGAAGGATCATATCCACCACGATGGGTTCCTCATCTTTCAAGCCATCAAGGTCTGAGATGAACATGTCAGTTGGTCAATCTATTCTTTTACTAAGTCATACAATTTCACAGGTCCATTTTCTGTAATTAAAAGAAAGAAAATGATCCTTCAAATATATTTGATACATTAGATTAAAGCCTCTTCAAGATGTGAGTGTGTGAACAGCTGTTTGTTTCTATGTGGCATCGTGATAGACAGACAACCTGTCCAGGTGTAGCCCCGCCTCTCACCCAGTGACACCTGGAGATGGACACCAGCCACCTGCGACCCTGAACAGGAACAAGCAGGTACAGATAATAACTGATGATTCCTGACATCCATTGGTTAATCTTCTGCCTATTTACGTGTATTTGTACCTCAAATGTTGTGATCTCATTATGTTATGAGCGCTTTTTAAACTCATTGTCAAATTTTCAACAAATGTAATTTTCTCACTACATTTCCAGATCATAAAATGTTTAACATCACTTCTAATTTATAGCGTGAGCTATAATGACAGATTTTTTGACTGATATATTACCAGATCTTCTGCTATCAGACTAAATTATTGTTTTATGAATTTTTTTTATACAAAGGCAAACTTTTTTTCTGGCATAACACTGTTTTATTAATAACAACCTGTCAGAATCGCAGGCTGGAAAAAAGCAGAGAAGTTGCAAACTTGTTTTTATAGAAGAACATGTTATCGGTCAAAGTCAAAGAAGTTGTTTCAGCAGCCTTACCTTCAGTGAAACCTGCTGAAAAACAGGAAATTTCTTCTCGTAATAATTCCTCTAACTTAACTCTGCAACGTCTTCTATGAGTGTTTCCCAGACTCTTTTGAATAAATCAGCATACCACATGAGATTAACATTTATAAGCTTTTACATTTGCAGTAAATGTGCTCAGCTGAAACAAAGTTCTTTGTGACATACAGTACATACACAGCTTATGATCCAATCCAGGGGTTCTCAGCTGCTTATCAAATGTCTCTGTTGTAAAACCCTTTTTATTTGAATAATTTTTAGGATCTCAGCATGTGTAGCTGAATATGACTTTATGAGTTGAACAAAGCCAAAGCTTTCAATGCATCCTGTGATACATGAGAATTTAAAAAAATGTCCTGATTTTATTCCACATCTGCACCAAGTTTTTAGCATTGGAGTTTGGGTTTATTTGTTTTGTTTGTTTATTGGTTTTTCTGATTTTTGAACATAGTTTCATGGAAAGTTTGGTCACGAGCGTGTTCCAGAGGCTGTAAAACTTCTCAATGTTGAATTTGGACACATTTAGAGTCGTGGTCAAATTGCTGTCTATTTGCATGTATTTTTCTATCTAACTGGGGAAAACAAATGTGAGAAAAGAAAGAAGATAGTTGCCTAGGAAATCAGGCAAAAACACTCTAATACTGGTTAGTCTGAACCAACATGAACGCTTCTTTTTAATATGTATATTTAAGATTTTTGTTTGTTCGGCCTAACATACTGGAATTTTTTAAGTGATGGTTAAACAGCTGGGCTGCACGGTGATGCAGTTGGTAGCTAGAGTTGTTACCTTGCAGCGAGAAGGGCTGGGCTGGGCCTGCATGGAGTTTGCATGTTCCCCCTGTGCATGTGTGGGTTTTCTCCGTGGACTGCAGTTTCCTCCCACAGTCCAAATACATGCAAGAGGTTAATTGGTGACTCTAAATTGTCCCTAGGTGTGAGTTTGTATGTGAATAGTTGTTACCTCCACCAAGGAGGTAATGTTTTCATCAGGGTCTGTCTGTCTGTTATCAGGATAACTCAAAAACTAATGGATGGATTTTGATGGAATTTTCAGGAAAGGTCAGAAATGACCCAAGGAAGAATTGATTAGATTTTGGGGGTGATCGGGATTACCATCTGGATCCAGGAATTTTTTTAAGGATACAGACATAGTACTTTCTACAATATGTCCACTTGGTGGAGGTCTGCACTCTGAGTGCTTTTCAAATTTATCTATGTGTTGCCCTGCGATGAACTGGCAACCTGTCCAGGGTGTCCCCACCTCTCGCCCCGTGACCGCTGGAGATAGACATCAGCTCCCTGCGACCCTGAATAGGAAGAAGCAGGTTCAGAAAATGGATGGATGATTAAAAAGTTAATAAAGATGCTTTTAACCCCTTATACAAGCAGAATCCATGATATTGCCTGACA
The DNA here is from genome assembly GCA_006937955.1 of Pachypanchax playfairii. Lineage (NCBI taxonomy): Eukaryota > Metazoa > Chordata > Actinopteri > Cyprinodontiformes > Aplocheilidae > Pachypanchax > Pachypanchax playfairii. The sequence continues at coordinate 4,306,132 of SSNP01000010.1, read as the reverse complement.
AATACATTTTATTCTTTCATTAAGTTTAAATATAACTAAGGCTGCTAAAAAGCATTTCATAGCAAAAAGGTACAGAAAAAAGTTGCAATGACTGAACAATTCCCATATCTACCTGGATACTAGTATCTCCACAAATTAACTTGAAAACAACAACGTACAGTATTCCCAAAGAACTAAAACAAGTAGTTCAGATAAGCTTATGATGATTTTTTTGTAATGTTTCTTTCACAAGCAGATTAAGAACAATCTAATCTTTGTGACTTGTGAGGGAGCCCAGCACAGTGGCACAGTCAGAATGAAAGAATGTCCTGAGTTTAATATCAGACTGGAATCTTTCTGTATGTTCTTCTTGTTCATATGTGCATTTTCAGGGGACCAAGCATACGCATGGTAGATTCAGTGATGGAGTGATGACCAGTTCTAACCTGCCTCTGTTCCCATGACAACTGGGGATACACTGGACCATCATCTAAACACAGTAAGAGCATATATTTAGTATAGTAAACAATACACACTTTCTTGAAACCTATTAAGAGTTTTTTTCTCAGTGATTCCACATATAACATTTTACAAAGTGTAAAAAAACATGATGTCAATAAAAATGTAGAAAAAACGGGGGTATGAACCTAGAATTAAAAGACATCTTGACTGTTGACGTTTTTTTTTACTGACTTCTTGCAACTACGCAGCGTTCAAATGGGAATAAGGTTTAAATTATTCAAACCGTCTGTTTATTTATAAATCTTAAGAGTAACTGGTCACGTTCAGCATAGACGATCTTCGGTTGCGTGCTAGCACGCACCAGTAGGACGGCTGCTGACCGTTGGGGGAACTGGACCAGCGGGCTGGTGAGAAGCAGAGCAGCACACCGTCACCGTCATGGATAAGACGGCCGTGGTGAAGGTCGGAGCCGCGGCCAGCGCCAGCGTCTGTGTTTTAGTCGGCGGCGTCGCTCTGGCTCAATACATCGTAGCTAAGAAGAAACGAGCTGGGAAGAAAACCAAGATAATAGAAATGGTGAGTTCACTACACTCTTAACTGCGCTGTCTGAACCAATAAAGGTAGATGACAGACAGGAAATAAGGAGCTTAAGGGCTTCAAAATACAGGTACAACACAGCGTGCTGCTACAAATGATCGTATTTATTTTTGAGTAGCACCGGAAAGTCACCCACAAGCGCTAAACTTGCTTAAAACACTGCGCTTGCGCACTAGTTTCCCTAAAACATCAGCTGTTTTTAGAGGTCACGGTTCAGTTTTTACTCAACAGAAAGAGATGCAGCGTTTCAGTTTTGGCTCTGACAGCTGACCTGAGTGTCAGGTGAATCTGTCACCTCTCTGTCACTGTGTTGTTCTGTTTAATTACATTGAACAGGTTTCATGCAGGTTATACAACCTCCTTCAGCTCATGGATGGATGGATCACAGTCCAGTTTTCTTTCAGCTCAATAGGAATCAAATATGAACACAACTATTGTAACAAAGTTTTTGTTCATTATAGGAAGAAATTATCTATGTTTACAGATAGATGTGAGAGGCATTTAGAGTTGGTTCTTTAATTGTATCTTTTGACTTGGAATATTATTTTACATCTTCTGTCAGGCCAGTCAGCTGCAAGTTCCCTGCTACCATGCCATCTAAACCTGTCCTACTTATTGTTGATGACACCTTTCTGCCTTACTTCATCTTTGGCATTTAAGCTTGCACTCTGTGTAAGTTCAGTAACTGACACTTTTAAAGCACTGACATTCCTTTGTAATTTGTATGAGATCATCATGACCTTTGATTTTTCCACACCTGGTTACTGACTTAATCATTTATAAGTACTAAACCATTAAAGTCTGTGATGCTTAAGTTGTAGAATTTGTTAAGGCAGCCTGGTGTTAATGTACATTCCATATCTGTTAGGAATAATTAGAGGTGAGTCATAAAATGTGATATTTGTACAGCAGGAGTTGCTCTCTGATAGCTGTGTCCTCAGTGAGTCAGGTCAGCTGCTTAATCAGCTGACTGCCATAAAACAGTGTGCACAGGAGAGCAGATCCAAGGAAGCAAAATATTTTCTACAATTTCATTTACAAAAAGGACCTTTGCATATCATATTTTTTGGCTATTCTGGCCTTTTTTAGAAGGCAGTTTACTGTGCAAAAAAACCTCCAGAAGACACAGGTAGATTTCTCCACAATCATCTTGATTATTCACCAGACAAACAGTCTGTGAGACTGAAAGATTGTGTGTGTGAGAAGGTGATCAGCAACACAGGAGCACCACAGGGGACTGTACTCTCACCTTTCTTTTCACTCTGTACACCTCAGACTTTCAGTGCAGGTCAGAGTCCTGTCATCTGCTGAAATACTCTGATGACTCTGCAGTTGTTGGTCAGATCAGAGATGGACAAGAGACCATGTACACAGAACTGGTGGACCACTTTGTAGCTGGTGTGGAAACATCATCTTGAATGTGAGCAAGACAAATCCAGTAATTGTGGAGGAGGAGAAACCCATTTCCATCACGGGAGAAGAAGTGGAGGTGGTGGAGGAGTGTAAATACTTGTGTTCACCTGGACAACAGACTGAACTGGAGACACAACTGTGATGCTGTTTTTAAGAAGCAGACTGGACTTCTTGAGAAAAATCAGGTCCTTTAACTTTTGCAGCAAGATCCTGAAGATAGAAGTCAGTCTGACTGATAAATCAATCAATATTTGCAGCTTTTCTTGGTTTTAGGGTGTTCATAAAAGGCAAATTTTTGGTGGGAAAAGAAATAAAGATACAGCAGCTTTTGGAACTGGCTCACCGCAGTCCACAGTTTAGTAAGAATGCTTTGCTTTTTGTGTTTTTATTTATTTTTTAAATGTCCAAATTCTCCTGTCATCACAACAATGATTTCATATTTTTGTCAGTTGGAAAATAACATATTGGACAAAAAAGAAATCAGTGTCGTATATCGGGCCATCAGATAACCTGATTTGTGAAGATCAGTATCAGTGATTGAATAATTAATGTTGGTGAACCCCTAATCAGAATATAGGAAATAATTTGCACCAAATAAAGACAGAAAGTAGAAACAGACTATGACTTAAAAAGAGTTGAAATGGTTATGAATAGCATCATGTCTTTATTTACACCAACATCCAGCAGCTTCCTGAAGTTTTTTTTTTTTACTTGTGCTAGTAGATGTGTTTCAGTATGTTGACCTCTAGAGGGCAGTACAGAGTCACTTTTCATTCTGCACTTCTTTCACAATGAATGTTTACGGCAACATTTAAACTACATTTTTTTCTGCAGAGCATGAGACCAACACCGTACAAAGTAATCTGAGATTTGGTTTCTGTATTATTCACGTGTCAGTTGGTTTAATAATAATGCTAATAATTACTTCCAGCACAAGAGCTGTAGATCACTAAATGTTCCACCGTGGAGGACAGAGCGATTCACATTTATATTTTATGTTTAGAATGCAGGAAGCAGGAAAGTCAGACAGTTAAAAATGCTTCATGTGTGTTTTGAAGAATTGCAAAATGATAAAGAATACATAAAATTTCAACTGTAGAATGAATTTAAAAGATCAGAATTTGAGGCTGACAGTAAGTGAATGTTTTTTTTGTTACTCTAAAAGAAATTAAACAGATACCATAAAAGGAATTATAAAGAAGTGGTTCTGGTTTTAGGAATTTGGAGCCTGACGTAAGGTGGGTCCCATGTCTTTAGTTTAATTGGCATTTCCTATAGCAACCATGCTTTATCATTAAAAACATATGGCCATCACTATCACAAACACAGCAGCTACCGGTGTGGGCAGAGAACACAGAGCATGTACGGTACAAAACTGAAGCAACTTTCTAGTTCAGTCCTTCACACATGAACTCAGTTAACAACAAACTGAGATGCATTCATGTTTGAATACTGGGATGTCCAGATCCAACAGGGTTATTGTTTGTGAAGTTATATACTTTATAGGATTTTATAGCTTGTTCGGGGGTTTGATACCAGGTTACACATTTATTTTGAGTCTTACCCCCTTTATGTCTTTAGAATCAGCAGCTTTTGGCAGTGGTTTGTAGTTGAAAATAGTTTTCTAAATAGATGAAAATTCTAACAACATCAAAGTGCAGAGCTTGAGTAAAATGAAAACACCATTGCAGCACGGTTGCATCACTATTGGATGATGTGGTTAAAATGGGTTTAATTGTATCGCTAATGGTGAGATCTCTGTTTGTATTATAATAAATAAACTGGAGGAGTTTCTGTATCATTTTTAGCTTGTAGTATTAGAAGAAATGGTGTGAGTTACTGAATTATGAGTCTGTCCCATGTGTTTCTGATTAAAGATCAAAGTCCTGGGTTAAGTTTTTGCTGTAGTTCTTTTTACTCTAGCCTGTAACTTTTACTACAACTCCTGGATTTCTATTTAAAAACATGCACCAGAAACCAAACAGTCAACTTGAACTGCTGTTTGCAGCAGATATAACTGTAGTGAGATGTAATCGGAGAGAGTTGACCTCAATTTTGGGATTCATGGAATGTGAGACAGTCACGGTCAGTGGGGGTGATGTCTCATGTTCTAGTCAAGTGGGACAGGCAGCAGGAGACACAGCCATTCTCAGACACACTAAAACACACTCAGTAATATGATGAAAACAGCAGCATGTTATTGGACTCATGCGTGTCCTTTTGTTTGTCCAGCTGAAAACATGTGAATCATCAGAATTCTTGACAGTTGTTTGCCTGCGCTGCGCTGCCATTCCAGGAATTCTGGCTTAACCTTTAATTAACTCTCTCAGTGCTTCGGACTTGAGGACGATTGTACTGACATTTGGCCTGTACTTATCGAGTGTACATATAAGGTGACAGTTGTTCCCTAAAGGTCAAAGGTTGTTGTGAAAGAAAAATACATCTCAATGTTTAAATCAGGACAGCTAAAATAATATTTTCCACGTTGCTGCCAAGAAGTGACTCAAGCTGCAGAACTTAAAACCAACCAACAAGCAACTTGGTAGTTTATGTAGAATGTGCTGGTAACAGTTGTGTGTTTAGTAGATGTGAAAGTATAAAACATTTGCCATATTACAGTGAAACAATCTAAAGATCTTGATTCACGTCACCAGAGGACGTTAGGGTTCTACAGAACTTCTCTGATACTTCTGCTGGTTTTTACCGTATCCTGAATACACAAATACACAATCAGCTGATATAAGAATGTGTTCTTGAAGTTGACAGTTTTGAGTTTGAACATGTTACGACATGTTCAGGGTTGAGCTGAAATGCACAGGCAGCATTTCTTCAGGAGAGCAGAAAGACATTGTGTGTTTGTTTGAATGAATGTATGGGAGGCAAATCCATGAGCTGACATTTGTCATGTGTGACTGACCAGTGACATGCCGAACAACCTGAACCTTAACCCTTCTGACCTTTCATGTAGTTTCAGGCTATTTGTGTGTGTGTGTGTGTGTTTGAATGGGAGGATTGTGTGTTAGAAATGTGTGTGCTCAGCAGTAGTAGACCTGAAGCGAGTGTGGCGTCACTAATTGATTTAAAGGTTCCTTTTTAGGGTAATTTTACTGGAAGTCGTTTAAATGCAGATACATCTTTATCTTTTCTGTTGTCTTAACATCTGTTTGCTGTGTTTGAGGCAAAAATGTAGCAGCTGGAATCGTCACTGTGTTTGTGTGTTTGAACCTTGATGGGAGGGGTTTTGTTACCTAATCAGTTTTGGACAACCCCCCCTTGTTTCTGTAGATATATAAACCCTGCACAGCCACTCAATCTTTTCTTCACTCTTGTTTTTTCTAAGACAGCAGACCTGAGGTAAGTTTGTGTGTGCAGCTGATTCACTGACTGTGATGCCTCACTGTTTGATATTTATGATGTCAAATTTGAAATCAAGAATTTCTCTAATTTTTATAGTTTGGGGGTAAACTTTAATTGTTAAGAACTCTTGTCACCCCAAAAAAACTGTTTGCTTAAATGCCAAAAAAAAAAAAGTATTTTTAAAATGATGCAAAATCTGGACATTTAGAACTGCTTCATGTTTGCAGGGTTGGATATCACCAGCTTTAGTGAAGCTTTCCTTCCAGAACCCTGTTTATTTCCTAAATTTCTTCTTGATTTACATATTTAATGGGCTTGTAAATGCATCATATATTTAGAGCTGCATCTTTATTACTCCATTCATTTTTTTGTAACATAAATAGATTCTCCTGTCTGTAGAGAATAACCTGAGGAAGTTGGTTTGAGTCTCAGCCTGTTTTGCTTAACGATGGGCGGCTTAATAGTGATTGGGTTAAAAGAAAAACTATTTTTAGTCCATGTTCCGAGTGTCATGTGTCTGCAGGATCAGAGCAATAAATGAGCTGTTAGCATGTCTGGTAGGTTACATAAGGGGGGGGGGGTCATGTTTTTGAGGAGGTTGTTTGACTGTGTCTGTGGGGTTGGATGTTTGTGTTTTATCAGCTGTTTTTATATCTACTGTACAGTTTGTAAAACCGTCCTGTCACAGTGACATCAGACTCTGACATCACTCAAACTGATTATTTGTTGTCTTGTCTTTTAGTAAGTTAATAGTAACATACCTACATGTGTGATGAGCTTAAAACTGGTTCCTTGTATTCAGCTGAAGTTTCTCTGAACTGAGCAGTTTATACAAACATTAGAAAAATACCCTTTATAACGGTAAAAATCATGACTGGACAGAAACTTCTGTCCTCAGACAAGCAGCTTGTTGATTGATAAGTTACTTTTGTATTTATATTTTTTGTTAAACCTAGTGGGAAAGTTTGAGTTTATCACTCTGAACCAGTTAATATCTAGAAGAGAGAGATCAGCTTTAGAGCTAAAGATAAGCATAACATCCATAGATTCCAAATATCAGCTGATTTGAAACCCATTTTAATGTGTGTATATGTGTGTGTGTGTGTGTGGTCTGAAATGGAGAACATTATGTTCTGTTTCTGTGCTGGAGCTTTAAACAGATGAGCCTTTTGGACGTGTGTTCGTGATGAGACTTGCAGCCTGAATATTGACACATTGTTTGTCAGAATAAAGTTTCAGTCCAGATCAAACTCAGTCTTTTACAGAAAAGGGCTTCTTATATTTTATTTATCGGTTTATCTTGTAATTCTTTTTATTTCCTCATTTCGACAGAAGGAAACATGTAACTGTTAGTTTGATGGACTGAACTGTTATTACAGCACCGTGTGTGTGTGTTTGTGTGGGCGGTGGTCTTATTTTCCTCTCTAACAACTTTTCCTTTGTATTTGTGGTTCTGCAGATGCCTCAGTTTGAGAAGTCGACAGTTCACATGAGGGACCCTGAGAGGGTGGAGCAGATCATCTGTGGTCTCATTAAAGGAGGAGCTTCCAAACTGCAGGTAAAACATCAACCCGATGGTCACTGTTTACTATCTGAATTAGCTCATTTGAAAGATTCAATGATAGTTTCATGTTTTACCGGAACCTTTTTTAGGACTGTCTTTTAGGATCGTTTGTTGTTTCTTGAGCTGGTTTGAGCACAGTTCTCTCTGTGGTTCTATAAAAACATGTCCTTCACTGTTTCAGATCATCACAGACTTTGACATGACAATAAGCAAATTCGCTATTAACGGCAAACACTGTCCAACATGTCACAGTAAGTAACATGTTCATGGATGTTTCTTTGCATTGTGTAGTTCTCTACAGATGGATTCATTAGAATGACTTTATCTGGTGACTGTTTAATATTATCCTTCTAGACATCATCGATAACTGCAAACTGGTGACAGAGGAGTGCCGGCAGAAGCTGCTGCAGCTGAAGCATAAATATTATCCCATTGAGATTGACCCTCATCTTAGTATGGAAGAAAAATATCCTTTTATGGTGGAGTGGTAAGTCAAACAAATAACAAATCCTGCTAACTGCTCTCAAAGGTCACGTATATATCAGCTAACAAACAGTTTGAGAAGATTCACGTATTTTGCCTGTGTGTAACTTGATTTGTGAGACTGCAACAATTTTGTCTCCAGGTATTTTAAATCCCACTCATTACTTGTTGAGCAGCGGCTCGAGAAAGACAAACTGCCGGAGGTAGTCAGGGAGTCGGATGTTGCACTGAGGTAGCTATAGATGATGAAATGGAGGAAATTGTGAAACCTTTAAAGGCGTTTACCAAATCAGAGAGACTTATTAATGTTTTTTTTTTTTTTTTTGCTTGGTTACAGAGAAGGTTTTGAGCAGTTCTTTGATCGCCTGCATCAACACAACGTTCCCATCTTCATTTTCTCCGCTGGTCTGGGTGATGTCCTCGAGGAAATCATCCGTCAGGCTGGAGTTTACCACCCCAACATTAAGGTTGTTTCCAACTTCATGGATTTTGATGACAAAGTAAGTCCTTCATGAAACAGAAACTCTGTTTACTGATCATTGAGAAATGGATAAGCTGATCTTAAGTCTGTCTGGCTCTTTGTTTTGTAGGGCATCCTTAAGGGATTCAAGGGCGAGCTCATTCACGTGTACAACAAACATGACGGCGCCCTGCGGAACACGGAGTACTTTAAACAGCTGAGGGAGAACAGCAACATCATCTTGCTGGGCGACTCAATGGGAGACCTCTGCATGGCGGATGGAGTCCCCAACGTGGAGAACATCCTCAAGATCGGCTTTCTCAACGACAAGGTACAATCCTAAAATGTATCCACAGATCTCAGAGCAGTCAGGGAAAAACAATCATTACTTTCCAGTTTGAGTTCAAACATCTTGATGATGTCACTTTTTTAGTTGTTTATCAAATAATTCTGGAACTTCAAAGAAAAGTTTGTGTCTTGATTTTATGTTGTTTTACATGCAAAGGACAATGCCAAACAAGTGCATCGAATAATAGAACTAAATAATAACGATCACCTTCCACAGTTCTAATATATCAGGCTGCATTGAAATTTGAAGACATGAACTCTAAGCTGCCAAGTCTTTTCCTAACGGTTTGCTTGTGATCTCTGCAGGTTGAAGAAAGCCTTGACAAATACATGGACTCTTATGACATTGTCCTTGTGAAGGACGAGACTCTAGAAGTGCCCAATGCCATTCTTCAGAAGGTTTTATAACTCCGTTCTCCAGTTCTCTTCACTTACGTCCCATTTCTCTCATCTTCTGCACTTCAGCATCGGGCCTGTCAGATTTTCCAACCAGCGTTTCTCTTTAATTCTCCGACTAGAATTTCCGCCCCACATTCAAACACTTCTGTCTTTTAAAAAGACATTTAACATCACCTGAACGAACTGTTTAAAAAGTCCTCATACAACTGCATCCTGTCTCTGGTGTATTTTTTGTCACAATATTTTCTCCTGTTTTCTCTCAAGGAATGTTAATGATAAAAAATATTTAGGAGAATATAAATTGTCACTCCAGCTTTATAATTTGATCTAGACAATAAAAGATGAAATGCACTTTAAATGAATTCATATAGAATAATTAGATGCCACATACATGAGGACATGCACAGTAAAAAAAAGCCATGTTTACATAAGTTTTATGTATTTTACCTTTATTTTATTTGCATATTGATTTGTTCAGACTATAATGTGTCATCCTGATATCCTTTAACAGACAGAGGAGAAAGAAGAAGCTTCTTGTTTTATGTTCATAGCAAAAACCTCTTTTGACTTCAGGTCATTATTTGTTGCAGAGTGGGACCTCTAGTGGTCATTAATAGTTTTACCGGTAGGTAAAGATTCCTAAATATCTGGAAGATGTTTACCTGATCAACCAGGCCATTATGTCTATGCAGGAGGATCTGATTGGTCAGGCTAGGAAGATGTCACTGTATCACTTAACAGAGGTAAATGCTGCTGTCTTTAGCTCAGTTAAACTCACCATAATACCACTTGTTAAAGTGTTAAAAACACTTTCATTTTAATTCTGTGGTTACAACTGAGCACTGTCTCTAAAAGGTTCATTGTTCAGGAGCTTCAAATCTGTATCTGTTTGTGTTTTGAATGTGCTGCTCTCGCTTGCATGTTGCCTTTTGTTATTGTAAAGTTTATGAGAAACAGGAGACTAAAAGTTTATATATCAAAAAAACAGGGATTAATGTCAAATTATATGGAAAATATTATTATTTTACTATCTTATGTGGGATATTTTAAGAAGTTTTGATTGGTGTGTTTTATTTTTATAAGCAGTTTGCTTCTTTTGATTTTGTGAAAAAAAGTGCAATAAAAAGTCACTTTGTGAGGCTTCAGTGCGTCACAGGCTGAAATAAAACCCTCAAAATCTCCACTGTTTTATTTCCTTTAAACGTGTAGCTGCTGAAACTAGAAGAACTCCTTTAAACAGAACATTATTGTAGACTTGTTTTGAATATTTTAGGTAACACAATTTTTCAAAGTTTATTATAAAAGTATAGGACCGCGTGTGATGCAGTGAGTTACGTCTTTAACTATATCTTGTAAAATCCCAAATACTGTTGCAGAAAATTGGGCTTATCATTCTCAGTCTGTGTTTAACATACGTTCAATATGCACTGAATCCTTGCTCGGAATGAGGCAGTCTCACTGTTTAATTTAGGTGCTAATATGTTTTTACATCTTCCTTTACTCATTTTCAAACGTGAAGAAGTGAAGCATCTTGAATAATGGAACATGTTTCAATTAAATAAAATGAAATTATATTTGGAATGTAACCAATATGGTTTGGACAAAGTTTTACATTGTTTAAACTATAGTTTGTTAGTTTTGTTTTTTAAAGAAAAATGAAAAAGTGCATGAAGAAAAAACGTCATTTCCCATGAGCACTTTCACTTCCGCTCCTGCGCACAAACTTCCAGCTGCTCCGTTGAGCGTCAGCACCATGACAACAGGACGATGGCTCCAAGCGAGAGGGTGAGAGATGAAATGTTAGTCTGAACGAGGAGTAAAGAACGAAGAGTCACGTAAGACGGTAAGAAAACTGGGAGAAATCACAATGTTTTTTGTTATCAACGAAAACGTCGGGGACAGTTACGACATTCGTCCTGACCTGTTAGCTAGCACTCAGGTAACTTGGAAAGCCAGCTAATTAGCTGCAGCTAAGCTAAAGTTAAATCAGCCAGCTTGACTTGATGTTAAATACAGTGCAGATATCTGTGCAAGCAGCTCGAGTTGTTATGGGATTAAAAAAATGTGTGTCACTAGGATTTTTTTTGGGGGAAATTGTGCATTTTGTTATAGAAAACATAATTAAACCATCGGTTGTGGTGATGGTTTGCTAAAACCCAAAGTAGTTTCCACTGATGCTTCTGGCTAAAGTAAAATTCTTATGACTAATAATGATGGAAAGTGTCACTAGGCACAACAGAACCCATAAAATATCCCCATAATAGTATCTGTTTTAATTTAGTTATTTAAATCAAGTGTCAGAGAGAGAGTAATATAAAACTTACCCTCACTCCCAGAAGATTATTTGTTGTTAATGTCTGAAATACGTCCAGATAAAATTCAGGTTTTTACTTTTATTTGCTTTGCTCATACTTGGTCTTCACTCCAGACCCTGGTCCTTAACTTAGTGTTAATACAGTGTGTTGATTGTCAAGTTGGTGCTTGGATAAAAATAGATGCATTTTGTGCCAGTTTCATTTTTGCTAAAATAGCTGTATAAATTCTAAAAGATCCTAACAACCTCTTTAGTTTAGCTCTCACTCTGCTTTATAGTCCAGTGTTATGTGGATAGAAGGGATTCTGTCTCTGGATTAGCTGCCTGTTCCACCTGCTCAGCACTTATCAAGTAGAAAAGCTGCTTGCCCCCACCTACACTCTTCTTCATTCTCCTTATTGCCCACACGCACATGTGACTAGCTGCCTTCTTTGCATTTGACTGAAGTCTTTAGCAGAGTGCACAAAGAACTCAAACTTACTGGTCAAGGAAACAAAGTGGCCATTGGTTTAACATGTCAGCTGTCTTAAGATCCACCTTGTTGGTCAGATTGTAGAAGTTGGTTTTCCAGTGATCAACAATGATGGTTTTAATTCTTAAATTCTTTTTTTAGTTTTTCTATGATGCAAACATGAATTAATGATGAATCTTGATCACCTGTATATTGACAATTGGTTAACACACTGTCATATGCAGAACGATGCACAGCATTTTATATATATGTCTCTTATTCACAACATCCTTCATCTCCCTTTTCCTGTTTTTCTCTCTGTCCATTCAAAAGGCACCATGTCTCTATTTAAAGCCCGTGACTGGTGGTCCGCAACTCTTGGTGAAGGTGAAGAGTTTGACCAGGGATGCCTGTGTGTCGGAGATGTGGACAACAGTGGGACGGGACATGGTCAGTATGTACTGAGAAACTGCTCTTCACACCAAATTCCTCATAACGTGTCGACAACAAGATCTAAAATATAGGTTAATTCTATTCTTTGGGGATCGGTGTCCTTCAGCTTTCGGTTGTTTTATACGCTTGATTCAAATAACAGATTTATTACCTCAGTGTTCTTCAGTATGTCAGGGCACACAGAAGCCTGTAAATACTCCCATTTCTTAAATTCAGATGTGTTGAAGCAGGGAAAAAACTAAAACATGCTGGACACTGACCCCCGAGGAACCAGAACTGATGACCAGTAACTTAAAATGTTCTCATAAACAGGGTTTGTACGTTGGCTTTATTTTTGATACAAATTTTGCAGACATCTGTGTTTTCAACACCTTTATAGTGTGAAATGAAGTTATATTGAAAGGAATTTAGATTTTTATCTGCAAAACTTGTAAAAAATAAATTTATGATGGTAATTAATGACTTGCATCACTCCTCTGCATGCACCCTAGTTACATTATTTGTGGGATTTTTTGCAGATAAAATTGTTGTGGGCAGCTACATGGGGATGCTGCGGATCTTCTCCCCACATGCCAATAAATCGAGTGAAGGAGGTCCAGCTGATGCCCAGCTTCTTGAAATGCAGCTTCAAAATGCCATCATCCAGGTTGAAGTGGGAAACTTTGTCTCGTAAGTACTTGTAACAAAACCTTAACTAGATCCAGTTCAAAGTTTGAGTATCCAACAAGATAGGACTAGTCAAATTAAACTAACAGCTAATGTTGAAAGCCATAAAGTAAAAGCTATTGTTTAAAAACATGAAACATTCCTTTATCTTTTGAATGTTGGTAAATCCCTATTACACTTAGATATTCCGTTCAGTGGTAATGGAAGTGATTCATGTAGATTTTACATGGTTGTTTAAAGCCTTTTAATAAAACTATGAATATGCAGTATGGTGGTATCTTGGAGATGTCTGAGTGGTCTGAATACACAGTGATTATCCTGTTATTGGAATGTAAAGCTCATTTTTTTTCTATTTAATACGTGAACTTTTTCACATGGATGAAGTTTTGAAGTTCATGGCTCACTGTGATTTATCAGCATTCTTTGTGTGACCTATAATAAAACATTCCTTCTAATTGGCAGGTAGAAACACCAATTCAAAACTAATAACTCATTAATAAATACAATGCATTTTTACTATAGACTTAGAATTAGAATCATAAATCATGAAAATATCACCTCACTAAGCATTATTGTAGCTACCAGGAATCTTCTGGAAACCAAGGATTCTGGGAAAGGTTGTGGTGTATATCGAATGTTTCCTACATTACAGGAGAGAACAATCCAACTCAATCAGCCTGTTTGGCACACACACAGTTTTTAGCGCAACATTTTTCAAGACCAACCATTTTGGAAGTTTTCCACAAAGCATGTTGTAAAAGGCATTGGAAGTTAGACACATGGTCAGATGTTTTCTTTCAATACAAACCAAAGAACAAAACTAGGATTTAATCAGTACTGCCTTGCTTTGGGTTCAAACTTAACAAATCTTCATTTATGGTCTAAAAAGTTGACTTTTTACAATGTGATGTTAATGTAAATAAGAAAAAAAAACAACAACAAAAACTATTGGAGTCACTGGAACATCATGCACCATTGAACCATACTCATGTTCAAAACAAAATGGAACAGCTGTTAGAGTAATTATTTTTCAAGTATGAGTTAAAATAAGTCTGGATTCCACCCTGAGGCTGAGAACATGGGTTCAGCCGCAGTGGCACGAAGGCTGTCTTTCTGGAATATCTGAGAAGAAAGTTTTCCAGTTGCAGGTCTGTGCATTGTTAGGGGTTTTTCCAGTTTACAACTAGCTGGTTTGTTCAAGTCTCTTGATGTTATGGTGGTGGAGAACAGATTGATGCATTTAATCTTTATTCTCTATCTATTACTGACCATTCCTATTAGTGTTTATTAATGATGGTTCAATTAGTGACTTCTTTATTGACCCTAGATTGACCTTTGTTGACCTCACAGGTGCTCAGAGCTGCTTCACCTGGCTGTTCTTCACCCCAGGAAGCTGTCAGTCTACTCCGTTTCAGGTAACTAATGTGCACCACACAAACTTGATACTTCTCACTTAGTTTTCATTGATCACGTTCAGTGACAACTCATTTCCCCTGACATGTGCACATGCAGGCACTGCAGGGAACGTGGATCATGGAGATCAGTACCAGCTGAAGTTGGTTTATGAGCATAACCTTCAGAGAACAGCTTGCAACATGACATATGGCACATTTGGAGGAGTCACAGGTAATGAATGTGTGTGCTGATGCTGATATCCTGCAAAAAACATTAGAAGTTTTTAAAGTCTTCTTAGTTTTCCCAGATTTTAATCCACTGACTTTATTCCTTTTGTCAGAAAAGTTGTGTAAAAGTAAAATATACTGGCTCCTGTTCAGAGTTAAACATTTAGAACAACACAAAAAAGACATTAAGATAAATATTAGAATGATGCAACTGTTGAAGCAAACTTAACATCCAGCAAGAAGTTTAGTTTGAAAAATGTTTGTATTTTACGTTCTGTTTAGATTTTGTAATTATATCCAGTTTTATGAAGACCAGTTTGGATTTTAGAGTTGGCATCTTGTTGTGATATGTCAGGGAATCTGGCCTATCACAACAAGATTATATTAGTGAAAGCAAGTGCAATGTATGTGCATGTACAAGTGAACCTCAGTGCATGTGTGTGTGTTTGCAAAAAAAAAAAGGTGATGACGGCAGCAACGGAGAAAAACATTAAACTCTAAAGTTCCATATGGGGAGCAAAAGAGAGAAAGAGGGTTCGTGTTGCCGCTCTACCTTTAGTCAACTGGACTTTTAGAAAAACCAAACGGGGGAAAGCCCAGTAGTTGTCACAATCCAAGAAAAACACACACTTCCATCCACCCACACATGCACACAGACGCCTGGGGAACCCCCTTTAAAGTACAGAAAATGGCCTTTTTTAAATAAAGACTTCATTGTCAAGGTATGTGTGCTTTAATAGTGTGTCTGCCAGACACTGTGGCCTGGCAAGATGAACCCGTCACTCACTCCATGTTTAGATAGTCTGGCTATGTGTGTGTGTGTGTTTGATGTGTAGAAAGAACAGTCTGGACTCATTAAACCAATAATTCAGTCTATACTCAATGCACGTGCACAGTGCATTCCACAAGCCCGTGAATATGTCTTTGTTTCTACGTGTTTCTGGTAATACCACAATGTGGAAGAAGTCTCAGAGACATCAAGCAAGCTCTCACTCACACTCAGGCACATGCCTGTCCAAACTTAGAGCCCAGATTTCCTACTTTTCCCTCAAGTAAAGACTTTAGCTGTAACGTTGAATTAGATTTAGGCTTAACCCTACAGCCACGACTAACAGCATTTTGTCAGAAAGGAAGTGTTTTTTTTCTTCATGTTTGGATTGATACAGGCACACACACTGATCTCTTTCAGAAAGTCATTCCCACCATTCCAGCTGTTCATTGTTTCTCCACTAGATGGCATTGCAGGCTCTGGGATTGCTCTCTTCAGACATTCTGTGTGTCTTGAATGAATGGGATCTTGTATTGCTTCTTGATGGGGGAATTCCCTTTTTCCCACCTCTCAGCAAGGTGCTCATAGTTCAGCTGTAGGGTAGACCGAAGAACTGGCTCCGTTTCTGTGTCTGTTGCTACTTTTCAGACCGTCAAGACATTTTATTCCATGTATTTGTTTCTGAAATTTCCTATTTTTTTTTTGCCAGATTGTGCAAGTTGATAAGGTTTGAAGGTTTAAGGCTGTCAAAGAAAAAGAAATCAATGACTGGAAAAAAATGTTTAGTATCCACATATTTCTCAACTCCTTTGTAAATCATTGGTTAAAACATAGTGCCGGACATAAATGTACTCACAGTAAGTAACACACCCAGAAACACTGAAGGGAGTTTTCTGTGTTGGAATCCTGAGTAGACTAAGGTGGTCATAACTCCAGGGCCTGAGCAGCTGCCTGTCTATAAATGCAAGCTGTGTGAAAGCACCTTTAAATTTTATTCTCAGATATGGAGAACATCCATGGAGTGTGTGTGCATAGGAAATTTTTACAGAACGTGTCCATTCCTACACGTGCATGTGTCTGTTCATGTGGTGGTCTATAGTACCAGTCATTTAGCTGTGCTGTAGGCTCTGTAATAGCTGCTCTGTACTAACATCACTCTAATAGCTCATCTGCTTCTGGGTTTGGGCCACATTCAGGCCACACACACTCAAACCCAAAGGAAAAACTGGTCTTTACAGGTTTGGGTCAGACAAATGAACACATGGATGCTGAAAGACACGTGCACATACATTCATGCATAGAAAAATAAAAGGCTTTTGGTTCACAGACCTATGCGGACATACACAATGACATGCACCAACAGAAGCGGAGCTCTGCCCACTGCAGTGTGCAGCCAGCCTCTGTGCTTTGTTGGCTGCTCTGGTTCTACATTTCTTTATAATCACGCTAATATGTTTCCTCTGCTGCGGTGACCGGTGCTGCTCTCAGACTCAGACACACCAGAGCACGAGTGTGAGAACGGACATGTTCACGCTTTCTCTTATGGTCTACGTAGACCAGTGTCTGATTTTTGTATGTGGCACTTCTCTTACAGTGGATGATACTGAGGTGTGTCAAACTGTTTGACTCTTTGACTGCTTCTCCAGTTGAAAATCACAAGATATCGTAGAAATCCTTAGATTCTTTCTCAGTTTGTTTATACGGAACAAAAAAACTGGTAAAACTTCACATTGACTGGAGTATCTTGAGCTCAGGTTCTTGTAACGTGGTCTGAATTACTGCTCACATCTGGTGTATTTCAGAGATGTAAATACAAACAGAATGCAATCATTTGCAAATTTCATAAATTCATATTTCATTCTGAATAGAACAGAAACAACATCAGACGTTGAAACAGAGATATTTTACCATTTCATTAAAAAATGAGCTTGTTTTGAGTTTGATAGCAGCAATAGGTTGGAGTTAGGGTGATGTTTACTGTTATGTGACATCCTTCTTCTTGTAACATCTGTCTGTAAACATCTGGGTATTGAGGAGACCAGCTGCTGGAGTTTAAGGACAGGAATGTTGCTCTGTTCTTGTCTGATGCAGGATCCTAGCAGCTTGACGGTTGTGGGACTTTGTGGTTGTATATAAACACTTTCACCTGCAGACACTCTCACACAGAATCCTGTTTGCTGGGATTTAATCCTTGTTATTTGCTCTTGATTCACTATAAAACAATATGTTTACCACTTCTGGAGTCATGAGGTGTGATTGTGGTGTGTTGGACTGAATTGTCGTGTCTTTTAATGCCACCCTGAATAACTGCTCATCCCCAACACACACTCATTCTGCAGCTTTATTGTCTAACGCCTTGGTGATGGATGTTAAGTGTGTGTGTTTGTGTGTGTTGCGCTGTAGGTGGCTGTCCTCCTGACCTGTAGTTGATGGCAGTGTGAGTTTTAATAGCGCAGTGAGGCCTAATTAA
This sequence comes from Pachypanchax playfairii, assembly GCA_006937955.1. NCBI lineage: Eukaryota > Metazoa > Chordata > Actinopteri > Cyprinodontiformes > Aplocheilidae > Pachypanchax > Pachypanchax playfairii. The sequence continues at coordinate 4,288,325 of SSNP01000010.1, read as the reverse complement.
AGTTCTCCGGTCACATAGCTCCACTTCCTTATTGCCATGCATGTGACTTTGTGTATGTTGTGTAGTCGGGCATTGTAATTTTTACATCCTGCCTTCTCTAACAAACACACACTTGTGTACACGTTCATCCTTAACCCAGATGTGTGTGTGTATGTGTCTGTGGGTGTGGAGGTGTTAATGGAGATATCAGATTCAGCCAGAGGGGGAAACACCTCACAGTACAACACCAGATCATGGCTGAAATAAAACAGTCGTCCGGGATTGTTGGTGCTTGTCTTTGTATATAAAATGTTTAAACAGAGTGAAAGTTGCCAAAAAACTGAAAATGTGACTTGAAGTTGTTGTTATAAGTTTAAGTTTGGTAGAAGTCAGTTCAAAGATGAAACCAGCCTTCAATCACAGGAAGTTACTTTTGGGCAGGATGTACATTAAGAATAAGTTGACAGTTAATCAAACTAGAATGAAATCTCAAATCTTAAATTGAGTTTAAACTTGATACTCAAAGTGTTCGATTTATCACTGTTGCATGTGGTTTCATGCTCTTTCATGTCTTGGGAAGCAAGTTCTGAAAGAACTGAAGTTGGTGTGTTTGTTTAAATAAGTTTATGAGATCAGCACTAACAGGTTACTTAACAACGATACCATCTTTTCTTTCTGAACACCGACCGAAGGCAGGAGTTTGTATGTGCTATGAAATGATTTTGGTCTTGATGTTTTCACATTGTAAACCATCTCTTTTCTCCATCAGGTCATCATTCTCTGTGCATCCAGTCCATAGATGGGATGCTGATGTTCTTCGAGCAGGACAGCTACTCCTTTGGCAGATTCCTACCTGGTTTCCTGCTGCCTGGTCCACTGGCCTACAACCCGAGAACCGATAGCTTCTTCACCGTGTCCTCAGCGCGCCAGCTTGAGAACTACAAGTAGGTTTATTTCAAAAAAACATCTTGACTTAACCAACAAAGAAAAGATTGTAGGTTCTAACTTGGATTTAGGGAGAATGAAAAATACATTCTACCTTTATTTTAATTTTGTACTCAAGTTGTGTTAGACAGCCCTGCTGGATAATTGTACACATTACAAAACCTTTTAAAAAACATAAACACCATTTTCTTCAAATAATGTTAAGTGGCCCTGTGACACAGTTTGAAAAATCCTTTCTTTACACATATTCTTTGTGCTGGTACAACTGCACTCTGAAACATAAATGAGATACATTTTTACTCAGTTGAATTCAATGAGAAAGTTTGTCCCAACGTTTGACTGTGGACAGTCATGGACATGGACGTGGACTTCAACCTGAACACATCTGGCTGCAAGAAGAGCCTGCAGAGACCGACTTGTTGAGAAAACGAAGTGCATAATAATGGTTCTTTTTTACAGATCAGTCACTGAGTCTGTTTAAGTTTTGGCATTGTCTCTTGGTTTGGTAACATCTCAGAGTACAACCAAAAATCTGTGTCTTGTGTGTAAATGCAGCCTGTAAGATAATTGACATACTGTTCAACAACTGTCCTTGTCAGAAAATTTGAACAGACAATCAGAAAGGAAGGCAAAGTCAGTTTCATCTGGCAGTGACCAACCTTGAAGGAATTCTTCTTCTCCCTTTTGGTCAGAGGTCTAGGTAATCTTAGGCAAAGTGCAACAGAGTAAAAATGTCTTAGGTTATAAGTGCAAAATAATCAATCACCCAAATCCTCCACATTATAATCAGCACTTTTATTCATTTATTACTAGTGACAAACAAGCACATTGTTGCTGTTAAATTTGATTAAATTACTTGTAATATCTTGTGTCCTGTCTTGTATTTTTAGATCTTTTGTTTTCATGTTTCATTATCTTATTTTCTAACCACTGTTTCCAATCAGATTTCTCCCCTGAGGAACAATAAAGATCTGAACTAAACTGAAGTGAAGTGAAATTAATGTGTGTGGCATTTTAATTCACTCATGCTTTCCATGTTCAATCATTAGTTTAACAGCCAAGTGACATGTGGAAATTTAAAATATCAAAACAAAGTGAAAGAATATAGTTATTTTAGAATGTTGTTTTAGTTTTATTATGCTGGATTGAATTCATTCCTCTCAATCAGGGTTGTGCCTGTCAAGGCACTGAATGTTTCTTTAAACGCTTAAAAATCCTGACATATTTAATATGTGTTTTGGTCTATTTTCTTCCTCAGAAAATCGTAGTGATGAAAAGCTTTTTTTATTGGCAGTCACCCATAAAGCTCATAAGAGGTCTGTATAGAGACTCAGCTCGAGCTGCTACTGTACAGATGAGTGTAAAACTATAAATTTGTTATACACCCCATTCTCCTCTTTTTTTTACATTTAATCAGAGTAACTGTAATTACTCTTGATTACAGAAGAAAGTTGTGACATTGATTTTACAGAATTACAATGAAATGCATGTAGTTTGGTTATGTCTTTCCAGTGATCATCATCTTACTACTTAGTTTGGTCTGCAGTACTAGCTAATATGTACAAGGAAATGCTGCTTTCAGCTCCTCAACTTTGTCTTTTTGTAGAGATAAACACTCATAAAAACCATCCATTTTAAAAATAATATATATATTTTTTTATTTTAAGCATTTTTGGCTACTTTTTGCAAGTTTAATCACTCAAAAAGCAGGGAACAAGTTGGCAAATCAAAAAAAAAAAAGATCCATGGTCAGACCTTTTATTTGTGCTTTTTTCTAGTACTTTACTGATCAACTACTATAACACAGTCCTGAAGAAAGTCATGTTCGTGGAGTGTTGACTGAGTTGGACAGTAAGGAGAAGAGGAGTGTAGGATGCTTAAGGTTTTTTTTTATTTTAAACATGTCGGCAGGATTTGTTTCAGGGAATTTTCAAGATAAGAAACCAAAAACAAGAATCTGCTCTGTAATTTAAAAAAAGTGGCCCATTCACGGTGTGCTTGTGTCTTATTGATTCTCAGGTATGAAACACTGGCCGTGGCTACAGATGCAGAGAGTCGACAGGAGTCTGACTTACCCCTCAAAACTGGGGGCAAGAGGTTGACAGTGAGTGTTAAACACAAATGCAGATGAAGTCTTTGGTATTTGTCTTGGCCAGTTACATGCAAATACTAGTATGATCCAGATTTACTACATAGATCCTTTTTCTAATATGCTTGCTACTAGAGCTGACTTAAATACCAGCACATAGGCTACATGTTTATGGTTGTGAAATCCATGTGTTTATGTCTCCTTCAACTTAAAATCTAATTAAAAAAGGAAATTAAACTTTCAGACATTTTCTAAAGGCTGTTCAGACAGTGTAGTTTCTAGTTTAAATGATGTTTGTTATTTTACATTTTAAGAATTTGTGGCAGTTTTATTTTAATCTATGTGTGTTTTCTCTTCCAGCCTGACTGGACATTTGTTCTGGGAGAACAGGTTCTGGACATTTCAGTGCCCTCCTTCTCCCACTCCTCTTCCTCTATCCTTGTGCTTGGTGAGAGAAACCTCTTCTTTTTCCGTGACAATGGGCAGGTCCGCTTAATGAAGAAACTGGAATTCAATCCCAGCTGTTTTCTACCCTATGCCTCAGGTAAACCAACAAATACCATGGAACTAAATTCAGTAACTTAAAGGAAAATGTACTGTACAAGAACATTTTACAATCAAATTGTTTCTTTCTATGGAGATGTTTTTAGATCTTTATACTTACTGTCTACATAAAAAAAAAATCACAAGGCTGGAAAATCAGTAGTGTAATTGCTATTTTTATTTTTAATGATAACTTGATCGCGCATAATTAACAAGTTTATCTTTAATGCTGCTGTAACTGTTAGAATGGCCACCCAGTATTCAATGGGATCTTTTATATTGCTGAGCTATTTAGTGTTCTCTTCATAGCTGAGGTTGTCGTGGAGAGGAGCACAGACAACACTGATCTGTTGCAGGTTTCCTAATGTTTTCCTTCTGGCTCTCAGGCTCACAGCTGCCTTCACTGGACCAGTGCCCTCACCCTCATCAACTACTCCCATCTGTCTATCTGTCTATTCCTTTCTTTGTCATGTAATTGTTTTGGCTTCAGTTTCTGTAGAAAAGAGTTTACATCAAAGATTTAAACCTCCTTAATAAATCACTATGAAAAACACCTCCAAGAATGTGATAACCAGATGACAGATTATTTCAGATATCAGCAGTATTATTAAATAATTTTAATTGAAAAACTTTTCTGAGGAAAAACATCATCTTCGAAATGTTTCAGTCTGGTTTTAAGCAACACCAGAGTACAGAGAATGGCTTTTTAAAATGGTTTTCAATGACCTGTCCCTGTCTGTTGATTCTAAGAACTCTGCTACTTTGTTTTCTTTAGGCATGAGTGCTGGATTTAATACTGTGGATCATAACATCCTCTTATCTCAGCTTTAACAGCATGTTGACTAATGAAACTGTCCTACAGTGGTTTAAATCTTATTTGATGGAAAGGATATTCTCAATTCATATAGGTATATATTATTCAGCTGTAGTACTTCTTACATGTGGTGTTCCTCAAGGCTCTGTTCTGGGCCCAGTCCTGTTCTCCCTTTACTTGCTACCATTAGGATCAAACCTTAGCAAGTACATTCTGCTTCGCTGCTTTGCTGATGACATTCAGATTTATTTGCCAATAGAAGTAAAAAACTAACCTTAAAGATATCAAGACATTGATTAATTCAAATTCCCTCTATCTTAATGATAACAAAGATTAAGTCATTCGTTTTAGGAGAAATGGTTGCTCTGAACACTATTTTAACACCCCACCACTATTTAGTTGGTTCACCTTTAAAAACCTTGAAATTTAGAAACTTTAGATTTAACAAATTTTGAACTTGTCAGACGATTTTCTCATGTTCAGTTCACTTTACCTTAAGTTGAATGCAAAGGGGAACTTTTGGTGTGATTTGTTTGACAACATTTGCTTCAATCTATAGTTGTCTCAGATGAATGTCTGGAATTTTGCTTTCATTTTTTACCAGTTTAACAGTTTAGGTATAAAACCCATTCTGTTACAGAACTTTCAAAAGTAATAATCACTGAAGAGTCAGTAATCCTGTCAAATGAGGCAGTAAAATTGTACTCTTATCTTTAAAAAAAGTGTGTATTATCGAACAGACAGGGAATTTAAAGAGATTTTCCTTGGCTACAAGTGAGCCTTGTGGTTTTATGGCTTAAGCATGTGAACCACTTTTCCACCTTACACCTCACATCTCATTGATGCTTCTTGAGGGAGAAAAGGAAGAAAGAGGGGGATGAAACAGGCAGATGGTCAAACAATGACTAAATCAGGAAAGAGAGTAAGAGAAACCAGGTGAGAATGAGAGAAATGTAAAAACATGGAGGGAAAATAGAGCTCTGTCGAGGTGAGGGATCAAGAAAGCAGCCGAGAGGAAAAAGTTGAGAGAAAATAGGAGGAAGACGAGTTTGACATGTATTCAACAAAGAGGACGTGTGACTGAGGAGTAAGAAAAAAAAATGCTTGGCTTCTTTAAAATGAGATTGTAATTATAAGGTCTGTGCTGAGATATAAGATGTGTATTTTCTCTGATGTGGCACCAACACTCTGTCATTTTTCCCCCTGCTCTGGATCACTCTGCTTACCACCGTTACTATAATATAACGTGTATTCAACTGTGTGTCAGTGAGGTGTGTTTTGTTTTGCGTGTGGCCGTCACCTCAGATCTCACTAGGTGGTAACTGCACCATTGGTGGTTTGACTGGACATTTTTGTGTGGAAGAATTTTAAAAAATGATTTGATGTTTCTTGTCTTGAGTTACAAGAGAAAATACATATCTAACTTGAATTGTGCTTACACTTCCCCTATAGGAGCAGTCGTCTCAGAATGAAAGAGTTAGATGACACTTTTTTTATTCATCCCAGATGTGAAATGTAAAGACAGGATTTTTCTGCACCAGAGTACAAAAGGCGGTTCCACCCGACACAGGAACTCGTTATTTCTGTGGATGGTTTCGGATCTGTGAATACGCGCCACTGTTTTCTGTTAAAAATGAGAGACAAAAACCTCAAATTTGTGCCGCTTTGAAACTGTGGCTGACTTTCCTGCCACAAGACACAAACTGAATAAAAACAGTAAAGGGAAATTTTGAGAGAAATTACTGAATATGTTTGTAATTTAAGCAGAAATTTCCTAGTCTGTTATCTAATGTCTCATTTGATTAATTTGTTTAAAATTATAATACAGTCCTTTTTTAACTGTATTGTTGTTGTTACTCATTCTTTAATAACTCTTAATTGTCTAAAATGTATAAAACTCACTTGTGTTTAATCTCAGTCTTTCCTTTCTCACTCTCTTTTTGGTTGTGTTTCTTATTTAGTGACAGATGGCACCACAAACCTGTTGGTAGGTAACCACACCAACATGCTGCTGGTTTACCAGGATGTGACTCTGAAGTGGGCAGCCCAGCTCTCCTTTGTGCCTGTCGCTGTTCGTGTTGCCAACTTCCCGTGAGTGTACCCTCCAGCAAAATCAGACATTTAGATCTGGATGTAGAAACGACGTGCCCACAGCATACAAACATTTTTTTCATGTAAAGCCTATTTTATTTCCACCCAGTTGATACTGCTGTCACATATCCTGTATACCCAGACGTGGATATTTATGTAAAATCTCATGGACACACAGTAGAGAAGTTGACTCAGTTATCAGCTTGTGAAATCCTGTGTTGGATATTTGGCAGGAAATAACCCAACAATGTCTTCCAGCTGGCCAATCAGCACCAAGCGAGGAGGGGCCTCCTAAAGCCAGTCCTTCGTCTTTCTCCAAACAACTACAATCAAACTGCAATTTGATACAATTATAACACAAAACACAAACACTGTTGAAAAATGATGTGGTCTATGATCCTGTGTGTGCATGTATGGTTTAGATGCAGGAGATAGTGTGTGTCTGGGTAGTTGTTTGGTTTAGTTGGAGGCTGTGTTGTTTTTAAGCATTTGATAGTCATCAGGTTGTTCAGTGTGTTTGTAGGACACTGCAGAGTGTGGGAGAGTAACACATGTACACACCAAACCATGCAAAACAAACACACTCCGGTGGCTTAAATGGGATGTTCAAAAATTTGCAGCAGCTTTTCATAAGTTCTTTCTCTGTTTCTTTGAGAAATTGAATTCAATCAAACTCATTTTGGCTTTGTGGTCTAAATGTGTGTCAAGGGCTAACAACTATTTTTATATCAATTATTATGTCGACTAATTTTGAATTATCAAAAGATCTAGATGATTACTTTTCCTTCAACAATCTAAATGAACTACTTAATTTTAGTTAAATTTACTTCTAACAGTCGACAATGGGGTTTTTTTCTGTACCACAACATCCAATTACAACACAAGATAAATACTTATTATTTATGGATTTTAAAGCAGTGCAAAATAACTTTTAAAATTTTAAGCTAAAGTTTTGAAACTTGTCTAAGTGGATACTCACCAAAAAACATGTTCAGCGTCATATCAGACATCACTCTGGATGCCTCTGGTCCCCCTATATTACACTTAATAAGTTCACTGCACCGGGTTGCAGCCGTGACAATGTTCAGATGATTTATGCTGCCCTGATGAAAAATGCTGCTGTAGTGTGAATGAACAACATATTTCATAATGAAATTGTCATTAGAAGTTTATACAGTATTCTTGTTTATGGTGAGTGTGTCCTGTTAATTATTTCAACATATTTTTATGATCCTTTTCTATATAAAAGCCCTCTGGGTCCTTATCGGCCATTGTTGGGTCCTTCTCCTCTGGGTGTGTCCAAACATTTGCCTGTCACTCTAACAATACAAATAAAGTGAAAATAATATCATATTTAGTGTTTCTGTCCTGGGAGAATTTATTTGATAGGTAAAATGTATTTATGGAAAAATCTAGAAACAAAAATAAATTATAAATCTGTTTATTGACATGAAGACTGTAGAACGGCACATGTACAGAAGGAATTGGTAGCACATCTCAACAGGTAGCATATTTCAACAGAACACCGGTTCCTGCAACAGCTGTCTGAGACACGGTCATGGAAAAGTTATTTTGTACTGTTTAAATAATTTGAACTAAACATAAAATTCATGTATAAATGTAAACAATATTTCCTAAAGTTTTTAACTTTATTCACAAATAAATGCGGTAAAAAATCAATTTAGAAACTTTAGATAAAACATTACCTAAGAGGAATCGGTTAAAGCATGAGACTTGGTAAAAGGAGCGGGTAACCAGAGAATACAAACAGTGCCAGCAGAATTATTCCTCATCAGTTTCATATGAACATGTTAAACATGGTGCACACTGAAGAAGAAAAAAAGGTTTAAACATTTTTATTAAGATAAAATGTTTACATTTGTAATTCTGCTACAAAAGACATTAAATGTATTTTATTTTAGCTTCTTTAAGAAAAGATCAGCATGACCTTTAGTGGCAGACCTTCCTTCCACATGTTGAAAGCAAAGCCTTTGTGTTTTGTGAGTTTGTGTAAAGTAGAGCAACAGAATGAAAGGACATTGCTCCACACAGGTTAGTGAAGGTGGTTGTAGATGTAGGGGTCAGCAGGGTCGAAAAACTGATACTCAACTCTGAGTCTGGTGTATTTACACATTATACTGCTGATTCTGCAGCTCTGGCTGCTGTCTGAAGCACACAGTGGCTTGGTGTAATGCCACATCTGATTACTCATTATGAGCCGGCAGGATAATGAGGGTGATTTTTCAGTCCCCATAGAAATCTGTTTGTCAGCACTACATTTGTTATATTTACAGCTGACTTGTACGCTAGCAGTGTTGTTTTTCTTTTTTTTAATTTGTCAGTTTATGCATATTCAACAGTTTTGTCTCAAAAGTAGGGCATCTGAGTGAATGATGAATGTTTCCTGTGTCCATCTTCATCGTAGTGACTTGTTTATGTGTTTCGACAGGAGTAACTCACGTCTCTGTTAGTGCAATGTTATCAGTTTCTGCACGTAAGACGGATCGAGTTACTGCAGAAGTTAAAGTAAATGTTTTGTCTCTTTTATTGGAGGTGTGGAGCTGGCTGCCTCTCTCAGCATGAGCACCATCATGTGTGGATCTGTGTGTGTGGACATATGTGTTTCTGCTTCACTGGACTGGAACAGAAATCACGCACAAGCAAACACATCTGCAAGCAGTTACCACACAGTTAAAACATTATTGCATCACTCAGCATTTCTTCATGTCCACCCTCTTATCATCGATTTTCATATTAAAAATCCAGAACTAAACACTACATTCTGTTATCCTTAAGGACCAACACTTAACTGCAGAAGGACTTTAAAGCAAATGCTCTTAACAGATAACAAATGTTGTGGAGTTAACCCTCTCATGTCCCTTTTTCAGAGAGCTGAGGGGGGCTGTGGTCAGTCTGAGCTCAGATGGTCATCTGCTGTGCTCGTACATGGGCACAGACCCCTCCTTCTTCTCAACACCCAAAGTAGATGCCAGAGAAGTTGATTATGAGCAGGTGGAATCTGAGATGAAGAAACTACACAGATACATCAGAGAAGCCACCACCACTCAAGGTAAAAGACGCTGGAAATGAGAGACCTAATATTCTGAGTGTAGAATGTAACACTGAAGGCTGTTTGAGACAAAATGAAAATACTTTTACAGGCTGATTTCATTAAAACATCATGTTGTTTTAGACATCCTTCCTAAAACAGACACCATGGAGGACCTGACTGTCACCACCACTGTGTCCTCCAGCCTGGACAAACCATCAGTAAGGAAACATCAATCAGAGACACTGATGTACATTTTATTTACATATGTATATCCACACAGACCCATCACTCTGTTAATCCTTCTCTACAGCAAGCTCTTATCCAAGAAATTGATGGTCTTCCTGTTCCTTCAGTGACTGTGCAGGTAAGTTGCATGTTTATTTAATATATAAATGTTTGTGTCTCCAATCTAATTTCCTATTGTTTTGCCTGCAGGTGAAAATAAAGGCCAATTCCGTTCTACAGTCCTTTAAGATGTCCATTTGTGTCCAACCGCCACTGGCTGTTACTCAAGACCAGCTCGTCCTGGAGCCAATGGGTCAGTCAGCTGTAGTTCTTTGTATGTTGGTTTGTTTTGTGCAGGTTTGCAAATCAGTAAATCAAGGAAACTCTTTATGTTATTATTTTTTATCTGTCTTATTTAGATTTCTGTCTTATTTCCAAAAAAGGCAACAGGATTTTTTTTCTGCTTCTCAAATCCGTTTCACTTTCCATCCAAAAGGCTTCTTTAGTTCTAATTCAGCTCTGATTCAGTTCTGATCATGGGTTGGGAGTTACAGGCTTATAAGTTGTTGTGACTTAATGATGTTGCGATGCAGTTTGAGAATTTTTGTTCAGAATGTTTTTTTTTCTGATTTTGCTTTCTGTCTCAGTTTGTGATCATCATGGATGATGTTTAAAAATATTCATAAATACATATTTATATTCATTTCAACAAAACCAGATGTTTTTTTTTTTACTAAAGTAAGGTTTATCAAGCTTTTTAACTATAAACACAAAGTGTTTAAGAGAGATCGTAATATTGACAACATGACTGCGTTTTTAGGTAAATATTTTAAGGCTTGATATATCTGGTTTTCTTCTCCATCGGTCATCAAACACACACACACACACACACATTGTGTTGAACATCTCCTCCTATTTTCAAACTAGTAATCTGTCAGCTCATTTAAAGAACATCAAGTGTCCTGGAAAAGTGTTTGTCATCTACTTTAAACCTGTTACACAAGTCTCAGCACACTGTTTCTTTCTTTACTGTGTGTGTGTGTGGGTTTGTTTTTCTGACCTCCTGGGGACCCGTTTCCTGACTTTTACTATCTTTCTGGGGTCCGAGGGTTCTTGTGGGGACCGAAGCCTGGTCCCCATGGGGGGGACTCCCCTTTTTAGAGTTAGGGGTTAGGTTTATAGGTATGGTGTGAATAGAGTTTTAGTTAGTCTTAGGGTTAGTTATAGATCAGTAATGGTTAAGGTTAGTAAAAGGGTTTGGGTTAGGTATAAATCTAGTTACTAAAATCAATGGAAGTCAATGGACGGTCCCCATAAGCATAACAAAACACACTTGTTAGTGTGTGTGTGTGTGTGTGTACTTGTGGAAACTTATATTTACAGTGTGTGTAATGTAAACCAGTTGCTGCAGCCTTAATCAGTGGTTGCTCAAAGTTCCATGAAAACATACATTATTAAAATGTGTGTGGCCCCACAGGGAGTTGAACCTCTAACCTCTGTGGTGTTGGTGCCTTCCTCTTCCTAGTTTTTGGATAAAACGCTGGCAGAGCTTGAGTACAGATGCAAGTTGCTTTATACAATCTCAACTAAACTGAAAAAAGTTGTTGGATATTTTTTATTTGGTTCATCCTCCTTCTAACATGTCAAATCATAAGCAAACCAGGTCACATAAGACCAAACGACTCACAGAGGACCAAAGAAACTGCTTGAATTAAACAAACACAAAATTCTTTATTTTGCTTTTCATACAAACCAACTAATGAAGAAATGCACATGATGCAGCTTACAAGTTAAAGGCGATCAATCTGGCTGTTGAAGAGGAAAATAGAGCTGCTGCATGTAGAGCTTAGTGCACAGGAGGAAGATGAAGATGGTGATCAATTACTTTTACTAGTCGGCTACAGTATTTATAACTTTTTAACTAGTTGTGTTACAGAAGCTGTTTGAAAAAAAAGCATTTACAGTATGTATGTGTGTTTGTTACTGTATTTAATTCAATTTAAAATCTTACATTACAACATGAACACCTGCAGGTTATACAGAAATGCAGTTTATATAAAAATCTCTTTCTTTTTAAAGTTTGTGGGTACATCTTATATTCAGGTCTGCTTAATCTGCTATGAACACGATCTGTCCAAACATAAAGATAATTTATCAGAAATACATTTTATTTTTACACCATGTTGATCTTGACTTTCATCTTTTAACCTTTTCACTGTTTTCAAATGATCAACATGCTTTTGAATGTGAAATGTGTTGACAAACACAAGTAGATTATTATATCATGACATTATCAATATAATATTATAAGAACACACACACACACTACCGGTGGGTGGCAGTCAACAGAGGAACATGCTATAATCCCATTTAGTGGCTCATTTGCAAGTAAACCAGGATTACACAAACATGTACCTGTCTGCCTCAGTGAACGCTGCGCATGAAAGGGTTAATCAACAGACTCGTTGCAATGAGAGTTTAAATCCCTCTCAAGATTACAAGGACACGTGTCAAATAAAAGACCACAGGTTGCTCTAAGACAGGGTGGACGGAGCAGACAGACATGTTTTTGAAACCATGTACTCATGCAAACAATCTGAATAACAGAAAATTCCCTATTTTACTATAATTCCAAAACTCTTCCTGACATTTGCTGAAACCATCATCCATCACAGAGGAGCAGACACTGAGCTCTTTAAGAAGGACCAGAGTGGATTGTGAATTTATGACTTCAAGATGTGAGAAGCTTTTTCAGGCGGTTGGAGCAGCATCCATTTGTTCTAAGCTCTGACTCAAACTGACCACTGCTTTCCTATGATTCATGATCCATATATACAGAAATATAATGTGTTTTACCACAGTGCATTCTTATCCCTACATCTAGTGCACATGACCCTTACAGCTGTTAATGCAAGCATGATGGGCTCTTTGCTCAACACAGTACATTTGCTTTAAATTCCTGTCATTTCCTATTAATAATGATCCTTTTTGTTTGATTTATGTCATAGTTTTTCTTTTAGTATTTTTCACGCTATGCTCATGACAGCTTTAGCTTTCCATGTTTTAATCTTTTATCACTTTATTTTTGTTCAAACTGTATAACTAATGTATTTTTTTTTATCAATTAGAATTTCTATTTAATGCTTTTTCCTGCATCAGTTAATCTGGTATCCTCTTATATCAATGGGTCAAAATTGTGAGTGATTTTTTAAAAAATAATCTCCAATTTGTTGACATTAAATGTATTCAGATGTGAGAGTTGGTTTGAAAAACACTGCAGTCTGCTTGGTCTTTGCAGACAATGAGAGTCTGCCAACAAAAACTCACAGCAAATCAAAACAAAATTCATTCAGGAGAATGCCATAAAAAAAGATTTTTCGAAAAGCTTCTGGATGTGCCTGGTTGCTTTGGTGCCTCTAAGCTTTTCCTCTTGGCAGCAGCAGTTGACTTTTTGCTGTTTATGTGGAACATCAGAGGTTGTGAGTCATTACAGTCACATTTACACCACCTAAAAGATGCTTTGTTTATATGAGTTTATGTAGCGGTCAAACGGGTCAAATTCAGAAGCCTCTGTACGCCACGGTTGCATGATAGGTGCATAGACACTCAAGGAAATGAAATCCTTACACGTCAATATCCGTGGATGCTTAAACACATGCAGGTGTCTCTACAGCATGCTGTTAAAATACAGACACATCCACTCAAAGTAAAACTGTTTTTTGTGTGTTTATGTCATGCTCTCTTGTCTTTCTACTCACAGAAGTTTGGCAGCGGTTTTTCAGTGTCATTCAATAGCTAAAACAAGCTGCTACATCTGCACACACATCGAGGTGCTTCCACATCATTCCAGAGGGCTTTACGTTGATTTACATTCAATTTTGAGATTTAGCCCATCCCAAACCAGTACTTCAGAACTCCAAAACTCCTTCCAGCCTAACAAAACAAAGTCATTATAACTTAATATAGCTGATACATCCCAGTTAAATCAAACTGTATAACAATTTAGATGTATTGAGTTAGTTTCACTGGTATTAAATACAAATTTGTCAAAAAGGGATTTTTTTTATCCAGAAATTATATCTAAAATATAAGCTGTAGACCAAATGGTTGCTAAGCTTTAGATATTTAGAATAGTATAAACTATCACTGTCTGTAATACCAGACTAAAAGTACAGAAATCAATGTTGTTGTAATCTGTCACAGTTTAAATAAACAGAATGGACTGAAACATGTGGAAAGAAGTTAATTTACAAATCCAAGGTTACAAGAATGTCTGACTCCTTCGTAGCAACATGTATGAAATAATTCAAGACTTCTGCACACTACTGTTTTTACTTTAGTGTCTGTTAGTTTGCTAAGACTTTGTAGATTCAACAGGTGGTAAATGTAAATGTGAGATTGTTTCAGATCGGATGGTGGTTGTTCCTCAGCAGATCCTTTTTTTGGATGGATAGATGGATGGATGGATGGATGGATGGATGGATGGATGGATCCCCATTTCCATTTATTTTAGTACCATTTAAAATAAAATACCTGTAAATTAATTGTTATATTAATTTTTTTTTTTTCTCTTAGCCAATCATTACATTTTTTTCATTTTCCACCTTTCTGATCTGATGCCTGTTTCCTTTTTGATTTAAACAAATCCACATAAATACCAGCAAAGACATCAATTTCAAGCAATATAGAGAAAGTAGAGAGTATTATGTAAGAATCTGTCTGCAGTTTAGAGAAACACTAACAAGGTTAACAAGAACACTCCTGTTTTTGCACCTCTTCAGTCTGTTTGTCATTATTTTATCTTTGACGTCTCGTTTTCTCAATTAATCGTTTTCTTAATTTAGAATTATAACTTCCTGATACAGTTTTAGGCCAAACTTTACAGATATAAACACACAAGCTGCATGTGTAAACAAGAGTCACTGAAACACTGGGGTTTTGTCCCTTTCGTACAGTGTTTGTGTGTGTTTGTGTGTGTGTGTGTGTGCGCGTGCGTGTGTGTGTGTGTGATTCCCTCATTTACTGTGTTCACACATTTACTAATGTTCATTAGAGGTGTGAACGTTAACTTCCCTCTTTTTTTTCAAACATTTGGCAGAAATTTGCTGCAATTTATTTGACAGAAAACAAAAGAGAAAAACTTCCTGATGCACGTGTGCACACAAACACTCGCGCACACAGTGGAATGATGTGTGTAAAGAGCAGGGGAAGTAGCGCCCTCTGACTTTTATTGTTATTCCAGTTTTTATTCGTCTCAGATGGCGGCTCAATCCCCTGTTCACTACACACTGCCTCCTTTGTTCCGTCTCTCGTTCCCACTCACAGACCCTGCTCCCTCCCTCTCCTCACCCATTTACTCAACATTTCTTCTCATCTTTTCCTTTTCTGCCTCCTGTCTTTTATTTGTCATTCAGTCCCACAACGTTTTGATTTTTTCCTGCTCTCATATTTTCTTTTCTGCCTCATCTTTCCATATTTACCTTTTACACTACAGTTTATTCTTCACAAGGTCATTGTCAAGCCACAAAAAGGTCGTGAAATTAAATTTTAGAATCACAGATGAAATATCTAATATACAATATATTACCATCTAAAAACAAAGTGAATGCTCTATTTCCGAAATCAGATGGAATATTTACGTTTCACAGAACACAGAAATAAATTAAAATCTTATTCTCACAATTTTTATGAAACATTTCATTTAAAGTTCAGGTAAACCATTATTTATTCCCTGACATTAAAAACAGAGTTAATTAATTTATAAGTGTAAATTAATTTATTATACCATCTGGTCTAGATTAAACAGACAACAGTCGTTTTTCCTTTGCTCATCACAATTTTATGGATTTTCAGCTTGATTTTGAGCTGGTCTGTGCTCCTGTATTTAGAACAGATGAACGGTTGTCTCCACTTCCAACTCCATCATCATGGTCAAGTGTCTCTGAGCCAGATGCCGAGTGTCCGTCATGTTGGATGTGAACGAACGATACAGAAGAAAAGCTGCTTATGCCGAGCAACAAACACAGTGTTTGTACATGATGAAGCAATTTAACAATTTAACCATCATCATACTCTAAATGTTATATTATGGAAAATCTTTATCTCTGAACATCTCTGACCTTTTAGTGACTTACAAAGGTGAAAGGTCAGTGTTTAACACCTCGTTGATGGTGTTTGTTCAAACACAGTCGCAGGCCATGAATTTTATTTTCAACATTTGTTTTTCTTTCATTGTTTTTATGAGATTATTATTTGCATGTGTTGAGAAGTGGACACACACACACACAGACACACACTTTGTCCTTTCTCCATGTGTGGTATTGATCCCCATCTTCACCCCTCTTTACCTCTGACCTTTTCTTCAACTAGTCATCAGTTTAACCTGCTGTCAAGAGCCTAAATCCTGATGGGGTTAGTGTGCTGCACCTCACATTCACAAACACACAGCGGGAAGTCCTGAACAGAAACAAATACACGTGCAACCATCACAGAATTCAGCGTGGATAAAAGGCTGCTTGATGTATTAGACTGAAAGACCACAAAACAGAAACGTGCCACAGCCACAACGAGCTGCTACTGTCCGGATTTACTTTGTGTCAAACACGTTGACACTTTATTTTGTAAATGACATAAACACATAAAAACAAAGTTCAAAAGAAGGAACATTTAATGACATTAATGCATGTTTTCTAAAGACTGATTTATGAAACAAATAGTTCACGTAAGTCTTGATATTTTTCCTTTTCAGTCCAACAAATAATCTTCAGCCAGTAAGTCATCTTTTTTTATTGTTTGAATTTAAAGTCTTAATAAAAATGTTCATTGTAGCACCGACTGCATATTTAAGCCCTCACAAATAGCAAGTATGTGAGCAAAACCGCAGTGAAGATGAAGAAAACCTGTTAAAAATGTGGTAACGATCCATGGAACAAACCTTTAGAGGAAAAAAGATGCAGAAACAGTGAAGAAATGGCAAAAGCAAATAGCTGGTGAAGATGGAAAAAATGTAGAAAAAAAGAAAGTCAAAAGGAAGAAGAAGAAGTACAGTAGTAAAACAGGGATTTCAGTCTACTTTAGGTAGTTTGTTTTTGTTGGAAGTGGTACTAATGGCTTAATGTGCCTGAGAACAGGGACCAGTCTGAACAGTCTCACCGGGTTGGACGTCGAGGTCAAGAAGACACGTTACCTGGTGCGTGCAGGTTTGACACCTACAGAAAGGCTCTGATCTGCCCAGTTTGGCCTAAAGATATGACAAAAAGCTACAGAGACACAAAACCCCAAAAGACAGTAAGTAAATGAAAAAGAGAGAGAGGAAGGGGATTACCGTGTCGTCTTTGGTCTTGTTTGTTAGTCTTAATGGGACTGAGAACACTTGAAGCACTTAAACCAGTCTGACCAGCATGACCCAGAAGGTGCAGAGGTTAAAAGCCTTCTGTTGAAAGACAGAGTGACAGAAAGAGAGAGAGAGAGAGAGAGGGAGCAAGCAAAAAAAGGTGCATGGGTGAGTGAGAGTCAGTCAGGATGGAGTCTGCAGAAATGGAAAAATAAAGGAAATCAAAATAGTGAATGTTGTTCATCATACTTTACTTTGACAAGACAAATGTTACTAGCCAGTAAATCATAAGTAGAGTTTGTAGTGCTCATGTTGGTAATTCTGTGTTGTTATTTATTGATAAATTATCCTTCTTGAAACAAAATGCCATTTTTGGTACTTTGAATATCAGTTTATTGGATTTTGTCACCAAAAACGTGCAGGAAGAAACCATCTGTAGGAAAGATGTGTGTGGTTGTAATCAGTAGTTTTCTATTAGTTTTATTTCTTAACGACTCAAATTTAGATAAAACACGATAAAAATAGGAAGATGAATGAATGGATGGATGATGGAAGCTGAGAAGTGGAAGAATGAGAGAAACTAGATAAGATGCTGCATACACATTCACATTCGCCTTTGTTTTATTATTAGTTCTGTGTCATATAGATTATTTTACTGTTCTATTTTAATGTAGAGCAAAACACACAACCAGAAACTTCCACGCACCACCTTCTCACACACTTTTATGTGCCTCCATTAGGACAAATACACATTTATACTTGGGCTTCAGTCACCTGTAACAGAGCGGGCCCAGAAACATCACGCCCCATTACACCACCACACCACCCTGTGTGTGTGTGTGTGTGTGTGTGTGTGTGTGTGTGTGTGTGTGTGTGTGTGTGTCTGACTGCATGGAGCCATTAGCTGTAATATATCCTTTCCTCTCTGTCTGTATTTGATCCCTGTATTTTCTCCCAAGCTCTCTGTTCCTCTCGTCTCTGTTGGTTTTGGGGTGTTTGAAAGGAAGCTACAAGTCGTCGCCCATCGCTCATGCTGCGTCTAATTTCAGTCTTGTATTTATCCTTACATACACTTTCACACGCACACATAAGGTAAAGCTCAGGTTAATGTTTTATTTCTTTGCCTTCACTTTGTGTGATGATGCTTAATGTAAGTTCTGTGGGTGTTTACATTAAGAGATCTGGTTAGTATCAGGCTTACTGTTTCCTGTTCTGTCAACCCATGAAATTCTGATTCTTTGTGTCTGTGTGTGTGTGTGTGTGTGTGTGTGTGTGTGTGAGAGAGAGAGAGAGAATTCATTTTCTCTCTTGTAAAAATAAGAAAAATCTCACTCAAAGTCAAATTCAACATAATAATAACACAAATGATCAGACTTTTGTAGACTGACAACATGTAGGTTGTTTAAATCAGAACTAAATCATGTAGTTAAATTATCCTTAATCTTAGTGTGTATTGATTTAATTGTTACAACTGTTGATTGGAAACTTAATGACGACTTCCTCTCTGACTCCTTTGTTCCTTGTGATTCCCAGTAAACAAAACTGTAAAATAATATGTTTCAACTCTTATCTGAATCAGTTGAAATGATCTGAAGAGGATTATTGTTTCAAATATTTTATAGCAGTTGTAGAAATTGCTTTTAGCAAGAAAGTATGATGCATCATGACTGAAGGAATAACTTTTAAAGAATTGTTGCACTGGTTCTTTAATCTGGCCCGTCATCAGAACATCATCTCACATGTCTGTTTGTTATTATAGTCTCTCTCTTTTTTCTGCCTCGTTCCTTGTCATTTCACTGTTTTTTGCTCTCTACTAAGAACATAAATGCCAGAAAAAAACCTCAGGCTTATAACAGCTGTATCAGTAATTTAATAGTAAATACAAGTGCATTTAACACCGAGCGTAGAGGAACACCAACTTTTAACTGTAACCGATATTACATCATTAAAATTCTGTAAACAATTAATTTAAACGTGGTTTGAGTAAAAGTAGTTAATTATAAATTTGCAATTACTTAAAAATATTTTCTGTGAAAAAACCTTGTTGGAAATGTAAAACAAACTGCTTCTCCCAGTTTTACTGTTTAAATGTCAGTTTAGGAAAACTGACATGTCTGAGCTGATTTCAAGTTCCACTGACTGTCATTAAAACTGTAGGCCAAAAGAGAATAAAAGCTGGTGATCTTTGCATAAGAACTATTTGTTGTTACGATTAAATGTTATTGTGATTATATTCACCAAAAGAACAAACAATTCCAGATTAACTTCTGTCAACTGTAAAACACTGGCCACCTAATTCAGTTCTATAGAGGGCCACTATACTCCACATTCCCCTGCTCCAACACACCTGAGTCCCATGCTTTAATTACCTCTGCTGCATATCAGACTCAGCAGAAGACTGTGAAAGATTTTTTCATTTGAATCAGACAGCAGGAAAACATCGTGGCCCTTTGGAAACTTTGGTATTCACTGTTTTGACATTAAAAACTCAGAAAGATTTCTATTTTTTTCTATTAATATTTTCTTTGTCTGCAGGTGTTGGTTCAACCAAAGTAGTGACTTTTTCTGCTTTCCTCAATGGTCGTTACCCCCCTGCTGACCTGACCGGAGACATCATTGTGTCCTATAGCTCACCAACAGGTAACAAGGCTCTTCTGTCTACTTTTAATCTAATAGTTAAACAGTCACTTTTGAGGATTTAAAACATACAATTCTATCCAGAAATGGTGCAATACTTATATATTCTAATTGTCAAGGGGTTTTAATATTTAGTATCTCATATGGGTTGCTTTACATGTTACACACTTTATCAGTATGGAAGACTCTTTCTATACTGCGGTTTTTATTTCTTTTTTTCTTCTTCATTTCATGGCCAGTGAAATTATGATGGTTTTCATTTATTCAAACTTTAAACATGATTTTAAGAAATTATTCCTTGGAAGTTATAAATTTTAGCATTTTATCTGGTCATTGTGGACTTCCAGCTGTACATCAGTCGATGTTAATAAAGTATGTTTGAATTTGAATCATTTGCAGGTACATAAGAGGTTATTTAAATACAGTCACTGTAAAGAATGCTAATGAACTTCTTTCTATATTAAATGTAATTTTTGACATTAGCTTCAGAAGAACAAAGTTAGCATGTTTCAGGTCTGTAAGATCACATCCACTGTTGAGCACCATCTGCTAACAAAGTGCTGAACTGGAACAACATTTGGGCTTTTTTCTGGACAAGTTCAGTTCATCCCCTCGCTGCCTCCAGGCATCTGTTTCCTGGACCTGCTACATTTTTGGAAGATATAACTTTCCAAAGCAACAAAACCACTCTTTATTTCAAATGTCACAGGAATCCCTTAAAAAGAAAAAAATATTTCTGCATTTGTTCAGAAATCAGGTCAGGAAAAAAGTTCATGTTTGTGTGCAATTGTTTCCTTTGGATTGCGTTTGCTTTGGCAGGTCTCTCTCGGTGGAGAAGTTTTTTCCTCCCCAGAAGCACATTTAATGTGAAATGTCTGGAAATATTGGGAAGTGTTTCTTTTTTCTTAAGTGTTATTGTGATTCTAAAAAAAAAAAAAAAAAAAAAAAAAAGTTAAAAATATGGAGTCTGAAGTACTTTGGCTTTGAAGGTTGAGCCACTTGTAGAGCGGATGAAGGAACTCACGTTGTGTTCTGCATTAACTTAAATGAAGAAAAGAAAAAAAACATCTGACTGATAAAACCTGTAAGAATTATATTTAAGAGTTGAGTTAAAGAGATGCAAAGTGATCCACACTAGAGGGACATAGGAAATCCTAAAATAAATATATTAGATGAAAAACGTCACCCACACCTTTCTTGTCTTGTGCTCCGCCCTGCAAAACTGTTCAAGGGTAGAAGCTGCATGTACTGCCACCTGGTATTTTGCAGCTTTGACCTGTAGCATACACACAAGTTACAGATCTATTCAAAAGATTCAACGTCAGCATTAAAGACATTTTTCAAACCGAACCGTGCTCATTATTTAAACCTTTACCGTAATCCTGACAGAGGTTTTACTTCCAGCTGGACGTTTAAAGGTTTTGTCTGTGGAACACTTCCTGCTGCTGTCTCATGAAATACTGTGTGAAACAATGATCATGTCTGCAGTACATCATACACCTGTGCTGTTTTATGGAAGGCCTGTTTCTGATCCAAATTACAGCTGTTGAATTCCTCTGTGAACCATCTCGTGTAGAAAAGAGGTTGTAGCCTCTTTGTTGGATGTTTCTTCAGTGCTAATCTGCACTAAAGCCTCATCACCTCTTATCCCCAAAATGCTGCTCTGGTGTGGGAGGAATTCATCACTTTGTACTCACTGCCACCCAGGGGTGATGATTACACCTTCACATTGCCCACTCCACATAACCCACATAACCCAATCCCACCCTGAGGCTACTGTGTCCTTTCTTAAGCTCTACAAAGGGTCTGACATTTAAGGAGACTGTTGACTTCTTAAAACCTTCAAAGGAAGCCTGATGATGGCAGGAGTCGTTAGAATCTAGAAAGAATTTCATTAGCTCTTGTCTGTGATTTTCCTAATTCCCTGTGAGTGGGCTTTACACAAACACTCTTGAGAAGAACCAAGTGGCCGAGTTGGCGTCTCTAAAACTGTGTCAGTTCACAAACGCAGCGGGGAAAAGTTGACAATGTACTGATAATTTCTGTAAAACACAGCCGACCAGATTTCACTGTTCCTATCCCAGTTTGTGTGGAAACCAGGGAAGCTGGCTGGCAGAGTGGATTTTATTTCTTCTTGTTTTATTGAGCTCGCTAAGGACCATCATCTGCTACAAAAGTAATTCAGCAGGTCTGGAGGACTGAAATGCTTTACCAAAAAACAAACAAAAACATCACAAAACAACATGTAATTCAGGGTTACTGTAGATTAAAATCTAATATACTTTTAGGATATAAAGTACAAACAGGTTATGATTTTTAAAACAGTGTTTACCTTAAAGCGTAACTTTTACATGTCCGTGAATGTCCGTTTCAGCCAAGCCACTATTAGAGGAGATGACACAATGCAGATTAAGCCGATCGGCTCCTCAAACATCTCACGGTATTTTTCAATATATATCATTTTTACTTTGCGTGTCGACCGGCGACATTCCTGCGCTGGCGCGCAGGAAATTACGTCTTTTACGTCACAACAAGAAGGGAGGGGGAGGACGAGCGGAGAGTCTCGTAGCAGGAGGCAGAGTGCAGGCAGAACGGGAAAGCAACATGGCGGAGAAGCCAAAGAAACGGCCAAGACACACTTATCTGGAAGCTCTTCCGAAGAGTCCATCTTTTTTTAACAGCTGTCCTTATTCAAACAGAATAAAAATGTTGTGGAATCGCAAATCACAGCGGCAGAGGGATAGCGGTTGGGGGAAGGGGGAGCGGTGGACAGGTGGGCGTACGTCATATGGAAGCGCCAGCTTCATTGTTGTAATAACGCAAAATTCCGCTAGGGGGCGACAGAAGTTACACACTATAGCTTTAAAGAAGAAAAGAAAGTCTTACAGCTCATATAATGTCCTAATATGTTTTCTTCTAAACACTCAACACAAGCCCTTATTGGTTGTGTCATGTACGTGGAAAAGACTTTTCCTGAAGTTCCCCCGGATGACTGAATCATCAGAGGCATGTTAGAGTTGTGAGTTGCAGTTTCTGTGTTCCACTTCATCAGCTCAGCTCTGGAACTAACCTTCCTACTGTTGCTGTCTCAGAAGAATCTCAGAAATGGATCCACTTTCATTCCCTGCACAGTTCTTTCACACGTGTCTTGCAACAAAAGATATTTTAAGCCTAAATTGAGAAATAATGTGAGAATGGTGTTGCAGCTCTTTAAACGATCAAACTCTCCACATTTGTGTCAGAAGAACATAAGAAGGTTTTACCTTTAAACTAATGTTTTTTGTGTATTTTACTTTGTTTTCTAATTAGAAACTTCTCAAATTGTCATTTACAAAGAAAAAGCGTTAAAGAAACACTATACTGTATGTGATACATTCAAAAACAGATATGTAAAAAATACATCTTTAATTCTTTATACACCTCTGACTCTCATGTTTAGATAAAAACTCACAACCATAAAACAATAATTTGACTTTTTCATAGTTTCAGCTGATGGATCCAGAATTTCACAGTTTTCAGACAGACTTTTTTTTAAAGGTTTGAAAAGAGGAAACACCAACTGAACCCTGACTGGCAGAAGCAGATCGTTTGAGCCAGAACTTTCCTGCTTCATTAGACGTGTCTTTAATGTTTAGCCAAAACTTTCAATCAAAATGGACTATTTGGTTTGCACAGTTTTTCTTTCTCCCTTATTTGTGCAGTTTAAGCTGTTTTTCCTTTTTTCTTCTCTCCAAACTTGCTTTCTGTGTTTTATTTGGCAGTGTCAAGTGTAATCTGAGCACAAGACAAAGTAATGACAGGAATTAGCATTCCAGGATTACTTAATACCGCCCAGAGGAAAGATATTTCAGGGATTTATTGGTTTGTGGTTAAAAGGCAGTCACAGTTTTGTATTGTCATTATGACAGAACAAAATGAGGATGCTTCCGCAGCAGGACAGTAAAATATAACAAAAGCTTATCAAACGTTGGAAGGGCAAAAACATGAACATATCTCACTTATAAATAAAGATGCAGCTCGCCAACCAGTTTGATACTTTGTTTTAAACAAAATTCTTGAATATCCATATGAAAAGTGGTGATACACGGTAAAACACAGATTTTCCCAGTGATATGCAAAACTTGTGTGTTCATAAACAAAGCAATAATTGCTGAAACACTGTTTCACACAAACAAGTGATAAACAACAATGTTATTTTGTGTGATCTGGAAAAAAAATGTGACAGGGGAATAAAACTTTGTAAAACTTTAGTCACAATGACCCATTCGAACGGCTGCAAACGCGCTATGAACAATTTCTGGAGCATTTCCTACATCCTCCTTAATACACCCTTCTGGCAGGGTGGTCATTGGTAGACTGGAGGAAGGTTCCAACACACCTGAATGAAGAGAGCAAGAACTCGGCAACCATCGTACATAAAAAAATCACCTCATAGTGTCAAGTATTCGTCAGGTTATTCATGCAGCCACTGTAACAACTTCCTGTAGGAAACAGTGCCCGCCTCCACAAATGTTCACAAACTTCAGACAGATAGGAAACAGGAGAGCAAGGCTTAAGTGAGATTACTGAATGTTCGATAAATGTATGTACATAAACAACTTTAAATTGTTTACAACTAATCAAACATACCACTAAGAATCATTGAAGTGTGGGTTAGCGTGTCACACGTCCTTTGGGGGCTGTCAGTGGATACGAATGTACTGCAGAGGGGTTTGGGATTTGGTCAGATTTATGGGTTTACTTAACTGTGAGCAATAGACATATTAGTATATTTGCTGCACCATGAGGAAGGTAACTTACTGATGTAAACTTCATTGTGTAGCATAAAAACACAAACATGCAACAAGCATTACAAACTTCTTGATGCCAGAGATTGTGGTTTGAACATTTTCCAGACAGTCTGCAGAACTCTCAAAAAGGCTTCCAAAACTGTACCTGCCAAAGAAGATTCTTGGCATTTAGGTTGAATACTAAATATCTATATTGGATTAAACAAATAAAGACAGAATTGGTCTATGACATGGGAGACATTAACCAAAGCAGCGTTTGTACAGGAAAGAGAGAGGGTCTTATTAGAAAGCATGACTCTGATTAAGTTTAACAAGATTTCAACTTTTTGAGTCAGCACCTCATTGCCTTTCCACTGGCTTGCAAGTCATCCATCTGCTTCCCATTCACCTTTGCAGGAAATCCTCTTTGACCAATCAAATCAGACCATAATCTTCCAGACTTCTATCACCATGGCCCAAAGGTTAGAGACAGACTGTTTAAACTCATGAACAGCTGGGAAAACATGGCACTGAGCTGCAAGGATAAAAGATGCTCACTCTAAAAATGTGTGTTTTTTTTTTTTTAAATCATATTACAATTTTTTTATTTCAAAATCTTTTTTTGACAGATCTCTCTCTCTCCCTCTCTCTCTCTATCTATCTATCTATCTATATATATATATATATATATATATATATATACAGCTTAATTGTAAAAGTAAAAGAAATTAAATAGAAAAAAAGATGCATGTTCAATTATGTGACTAGAAACAGTACAATGTTTATTATGAGAATTTTTCAGCTAATTCTAAAGCATTAATCTAGCTGTAACCACAAGGTGCTAAAATATAACTCTTTGTATTGATCTGTTTGAAAACAATATTTTTCTTTCAGCTTTCAACTCTTCAATCCAGTGTTTATAATAACCTTGATGAGGGGCTTTTTTAGCTTTTCATTTGCTCATTTCTTCATATTTGTGGTGAGTTTGGCTCAATCCAGGAGGTGCATTTTCCTACAGCTGCTCTATCTGACTGTGTGGGAAAGAAAAGGGAAAATGAATATGTTTAAACTTTGAGTATCTCCACATGCAGGAAGACTCCAGACAAGAGGAGCAATTCCTTTTTATTATGCCAAATCTGTTTCTATGATCATTCAGGATTTTTCTTAACATCCAACTCTTCTCTTCCTATTTTCCACAGAACTTAATCCCAAAGGTAAGTGTTCTGTTAGCAGAGCTGATTAGAGTAGAAAAGCAGAAACACAGACTATCTGTATCTGTTAAACATGTTCTGCATATCACCATTGCATACTATATTTTAAAACCTTAACTCATATTTTAACATGTTCCTTGTCCTGTGCACTTGGAAATCCACTAAAAAAAGAAATGTAATGATTATCAACACCACTCGAAATACTTTCCAAACACACACGACCATATATACAGGAAGAAACTGCTGCTGAGTGTTTATGTTCCTGTTATGTGATACTTGGCCAGAGTTACACAGACACACAGACTCATACACATTTCCTCACTCAATGGAAAAAAATGTAAATATGCATTTTTATCCATTTATCCTCTTATACTCTCTGGAGTTTACACAGAACTATCGTCTATCGTGCATGTGATGCTAGACAGAAACACATACACTGTTCTGTTTCGGAACATTTTTTCACATTGGCATTTGTCTGGCTATCTTATAGAAAGTCTTTTTTGGGTTTATTACCCTAGAATTAATTTTAAAAAGCCTACACATTAACCATAAAACCAAATTTCAAATAATATATTCTCACTGCAATTGTAATAAACTTGTTCTCTAAAAAAGAAACTGATATAGTAAACAAGCTACACACACATTCCAGCGTTTATTTTCCTAGTTGTCAGTGTTTGTTTTAGTCTGACTTAGTTTGTGCTTTAGTACATAAGATGTCCTGTAGTCTACGGTGTGCTTTAGAAGCGCTGTAGCGCTCGTCTAGTTGTGTACTTTGTTTCTGTTATTTTCAACAGCAAATGACTGACCTGTGATCTGGATTAAAGGTTATAAACAGTTATAAGACCACAGACCACAGAGCTGATGGAAATATTCTGTGATGCTTCAAATGCTGAATGAATCTTTTATTGTAAGGCAGAGATGGGAAATATGTCTCACATCCTCATGCAGCATGACCTTCGGTCATTTAAGTGCAGTGAGTTATGTACAGCAGCTGCAAATAGGTGAAGTGTTTGAGGAGTGAAGTGGACTGTGATTGTTTTGTTTTTTTCATTGTTTCCTTTGTGGTTCATGCAAACCTACATGCTGTATCCACACATACCTTTGATACTCGCACAGACACACTAAGGATCTGACATCACTGCAGCTGTGGTTCTCTGTTCAAATAAACTTTGTCTTCTCTCTCTTTTTTTTTCCCATTTCTCTGACAAACCGTAAACACACAAATACTGGCAGATTTCAGCTAATTGAAATCAGTCCTCGGAGAAAAAGTATAATGGAAGAGCAGCAGCAGCGGTGGCGGTCAGTTACTGTTGCTGTTTTTGTGAGTTTTGATACAATTCGAGTTCGCACAACTCTTAAATTATAAACAGGAATCTGGAGGGAGATCTGAAGTCTAGTGTTTGTGGATTCGATTGAAATTACGCTCCAGAAAACGGAGTCAAAGAACACATCTCGGGACATGCAGTGGTTTAACTGACAAACATCATAAATCTGTTACCCTAATTTAGTTTTTGTCACTTCAGCTCTCACCTCCATCCCTCCAAACAACTTTGGTCTGCTGCCTTTTACTTCCAGTCCTTTTTCTCACTGTTTTCACACTGGAACAAGTAGACCCTTTCAGACGGACCTTTTCAGAGAGCGTAAACAAAGTCAGAATGTACAAAATTATCATTAATTCTTGTAAATATAAATGGAGATAATTCAAATGAAATGGACTTTCACACACACCGGCAAGTCTATTATAGTTTATTCATGTGATTATAGAGGGTTTGGGTCTGTAGAGTTGAGGGATTCTCTAAGCTCTGTCAGTTTCCTGACAGCCTCCAAAACAGGATTTATGTTTTAACTCTGCCTCATAAAATGGGTTTAACGTGTTCAGACTGTCAAACAGCATCAATACAGGAAAGTCTCTGTATTTTGATTGTAATCTTCCATCTCTTTTTGTCTTTTTTCTGACTGCCATTTATACCTGAGGGTACAATTTCTTATTGCATTAGTAGAACGCACACTGCTGTTCAGACCAAACTCGAAGAAAACTTCACTGCAAACGAAACCTTTTCCTTGCAGCATTATTTCATAAGAAAAGCTGAGAAAACTGCATCAAACACCTTTAAATAACTGTTATATTTGAAATTCCACCAATTTTTTTTTTAGTTTTGTGTTTGTGAAGTGCACCGTACGTTTGTGTATCACTGGATTTATGTTTAATCATCCAGTTGTTTCAGGAATCTTAGGAAAAGTCGAACTGGGAAGAAGTTTGCCTGAGTCAGACGATTTGTCACAGTGTACATCTCGATTGCCCTGATTATCATCTGTGTACCATAAACACAGTGGTTTGGCTTAAACATGGTTTAGTATATCTCAACTGGAATGTTTGTTGGATAAATGGAAAGTATACAGAAACACTTTGGGCTGAAATCAAATCAAATCTGAACATCTGCTCTGCTTTGCAGTGCTGAAATTTTCATGGGCAAGACACTGAACTCACTGGTGTGAATGTGTGTAAAACAGTGTTGGATCAGTGTGTGTGTGTGTGTGTGTGTGTGTGTGTGTGTGTGTGTGTGTGTGTGTGTGTGTGTGTGTGTGTGTGTGTGTGTGTGTGTGTGTGTGCGCGCGCGCGTGTTGAAGACTATATAACAGCAGAAGGCCTGATGTAAGTGAGGCTCATTTACTTTATATTATTATGAGCTTACTGCATAATGACACTGACAACATGTTTATATAATCCTGTTGTGTTTACTGGATGTGATTTGTTGTTTAACTGTTCTGTCATCCAGAACGAAGGTTCTATGACAGAGTTAAGCACACAATAAATGAAGAAACAGGCCTTCAGTCTGTCTTCCTCTCTTAAAAGTTTTCTTTCTCTACCTGCGTTCTCTCTGTTCTCAACTGCTGTTCTTGCCTTTACCAGATTTAGTTTTCTCTCTCTGCTTCAATTTATATATTCAAACAGTATTTAATTATCTACAATATCACATAATAATTGATTGTTTGGAATAAAAAGGTTCTCTTCTCTGGTTCTGGTTCGGTGGTTGTAGGTAGTTATTAATACGGGTAATAACCTGAAACTTTCCATGATTAAGCTGTAGCTTCTTTCCATTCCAGCTTTCATTTTTCTTTGTATTTCTGTTTGAGTCTCTGTTATGTGGATTTAGTTCTACATATTTTTTCTCCTCAGCTCTCCCTCTCCTGTCGTTAGCTCACCTCCTCTCCCCGGTTACCTCGATTCATCTCTTCTTAACAACTGCTTTCCCGCCATCCCTCTTTGCCCTTACTCTGTTATTCTTGCTAAGTGTAGATTTCTGCCAAGCTCAGCACTGCTTATGATCACAACATAGTTGTCGTTGGCGTTAACTTGCCTCCTCCCTTTTTATTCTCTCATAAAATTTTCCCCTCTTGTCACAAAACTTCCCTTTTGGATCTCTGACAGTTGTACCTCCACACTCTGTGTTGATATTAAGTCTTGTATGTCTGAAGTACTTATTTAATCTCAACATCTGCGGTGCTTACAGTGTTAACAAAAGTTATACCTGAATGCTGTTTGGAGAGAAAACCTTAAAGGCGACAAGGTGGTGATCTTGTTCAGTTTTACAGCAAGCTCTAAAGTTGGGAGTGGGCTTTCAATTAAATTACATTTTTCAATTTTAAAAGGCCATCAAGGGAAGGAAATTGGTTATTAAAACTATAAAGATATTTTAAGTCTGAAACATTTATCTGTCCTTAGGGGTTCCGCGGGTTCTGCAATCCCGGTTCAGCCTCCCTCTGACTTTGGTGTGTCTGCCCTCGTCTCCAGCCAAAACCACCAGGTTTAAGATCACTGTGGACACCAATCAGCCTCCAGTTGACCTCAGCTCCTTATTTCAAGGTGATACTATACTACATTTTAACCCTTATTTAACCACAGCAACATAACAGTAAAGATTTCTAGTGAAAACAGAACTAATTGTGACAATGTGCAAAACCCTTTGTCATAACCGTAATCTTGGTATGAAGCATTTCATGTGTAACAAACAACTTCTTGTAGAAAATTGATGTACATGTTCTTTCTCTAAAACTCTTAACCGCTAAGGATTTCAAATGTTTTTTAACAGGTGACTTATCATATCAGGCTCATATATCAAGTTAAACAGAATTATAAACTAAAATCCAGGGAAAAGTTGGAGGAATGTGTAACAGTAAGAATGTGCAGACAATTATAAGAATAATTTACTGTCCTGTGTCTGTGTGGTTGTGTATTTATATAACTGTGTTTATGAATGTTTATTTGTGATCCAGCTGTGGGAACCTCTCTTCCATTTATCTGACAATCAGCTACATTCAGCAGCTCTGACGTCTAAACACACGTGCTGCATTCAAATGGTTTGAGCTTTCTTTCTGATGATGGATTTACGTGAGCCTCTATTGTGTGTTTTTGTTAAGCGTGTGACTGTATCTTGTTCACCATTGTTGGCATCTGGCATCATGATAGACTGTCCTATCTGTTTCATCACCCTGTTTTCTTCTTTCTGTCTCCCACAACAGAGTTTGCAGCAAAAACAGAAGATAAGGATGGGAATAGTTTGGCTTTCCAGCTTCTGTCAGGAGCCAATGTTACTGTTCAGGCCTCAAAGACCTCCCGTGAGTCTGACAACATCATATAACATCACACTACTTACTTTAATGGAAGCTTGTTCAGATGTAGGATTAAAGTTCCTTCCCTTCCAGCTTCAACTTACCTTTCCAACTGACAGCTGCTGATGTCTTTACATAGTTTTTATGGCTTTTAAAAATCATTTTGATTCACAATTACCAAGCAAAAACTGATCGACTCTTTTCCATTTGCCTCAAGCACTGATTACCCTCAGCATTCGGACATGTTACAACCTGAAGACTTGGTGTTTTACTATCTTACTATCTGTAAAAGGTTATTTTTCTAACAGTAATGAGAAGGACAAGTTGGAAGGGTTTTTGGTACAATTTGTCTGATACCCTGCTGTGGTCACTTCTAAAAGTTCAAAAGGCTGAGGTAGTTGTAGTTGTGTAGTTGCTTTATTTTATATATAAAAACATTTTTAATGACATTAAAAAAATTATGTTTTTACTGTTTTAATGTCTAAGTGCTGATAACTTTGAGATAAGGTTCAGCAGCATTAGGTTTTTCCAGTGGTTGTAACTGCACATCTATTAGCTTCAGCACTGTGTCTTACAATTAACATTTAGCACCATATTCTGCGTCTTGTAATGTGTTTGCTTCTTAGAGCGTTACCGTATTCAGAGTGACAGTTTTGAGGACATGTGGCTGGTCGTAAAGGAACTGGTTCAGAGGTTTGATCAGCATTTCTCCAAACTGGGAGTCAAAGATTTCAAGAAAAGTTTTACTGGTCCTCTCCCGCTTCAGGACTACTTCCTGTCTGTAGACCATCACTTTCAGGTATAAACACATCTTTAAAAATAAAATAGCAGATTTTTTTTTTTGTATATATATGTCAATGTAAAGTGAAACCACTATACTGAAGTGACACATTTGTCTCACTGTGTGTGTGTTTAGCTGCGTGTCAGTTCACAGCAGTATCAAGATCTGCTGTCAGAGCGAGCGGTCCAGTTCAGAGCCATTCAGCGCCGCCTGCTGACCCGATTCAAAGACAAGACCCCAGCTCCTCTGCAGAACCTGGACACACTGCTGGATGCCACCTACACCCAGGTCAGACACACACACACACACACACACACACACACACACAAGTGTGTTTTGGTATCCTTATGGGGACCGTCCATTGACTTCCATTGATTTTAGTAACTAGATTTATACCTAACCCAAACCCTTTTCCTAACCTTAACCATTACTGATCTATAACTAACCCTAAGACTAACTAAAACTCTATTCACACCATACCTATAAACCTAACCCCTAACCCTAAAAAGGGGAGTCCCCCTCATGGGGACCAGGCTTCGGTCCCCACAAGAACCCTCGGACCCCAGAAAGATAGTAAAAGTCAGGAAACGGGTCCCCAGGAGGTCAGAAATACAAACCCACACACACACACACACACACACACACACACACACACACACACACATACTCACACAGGTCTGTTCAAGAGAACAGATTTACTGTCATTTAAATGGAAGTTTTTGAATTAGAAAGTCATTGATAAGACAGAGAAAGTATTTTAGGTCTCTGATGAGCATGTTTCTGAGAATAGACACTGACATGGACAATGAGCATATAGGAACCTATTTGTCCTATACAGATAACAAAACCTGTAACCAGGGGCAGTTACGAAAATTTGGGAAGAGAAACTATGACACCTCAACTTACAGAACTGTGTCCTTATCTAAGTCTGATTTCTGCTCTTGGGCCAATTTAAAAGCACAATCACTCACAAACACGCACCCTTGTTTCTAATTTACCAGTTCTGTGTTTTAACACGTGTGTGTGTGTCTGTGAGCTTACAGTTAATCACCTAAGCAGAGGAAGTCTATAAACCACCAGAATACAAACTTCACTCTGTAAATCCAAACTAACACTTCGTCACCATGTGCCTGTGGATGTGCATCCATATTTCAGAGGACCAATATGAAATCTAGGTCTCCTAAGAGAAGACATTGTGGAATTTGTCAGAATATCTTGAGCAGTCATCACTTCAGCCCTTTTCACACAACACGTTAATCCAGACCTGAGACACCTTGTTGCTTCAGCAGTGTAACGTGTGAAATGACCTATGCGGAATGGGAGGCTGAAGTTGCTCCAATGCTTTGCGTCTCCAAACCAGCAAGGTATTTTCCCTGGGCTCCGGTGTATGGGCGTGTGTGTTTAATGTTCTCCAGTAACTGGTGTGCATTGGAACTGAAGGCGGCTGGCCAGTGTCTTCAGCATAAGGTCCACTGCATGAGATCCACCTCTTCCTGGGAGTTTCCCTCTCCTCTAGGCAGCCCTGGGTTTTATGTTTGGGTTTTTGCTCTCAGGTTTGTTTTGTAAAAATACGCCAGAAAGCAGTTGTCATTTACCTCATAGTTTGATTCAAGTATCTAGTTTTAGTTGGGGTTAGTGGAGATCTTAGTGATTGTGCTAAAAAAGATATGAAAGAAAAAAGGCCTGTAGGTTCTAGTCATTCTGAACACTTAAAACACTTTTACACTGCATGTTACGTTTATCCAAATCGAGGGGGCTACATGGAGATCAGGGTCATGCCCAAGGACACAATGACATGTGGAGGAGGAAGTGAGGGTCAAACAGCCAACCTTCTGATTGAAAGGTGGCTCTTCCTCCTGGAGAACACATGAAGGTGTGTTTTGAGTGTAGCTAAGGTAAATATAAATGTGATTTTAAATCAAAACAGCTCTAATGTCTCCTTTGTTAAACTTTGAAGTATGTCAGGGTGGAGCCGTGGTGGTGTTACTGTGATATTGTAAATGAGAAGAAGTGATGGTTGGTTGCTTGTCCCTGCTGTTTGCTCTAGAGGCTGAATTGGCAGTCATCTCTTCCACAGTTCATTAGCTTCTCGTTAACATAACAGAGCAGGATGACATCATCTTCCCATCAGCTGTTAAAGCTCTCGGTACGTCACTGTTTAGCTCAGGGTGATAAGTGCTTCTTTCTGTTCAACACAGTTCTCTGATATTACATCCATTCAATGCAAATGTATTTTACATGTTTCTGAGACTTTCTTGGAGCTTCATGAGTTGAAATAAATGAGCTTGTTGAAACTTTAATGCCATTTCAACTCAAATCAACAGGGTCCATATTAAGTTGGCTGGTTTCCTACAGGATAAGCAATCAGAGCGATGATCTAAACATCTCTGCCTTAAGAGTTAATACATTAACCTTTTTAACATCTTCAGCCTAAACAATTTATTTAATACCACTTAAACTGATATTTCTTCATCAGCTGTGTTAGTATAGCAGCAGCCATAATATAAACAAGATTTACAAAGAAAAATCAACAACAGATTTTGTGCATTTGATAAAACTTTAATAATAGTAATACTAATACATTTTAATTGTCTGGACACAAAGGTCACTTTACCAAGCATCAAGATGAAGAATAAAATCTTTAAAATGTAAAGGTAAACATAAATAATGTTGAAAATGCACGTGTCAGAAATACACAGGGTTATTGGACAGTGAGTTAGAGCTTACAAGTCTGAACAGGTGAGTTTTCAAGGTGCGGAGAGAGTCGATTTTATGGATGTCTGGTGACAGTGTTCCACAGGTGAGGTGCAGCGCAGGTGAATGCTCTGCCTCCCATGGTAGTCAAGCAGATGACAGGAACAGTGAGACAGATGGATGAGGAAGATCTGAGAGTGAATATAGGTTGATATTCTGCAATACCATGGTGATATTTACATTAGCAGCTGTAAAATGAACTTATAATTTATATATAAACATGATGGTGTCTTTCTGAAATGTCCTTTTTTAACATGCCATGAAATACAGTAATTAGATTATTTTTTCCTTTTTTTTTAAATACCACAAATACCCATTTATTCAGCTGGATGAAGTCCTACATTGTAAATTTTAGGGGTTTCACTGTTTCTCAAAGTCACTGGATTCTATTCTGAAGAGATTTGGTGACATCTGTGAGAAATAAACTCAACCTACTGTGTCCAAATGATGCATGTCTAATGTTATTGCGTTAGACCTGTCACAACACCTTGTCCTGTCCTGACTGGTCAGAACTGTTTTGGTGGTAAGACAGGAACATAATCAGTGTATATTTGGGTGGTCGTACTTTTTATGATTTTGGGTGGCACAAGTTGTTACAGTGACTCCAGTCATATTGTGTTTTTCTTTTTCATGACATTTTAAAGGCTTTTCAGCTGCTACGTTTTCATTTTTAATGTCTGCTGTGATGCGTAACTATGACAGCACTACAGTTGTTTACATGCACGAGCTGCTTTCACTGAATCACAGCTGAAAAACACACTCTGAACTTCAAGCACATCTTTATTTGGCGACCATACAGGCAGACAAGGATTGCAGGCACAGCTGCAAAAGTAAAATAGGAGTGATTGCTGTGATTGACTCAACAAATTGCATAATCCTGGATATGTTACTGAGGAGTGTCTCTCCAGTCTGCACTCTGAGTATTTTACTTCGATCCACATTATCTGTCAAGAGTTCGCGTTACGTGATTTAATGCCATCAATGTAGTTGTTGCCGGGCTACAAACACAACACTTAATGCATTCAAGCTGATGTCTGGAGATTTCAGCCACACCTCTCTGTCTGAAACACATCAGTTCTTCAACAGTCCATCAACTGTTATAGCAGAGAAAGTAAAATGTACTTTGAAAATATTAAAGTTTTACAAGTTTTTTTCTCAATTTATTGATTTGTTCAGCTTTGTTGCAGTTTTTTGCTTTAGCAGAATTTTAACAAAGACGTTTTAATATATAATTAGTTGCCACAGTGTTCAGTAATTCCTCACTAATCAGATGGCGTTTGTGTACAACGATCAATACTTTGTCTTTTACAGAATATTTGTCTCTATAAAACTTTGTGTATCCATGTAACTCACACTGCTGACCTTCAGTCTATCAAGGTATATCCTTTCAAAATGTCACTGTCCCTCAGCGTTCTATGGGTTTGTTGTTGGGGCATCAGGACTTCACCTCCTCAAGATAATGTTTTCTGCTGTCGCTCCTGTCCATCATTCTTTCTTTCTCTTAGTCTTTCTATCCCTGTTTTCTTCTCTTCCCGCTATCCAACAGCTTGTATGCGGGAAGTTTCTGACACACTATACACTCTGTAATGTATACACACCGCCATAATGGAGGCTATTGATGGCTGGTCGGAAGAGTGATGAATGCGTCAAATTAATAATTCATGTTAGTATTAAGAGTCATGCTACCGAGGCTACGGCCAGCTCAGCAGTTTCTCTACTGTAACACGAAAGATTTAGTGAGGATACAAAATTATCCTTTAGACGGATTTAACACGCGTCTTATTAATGTAGTTTCTCAGTCTTCATTTAAGTAATGATCTGAACTTTTACCGTCTACAATGTCTACGTAACAGCAACATTTTTCTTTAGAAGCAAATCGGATTTCTTGTAAATACTTTAAATAAAAACGTCTTTCTAAAAAATTCTGTTGAAAACTTTTGAGACCAGAAGATTTAACAGGTTTTAAGTTGTAGCAGTGCAGAATTTAAATTTTTCAATTCTTTGCCAGCACTTTTAACACCACCACAGACACTTTGGTAAATTTCATGTAGAGATGTGGTTCATTGCTGCTTCTCCTACTGGGGTCTTTTCCAGTTTGGAACAGGCTTTTCAACCTAATAAGATCCTCCACCAGGTGAAACCTTGTTTGGCTGTTTAGAAAGTTGAGAATTTGTGGAAATTGTGGCTCCTTGCCTGCAATCACACTGTTGTTAGAACAGTAAAGGAATGTGTGGCCAATCAGGAATGTTGGTGAACCAGGCACCTTTTTCATTTGGACTCAGAGGAATGTCTGCTGGGTAAATTTTCTGCATCAATCTTGGATGATTGGGGGAAGGAATTTCCCTCTCGTTAGCAGTGTGTGTCTCCACATGCAGTGGCCAGTCATCACCGACGAACCGTCAGAGATAAGAGGAAAAAGCTCCCCGTGAGAATTCTCTGTGGTCGGTTGTGCATTTATGCAGTGGAGGATAATATTTCCATTGTTCATACTGCCTTTGTAGACCTATATTTTATTCATGAATTTCTGAGATCTAGCAAGCCTCATCTTACTTTGCATGTGTTCATGTAAACTCCAAAAAAACTTTTTCATTTGCCAACTACAGTGGCTCCATTCCAAAACATACCCGATGCGTCAACCAGCCGCTTATGATTTATGAGTTTCAGAATAAAGTAAGACCCATGAACTATGGTTTGTTATGTGTCAATGTGGCTCACAGAGCAGACAAACCAGCTATAGACAAAATTCACCAGCTTGTCTGGAGGCTGCAGGTTACTTGCAGCTCACCACTGAATGTTGCTTCTGATTGGAGGTATGTTTCTCCTTTACTTCCCTCCCTTGTCACCACTTAAAAAGCCATAAGTCTTTACTGCCCCTGTATTTTGCACCATCCCCTTTAACTGTTGTCTGATTAATCTTCAGCTGGCAGATGTTAGCCTGGCATTAGTGCTCAGCAATGCAACAAACATGCTAACCTTTTAAGGTTGAAGGTTAACACAGAACTGTCACTCAAAAAAAAAAAAAGAAGCTAAACGCCTGAAAAACGTTTGTGGGAAATGAATGAAGAAAAGGCCAAAAGAGGGGCTGAGAAGGGAGAGAGTCTTTTCAGTTTCCATAAATATTTTTCTCAGCACTGTTTCCTCTAGAGGAGAAACGCTTATCATTTGTTTGTATTAGCATTAGCGCTGCGCTATCAAGAGCTGTTGTCTGGGAGGTGGTGGTGTGGTGTGGGGGATGGGGGGAGTCAGTCTGGGCCAAACCAAGCTGAGTCTCCCTGTAATTATGAGTTCAAACGCTAAAAGAGGGTGGCTTGCTGACTGACGGGTTGACTGACAGTCCGTCCAGGGGCCTCGCAGGGCCCCTAATGTAGGCTTCTGGTAGACAGCAACTTGATTTATCTGTCCCCAAATGGAGCTCTAAACATGGCCAAACACAGATCCCACTGTGGAGAGCAGGACCCCCGCTATTAACAACCAGGCCTCTCTCGTCTTGTATCTGTGTGTGCAAAAAGTGCAAAAAGTGTGTATGTTTGTAGCAGGTATGAATGGGTGTGTAATTAGTTAATTAAGTAAATTAATGCAACAAAAGCTTTTTCAAATTTTCGTTACAAAAATTTGAGTTCAGTATAAAACACCTGGTCAACATACAGCAAGCAAGAACAGCAAGAAATGAACGGAAATGCCATCAAACATCGGGCAGCTATGATGATAAAGTTCTCACATGCAGTAGTTTTGTCCCAGAGAACCCTGAAAGAGAACTCAGCTGATACTCTGATGCAAGAAAATTCAAGTAGACTATATGAATGGAGTCAGCCTAGCCCAATTCCCAGGTGGGTTTTCATTTATCATATTTGCTTTCTTCTCAGTGGACTGTTGATTTGTTATCACATTAACAAGTGTGTGTTTATCTGGTGTGAATGTCAGTCCCTCACAAGCCTCGTGGGTTTAATATTCAGATGAAAAGGCAGCTGGGAATAAAACTTCCTCTGACTGTCGTTCCCTCTGAATACATTCCTGACTTCCCCCAGAAAATATTTTACTCTGAGAACAGGCACTTTTCCTCCCGTGATTTCTCTCTCATCCACACACTCAAACACTGAGACCCTTCTCACGTCTGAATGAAGCACAGAGGGGTGGCGGTAGTCTGGTTTGTTTTCCTTCAGACGGTCTGTTTATGTGACTGTCTGTTTTATCAATGAATGGCTGTCTTTCATTCAGTGAACTGACACTCACTGTTCTGTTTATCGGACCGTGCGTCCTTGTGTGTGTGTGCATCACTAAGGGTTTGGCTATCGCCGTGATGAGAGATTTGTTTCTCCTTTGGACACTTGAAGGCCTTAAACCTAATCATCAAGGCTAGTTTGTGGTTATCACTTAAGAATGTACCTGTTGATGTGAAATATTGCAAACTTCAGTAGTTCATTCTTTGTTTTCAACCTTTTTCCATCCATCCGTCCGTCCGTCCGTCCGTCCGTCCATCCATCCATCCATCCATCCATCCATCCATCCATCCATCCATCCATCCATCCATCCATCCATCCATCCATCCATCCATCCATCCATCCATCCATCCATCCATCCATCCATCCATCCATGTTCTGCCACTTATCTGGGACCATGTAATGGGTGTAACAGCTTCACAACAGACATACTCAGACCTCCCTCCCTCTCTGGCCAGTTGTGAGATATAACCTCTCCAGTGAGTCTGTGGTCTGACTCGAGGTCTCGTCAGTTTACATACTGTATATAGAAATTTTCTCATGATGACGACTCAAAGTTCTTTTGCACTAGAGGCCTCTTCTTCTTCTCACGCATTAATTAAAGGGTGCATTTGAAGCTCATCTTAGTGTCCACTGTGGAAGGGGAATCAAACTGCCAACTCTCTGACTGGCAGTCAACTGCTCTGTCTTTCAAAGAGCTGCACACCTCTTTCAGAATTTGGAGGAAACCACAATCACTTGCATGAAGAATTATGGTCCCAAAAGAGTGTTAAACATCTTTTGTTCCTGTCTGGTCCACATGTATGTTAATCTTCACTAACATGTTTATCAGCTGTATACTATGAAGCTACATGTGTTTTTTTTTCCTGTTTTTTTTTACTCTACAATCCATATTAAACCATTACCAAGAAAAAATGGAGGACATCATAAGACTCCATGTGTTTGTTGATCGGTATCAGAATTTTCTTTTAATCATTTAGTCCTGAACAAACAATTTAGATGATTCATCAGCTTTTTTCAATTATTTCTGATTTGAAATGGTCCTCTATTTAATTCCAAGTAGCATTAGATCATTAAGAAGTAGGTTTAAAGTTAAAATGTTTCAGGTTTAGCTTCGTATGGTCCTGTGATATCAGCAGGATCAGATAAATGTTTTTGATGAAGCTTTGCTTCTCACTACAAACAAAAATCTGTCGTGTTCTGACCACCAAAGGGGGTTTGAGCCAAGTCTGGCTCTAATTTATTTTAATTCCTCCTGGCTTGATCAGGTCAAGTTTCGTTTTATTTATTTCCCTCAGATTTTAATCAGGTTTGGAATCATTAAATGCTGCAGCAGCTGTGGGTTGGATAACACTCAATCTATACCTGTTGCAGCAGGGTCAAGATACAGTTTAGGACCCAACAGTTGCTCTAGTATAAAAGTTATGCTTAAAAACATGGAGGGATGAGGAGAGAAATGAGGATAAAGAATCTGTGTTGCTCTTTATCAGACAGGCATAGATGACCTGCCAGAGGATTTCCTCATAGATGTGGTGAAGCTGGAGGAGACTTTATTATTAACATATGGATGTGGTCAGGAGTGGGAGGGGTAGGAGACTGTCAAGGAGGGGATCAGAGGGAAAAAATCTGAGAAAGATAGAAGAGATGGAGAGATGAAAAGGCAAAGACTAGAAACACATAGAAATACAAAGAATGAGCATTGTGTGTATATACATGGCAAAGAAAAACGATGAGGAGGTGGACTGAGGGAGTTCAAAGGGACATGAAAGAGAGAGATTGGAATAAAAAGAGATTAAAGCATTTTTTGCACATGTACTGCAGCCCTAAAATTCTCCAGAAACCTTCCAGAGGGGCTTCATGCGAAAATACAGATGTCTTCAGCATTCAATCCAGACTTCTTTCCTAGATTATCCATCCAGGTATCTTATGAGAACTCTGAACATCAGCAAGTCATTATGTCTTCTGCACTTTATCCACATACCTCACAGTAATATTTCCAGCTGTGAGAACACAGCAGTATCTGAATGAGGATCTTTTGCTGTAAAGAAAATGGTTAGTTCAAATTTTCTGCAGATAATTCTAAATTTCTGCAGTGCACATGTGTGAAAGCAGGAGATGGGATGACAAAAAGCACCAGTATTAGAAGATAAACAAATAAATAATGTGAAATAATTGGATGAAAATTGTGCAATATATAAAGTCTACAAACATATTTATAATGAGTTAGATGGAGCCAGAAAAACAAACATAACAGATGAAGTAACATGAAATCAGACATTCAGGAAGGATTTTCTTATCAGTCCTTACATTATTTCCTGTCCTCTGATTCTTTAAGTTTAAACAATCAAACAAAAATTGCATCTTATTCTGTTTATTTCCCTTTCATCTGATTCAATCTTCCTTCAAATCACAGAAAGATTACCTTTCTTTCATACCTCAAAAGGACACGATAAAATAACCAAAGAAAGACCTTGAAGAGTCACAATTAGAAGAAAACAATAACTAAACTTAAACATCAAAACAAATTATATTCAAAACATTAACAGAGAAAGTCAGAAGTTACTATTTTTTTGTAATAAAATAAGCATTTTCCCACCATTCTTACCACATCATTTCTCACTGTGTCTTGAAGCTAAGCACCAAGTAGAGCTTTAATAAATCATCCAGTGTATGTTGGAAAGCTGAGAAGAGATTAGAGGAGTAGAGAGTCTAAACTAAATGTAATGAAACAGTCCAATAGACTCATAACAACACTCTGTCAGTGGACATGGACCTGCCAAGACTGTGTTTGAAACCTGGATCACAGTTCACAGTCTGCCTGGGAGACAAAGGTCAAATTAGACCCCCCTCCCCCTTTTTTGTTCTGGCATAGAAGTTTTATAGCATTCAAAACCGCAGCTGGGTGCTGCTTACATTCCACCTTAGTCATGGGATGATTTTGTTTAGCTACAGTATACATGGAATGGAGTTGACAACTAACAAGATGAAATGTGTAGCCGTCGACAATTAACCGTAAACTCACATGCTTTTGTTGACGTGCTGATTGAAAAGGTCCATTTGGGTTTTGTACCCTCCACTTATGGTCCTGCAATTTAGTATAAAGTAATTTCATTCATTGGTCATTAATTTGAATTATGAAAAGCAAGGAAAATAGCATGAAGTGTTGAGGTTGATGTCTTTGCTTTGACATTTATTTATAACATAAATAAAAATTGTTGGAAAAAATAAAAAACAAAAATTACAACATTAGGTTTATTATAGAGTTTCTACACAACAAAATGTAATATATGATCGTAAACTAAGATAATGTAATAAAATAATAAAAATAAAAATATTCGGCAGTTGTTAGTATCACACAGAGTACATAGAGCAAACTTAGGACACTTGGTTAAACAATTATGATTTAGACGGTATTATTCTGAACACAAACATTCATCCTTATTCCCTTTCAGTAAATAATGAAGCGATGGCGAGGTCTGCTCTTTATTTGTCTACATTCCAACCGCCATGTTTGCTCCTTTTTGATAACTCTGTGTCCTAACTGCATATAAAATGGGGAAATGTAACATGGTTTCCATTTAACATATGGATATTATCACATGAAGGCTATAATGATATAATTGTTTTATAAAAGCCATAAAAGCACATTTTTATTTTAAAGCGAGTAAGAATTTTTTAAAATGTTGATAAGCATTTTTTACAGGAATCATTACAATACAATTAAAAGATAAACATTTGAAATTATTTACATTTCAAAAGACTTTTTAAATGTAAATCATTTCAAAACGTACATAGTAAAATGATATTTTTTAGATCAATCAGCCAATTTCAAAACAGTCAAGCCAAATAAATGAATGACGTTACTGCTGTTGCACTAATGACATTGTGTTTTTGAACTAAAACTAATAACTTGGTTCCAACCAGCAAGTCTTGGGCTGCAGGTTTATATGGGCACTAACTGTTCTAATAAAAAGGGGACCCACTTTAAAACAAAGTGCATGTGAGCAGGCAAACATCCATATGCACGCACAGAGAAACGTTGCCATATGCCTCTGATTTCTGATGGGAACAAAAAACTAATGTTTCTTAAGGAATTAGCACTGCAACAATGATCCCTGTGTACTAAATATAGCTGTACAGAATATGTCATGTGGTCTAAATATATGGAAACCATATACACAATGAGACAAGTTGGCAGTTTGTTAAACTATTATACACTGGAATAATATACACATCTGCATTTAAAACTGCAGCTAATGGATCCTGAACAGTATCTGGAAAACATTTATGTTTACATCTCTGTTTAAAGTAGCAAAAACAGTGACATGTAAAGCAGAAATTCACATCTGATTTCGGTTCAGTCATTAAAGACTTTGACATAAAACGTTTTAAATGAATTATGTTAGTTTCTTCTAGTTTTTACTTTTTAATTTGAACTTTTGCACTTCAAAATGTTTGATATTATCACAATATTCATTGCTCAACATTTGGTAGAAGAATGTACTAGAGAATGTATAGAAATAGTTAGACTGATATTCAAGGTGAGCGATCTAACCAAACACAATCCTTTGGGAAATAATCATAGTCTGATAGGTTTAACTTAACACATTATGATTGGTGGTCAAAATAATATTGTCCTCAATCAAATAATCTCAGATCACCCATTCCTACAATTTTTACTTCAGTGTAATGACGTACTTGGCATTTCTGAAAACACTGTGTAGCATTTTGGGGTTTCTAGCCCTCTCACCTTGGTAGAGCTCCACCTTTTGGAGGATTGCTGATACTTGGATCCACTACGCCCTCATTTTTGATTGCCAGGAACTTTGATGTAGGCTAGCTGGCGATATGTTGGGCAGCTCTACTCACAATACGAAATGCATTCTTGATTGTAAACTGTGAGGGCATATTGAAAAACTTTACCAACGTGCTATTTAACAGCAAAGGATTCCAGATGTTTAATATTAGACTTTTGTCTGCTCTATGGTCAGAATCCAAATTTAAAAATGTATTTGGAAATGAAAAAGGAGAGGGATCATTAAGCTTGTTATCAATGGACAGTTTAAAAGCTTCCATCCCTGATGGTATGGGGTTGCATTAGTAACTATAGGTAGGCAACTTACACATCTGGAAAGGCTCCATCAATGCTGAAAAGTACATATAGGTTTTAGAGAGACATCTGCTACCATCTAGACAACATCTCATTCAGAGAAGGTCTTTCATATTTCAGCAAGACAATGATTATGCTGCATCCATCACAACAGCATGACTTCACAGGAGAGGAGTCCACATACTGAACTGCCCTGCCTGCAGTCCTGATCTTTCACCAATACAAAACATTTGGAGCATCATGAAATGAAACATCCTGTCACAAAAACTCAACACTGCTGAGCAGCTAGAATTAGACAAGAATGGGGCAACATCCCTCTCCTAAAACTACAGCAACCTAATTTATCAGACGTTTACAGACAGATGTTAAAAGAAGAGACACAATGGAAAACACCATCTTGTTTCAACGTTTTAAAGATATGTTCCTGTCATCAAATTCAAAATCATCTAATATTTGCCATGAAATGGTAAAATTTCAAATCTCAACACCTGATAAAGTA
Organism: Pachypanchax playfairii; assembly: GCA_006937955.1. Classification (NCBI taxonomy): domain Eukaryota; kingdom Metazoa; phylum Chordata; class Actinopteri; order Cyprinodontiformes; family Aplocheilidae; genus Pachypanchax; species Pachypanchax playfairii. The sequence continues at coordinate 4,244,665 of SSNP01000010.1, read as the reverse complement.
TGGGTTAATGAGATTTGCTCCTTTGCATCCTCTTTTTTTTTACATTTTACACAGCGTCCCAACTTTCTGACAAAATTGCAAGAGAATATAAGATCAGGTAAGATATGGTCAGATGATTCGCTGTGGTGAACCCTGAAGGAAACAGGCAAAAAGAAAAGAAGATGCTGACACAGCAGTAAGATGATAACAGCAATAACTTAATTTGTGTTATTTTTGTAACTCTGTGTGGACTGACAACTCTGAGTTAAATCAGGTGCATCTGTACTCATGGCTTAAACCATTAATATTGAAGTGTTAAGAAATAGACAGAACATCTGCATGTTGAGTATCATTTTGACATTAATGTATGTGTATGTCCCCATATGACGGATCACCTCCATCAGTTCACTTTCTCTAAAGTCAACATGTCTGTCTCTTCATGTTGCATGTGTCCGATTGTTTCTTCCACCTCACAAACAACGACTGATTAATAAGATTACACATATTTATTCTGTAATCAACGAGAGTATGGCAGCAATGCGACGCCAAGAGGAGGATATTTATCTTGTTTTAGTAAATTCCCAGAGTTCCTCACATCTTTTTCTTCACTTCTTTCTTTCTCCCTCAGTCACATCTCTCTCCTTCCTTTCCTCTTCTCACTCCTTGAAAGGAGACCATTGAGAGAAATACAAACATACATGGTGCAGGCGCATGCACACACTCCAATACACACATAGTTGCACACATACTGCCAAAAGTATGTTTGTGGGGGAAACATATTTAGTGTGTTTTTTGGAGTTTGAGCGGTGTGTGTACTGGCTTATGCAAGTGAGTTGTGTGTTGAAGTGAGCATGTTTGGAGGTCGAGTTACAAAGCTACAAGTGTATTTGATTGGGTTCGCTGTGTAAGTAAATGTGGATGATGTTATCACCTCTTGCAGTAACTTCTTTTAATTTACATTGTTAGGGTTCAGTGAGCTTTCAGTTCTTACAGTTGAATATGTTTCAGCTTGCCAAAACCCCTTAGCTCTAAATTAGTGTCGTTTTTACTAGGACCACAACCAAAACCATCACCTCAGACCTGGCTTTCTATGTGTGTTTGGGTGTGTTTGTTGGCTTCTCAGGTCTCTCTGGTCTGGACTGCATCAAGTGTGTGGTTCAGTGTTAGACTGGGAACCTCTGTGTATGTGTTTGTGTAAAGAAGATCTATGCGATTATGTGTGTCAGTCTGTAAGTGTGTAGGATTTTCTTTACTTTTTCTGTCAGAAGGAAACAGTTATCTTTACATCCAGCTGTCTTTCATGATCCAGATAAACAACCATGAAAAGGAGTTCAGGCAGCAGTTCTCTCTGGAGGATTTTACTGACATTAACAGAACAGTGTTTTAATCAAACAAAGCTATAATTTAAATAAATGTATTGGATATAGAACACTTTTACCATAGTACGAATCATTTAGGGAGGAAAAAATTAACTAATTATAAACGGATTATTTTTCCTCTCTTTTTCATATTGTTTAAAACAAGGTCATTACAGTATGTTGTTAGGTTTAGTTTAGTGAAAGAGGAATTTTTTGGAATTTTTTTTTTAAACATGTTTTTTTAATAAACGATTTAGGAAATTAAAGCTGCTTGAAATCAAGACACAATCAACACAGATCATGTGATTATCATATGTGTAAAGCATCTATTGCTATGTCAGTATGAACAAACAAAGATAAGTAACAATAGTAAAACAATTCCTTTTGATCCTGTACCAAGATATCAACTTATTTCTGCATATTCACAGTGGAGGAAAACCAAGTGGAAAGAAGAAACAGGTGGAAAAAGAGAAAGGGACTCGGTGTCTGTGTGGTGTCTTTCTGTGTGGTGGTAATTTGTAGTCTCTCTGTTTTGTCTGCCAAGATTAGACTGTCTTGTTTTGGTCTTCTGACCACAAACAGCCAAAGCACAATTTACACACACACACGCACACTTATAAAAAATACTCTCCGTTCTGTTTCGGTCCCTCCAGAGTACAGTGGTTTACTTTCATTTCTTCACCTCTAACCTGACCCTTAACCTAACTAATCAAATCATGACTTCAGAAAGTAAGTTGCATCACAAGGATTCCCCCAATACACACACCCACTCACTCACTCACACAATTTCCTTATGCAATTAAGACTTTGTCCTCGAACAGAGGTTATACTAATGTATCCAAAACACACATTATAATGGAACAACAATGACTGTCAGTCTCCAACAACTGTACATGGTCACATTTTATTCTGTAAAATACAGGCAGCATGTCCAACGAATGCAGCTGCGTGTTTGAACAGAGCAGGTATGTTTGTGTAGAATGCTAACATGCTTTAAAAATATATATTTAATTTTTCATCAGTTTCAGTTCTGGAACTGACGCCCTGTTCACAGATTCTTTGGAAGACTATGAATCACTACTAAAACAACCAAGTGGTTACACCCTGTTGTGTCTCAGCTGGAGGCAAATCTATGGTATGTCAGCTTCAGAATCATGATTACATAATGTGTTTAACATTAAAGCTGCTATACTTAATTTGCATAACAAATTAGCAAATTAACAACAAAAAAAACGAAAAAAGAAAATTAAGTGGTTCTCCCGTATTTGTCTAAAAACATCAACCAATCAAATGGCTCAGCCCGGAAGGAATGATTGGACAGTCTCTCCAGCCATATGGACTTCAACATTTATTTGGCTTTTGTGCTCCTAAAAAACTGAGACATATTACCGCAGCACACCACTGCTGGGAGTGTTCGCTGCTCTACCATGTCACAGCAGGATAAACAGCCGCCGGCTGGTTCCACTTCAGGTTCAGGACAAAGTAACAATTAATGTCAGTTGTTTGTTGTTATATTGTTTTCAATTACTGGTGATTCCGCCATGTTACGGTACTTGAATGAACTGCGGACCAGTGTCTTGCACTCGGTCGTCTTCTGGGGCTACGCGGGGGGGTTGGCTTAGGAATTCTACCCGACGGGAGGGGCTGAGAGTTCTGTGACTTTGTTGACAGTCTAAGCTAGGCAATCTGAAACCAGGGATATCAGCTTTAAATCCTGTTTTTTGCAAAGAATGTTAAATATACTGAAACTGGATTGAAATCAAAACTTATATAAAACCCCAGTGTCTTTAAGAATGTGTTTGTTTATGATACCCTTGTTGTAGAAAGGTGTCCATGATGAGGCTAAAAGGGATAGAATTATGTCCAAAAGATACACTTTCTAACTTAAAAATCTATGTGCATCCAAATGCATGTAGGAGCAAATTTATGTGACATACCTGATGCATTTATTGTTTTTGACTGCTGCACATACATTTGAGCGGCCTGGGAGGTTAGTGTGAACTGTTAATGACAGGCCGCTGTGTGTGTGTGTGTGTGTGTGTGTGTGTGTGTGTGTGTGTAGAGGTGTGTGCATGTGTGTGTGTAATGAGTAGAGAGAAAGGTTCGGTATGATTATAGGCCTCCTCGTTGGACCAGAGAGACTAAATATGGCTTCAGACTAAACACTGTCCCCCCTGCACACACATATGCTCACATACCACACCACAGACCGCATACACATTGGCAACATACAGCACTTATGAGGAGAAAAATCTCAAAATATCTTGAAGATATTTTTATGATCAGACAAACCAACCAGAGGTATCTTTGCTTTGTATTTTTCTGGGATGTTATTGTGTGTTTAGGAAAACATTTCACTGTCAAGTCTTTTATTTAGCTATGTCATTTGGGTTTTTCTGTTTTATTTTGTAATAACAAGTTGTGCTTTTCAGTCTGACTGTATAATATGGTTGAATATTTTTTTTTTTTTTTTAATAGATTGCTTATTAATTTACAATAATGAGTAATTGCATCTACTGAAATGTCTGTAATAAAAAGTTTGTTATTCATTGGGTTGTATGATTGACTTTAACTTCTGGGTTCCTGATGGTCTGGTAATGCTGAGGTTATCAATAATATCTTGTAGCATCAGTGCTAATTTATTTTAGTTTAATAACTTCTGATTCACTGTCAGACAGCAAATATAATTTTTTTAAAATGCTTATTATATTATACAATTTTAACTTTGGCTAAAGTCTTAAGACCAGTGTCTTTTTAGGGGGTGTTGGGAGGAAAGCTGAGCTCAAACAAACAATCATCCAGTTATATCTGAGCTTGACTTTCCCCTGAGCCACCATCACCTAATGCTCAAATGTACCCTCTTACTACAACTTTAATAAATGGAGCTGAAAGTTCACTCATTTTACAGTAATAAATTATATTTTATTAGAAGAAAAAAACAAGTGAAATAACTTGCATAAACATACACCTTAAAAGTTACTTAAAGAACTTTATAGTGTTCAATCCATAAAACAGTAGATGACATTCATAATTTGTGTAAAGTTTGTGTCAGCAACAAACTAAGTAATTTAACTAAAAGTAAATTAAGGTGGTGCCAGTACATCATTCCAAGTTTTTCAGAATTATTTTTAAGTCAGATGACTCCCAAAGTGATTCACACTACAGTTCGTCATTCACACACACACTCACACACTTGGTGGTGATAAACTACACACATCGTAGCCACAGCTGTCCTGGAACACACACTGATAGAGGTGATGCTGCCAGGCACAGTATCCTCTGACCACCACCAAACAGACAGGACAGGTGAAGTGTTTTGCCCAAGGACACAGTGGCAAAGCGATTTTTTCTGGACAGAGCAAAGATTTGAACTGGGGACCCTCCAGTTAGCAGAAGACCTGTTCTATACCTCCTGAGCTACTGCTGTCCCCACAGCTAACATCTGTAGTACCAGAAAGATTGACTGTCTGTCCATCCGTCCTTCCTTCGCTTGTTAACTGTGTCATTTTGATGTGTTCATGCAGAGTCTCTTTGGGAGGTTGTGTTTGTGTTAAATCCATGTGTTTGTGAACTCACTTCAGCCGGATTGTGTCCGTCTATAAATTTGAACTTTGACCTGAACAGCACTTCTAAACAGCTATATCTCTTAATGAGGTGTTTATGTGTGTGTGCATGTGTGTGTTACAGACCCACATCCTACTTCTCGACCCTGTATTTTCCTTTCACTTGGTGTGAAATCCAGATGTTTTCAGCTTTTCCAGGGCACATTTTCTCTAAAACAAAAACAAAACTTTATTTAATAGCACAGAATCTGAATGCAGCATGATTCAGTATTTTGCTGCTTTGAAGCTGAAATTTTTTTTAGGTATGAACATTTTTTTTACTCAAACAAGAGCAAATGTGTTGGTCCTTTTTATCAGATTTAAAATTTCCTGTAAGTTACGATGGAGAAAATTCTGTTATTCAGCACCATTAAGACAATTTTGCTGCCAGGTGCGATGAAAAATCATCTCAAGTTCATTTTTAGATGTAACTCTAAATAGTTCAGGATACCAGATAAGCAACCTAATCATAGTTAAAATCTCTGGTCCAGCCTCTACCTAGAACCCCCTCTTGGTTCCATCCAGCTGGACTGACCAAACCCCTCATCATTTAAGACCTGGGTGGGCCTTAACCAATCTATGCACGTGTGTATATGTGTGTGTTTGAGGTCACATCTGAACCTGCTGAGGTCAGAACCCACAGCTTGAGGCTACTGATGGCCTGGGACTCAGCCCTGGTGCTAATCCCAGGTTAGGAGACTCTGCAATGGGTCAAGCTCTGTAATTTAGTCTCATGCTCTTTCTGGGGCCTTTGGCCCTTCAGGACCACCCAGCAAACTATAGTAACTACATTTTGCATGTCAGTTTTAAAATAGAAAACTGTTTTTATGGAAGTTAGAGATCTTTTGGAATGATTTGTTTTATAAACAGTGTTGTAAGATCCACATGTGTAGGGAACAGAATCTGAATGAATGAGTTTGCTCAGGTCTTTTGTGCAGAATGTGTGTATCTTATAGCTTATTTTTTTTACTTTCATGTTTTATGAAATTTTGGTGTTTTGATTCAGATTTGCAATTTGTATTTTTTTTTAAATATATTAAAAGACCAAAGCTAGCAATGGATACCAGCCTGCTGAATCTTAGAGAAAATATTTAAGATAACCTATTTAATAAAATATTTCTCATATTTTCTCAAAACACATTCACTTTTTTCCGATTTTGCCCTATATAATAATCAGACATGTCCATTTCTCTAAATCAGTGTTGTGGAACCAGATTGAAAATAGAGAAATATTCAAACATTTAACATGATGTTGATCAGCCTTTGTTACATCTGGTGGAAGCTTTGTGCATTTATTTTAATCATTTCTCAAAAACTAATCTTGGTTTTCTTGTTTTTGAAACTCTCTTTAAAGAGTTGAAAGTTTTAAGAAGATCAATCTCTGTTTACTGATGAATTACTCAAGTTAAGCAACTGTAAATTTGACCTAGGAGTGAGTGTGAATGGTGACTTGTCTCTGTGTGGCCCTGTGATGAACAGGCAACCTGTCCAGGATTTACTTCACCTTTCATGCAATGATTGCTGGAGAAAATGAATGGATGAATTTTTCTTGAAATTTGCTTTATATATATATTGTTTTTGCTGTTTGGCTCTTTTGTTGTGAAGTCTTATATAAATAAAATTACCACCATCAAAAGTAAATATATAATAAAATTGTTTTGGTTCTTCTTTTTGATAAGTAAATTACATACTGAGCCGCTTGAATAATCTTTAATAGGTTCCTCAGTGTTGCCAGTGTGTGTTCTGGTGTTCCGGTGTTTATCTGCCTGTATTTTAGACTGACAGCTAAAAAGGAGACATAATTGTTATGGATTGAGGGAATGAGAAGAGATGGTGCACATAACCGATCAGCAGATAATAAAGCTCTTTGTTTGTGGCCGTGTGAACACGTGTGTCATAGAAAAGCAGAGGGCCTGTTTCTCTCTCAGGCTTGTGCCAAAAAAGTTCAGCCAACTCGTCCGCAGAGCAGGACAGCCTCATAAATCACACTGTGTTTTAGCAGCCATCTGTATGAACGACCTGTTCGAGCATCAGATTTGATTGAGAGGGAGTTTAAAAAAAGTTAAACTTTTTTTTCTCTGAAGGAATCACTTTCTGATTTCTTATATTTGTTCATTGAACAATCGTATCTCTCATTGAGAGTCATCTTTTATCACCTTGAACCAAGTGAAACGGTCAAATAAGCATAGGTCACCTGATCTCCAGCACTTATTGTTCCACTCAGGAAGTCTCTGTAGAACCATGGAATTTAATAGCTGTGTTCAATAGGCAGAAAGGTTTTTGGTCTCTACCTATTTTTTTAAACCTTTTTTTAAATATGTATTGATAGAATTAGAGGATAAGAGATTTTATTTACTGAACATTATCAGGTGATATTCTATTATACTAAAGTTCTTAGTTTTAAATAAAATACTGTTTTCTGAAACCAACAGTTTTAGGTTCAACTGCAACGTCTCTGTCTTCCATATTTGATAGAGGACTATTTTTGAACTACAAAGACAGCATTAAAAGAAAAAGGCTTTGCATGTTTTGTTTTCAAAAACTGACTGAACAAGAGTAAAACTGATTAAATATTTTAAACAGCTGTCTAAATATCACGGGTGTCTGATTTATTTTATTTTCCCAGACTTGAGAAATAACTGAATTGTAAAACAGTGGAAAGCCAGAGGAGGTCATGGTTATCAAAGTTATATGTTCCAAGCTTCTCCCAGCATGTTATAAACATCAGAGGTTGGTTGTCAGATCCGATCACTAAATCCTCCTCGTTTCTTCCTGAGTAAGACTTGAGTAAACAGCAGGCTTATTTTCTCTTACTTGCACTGTATCATCCAACCAACTTCTCTCTTTTTGTCTCCCCCTTTCTCTCTTATCTCCTCCTGCGTTATCAGCAGGAGTGTAGACAGACAGTGTTATCGGTATTTTCAACATATGTTTGTTTTGACCGCAGACAATAGTGGTTACTGTCTGTCTGCATATCACCCACTGATAACACTGATTCTGATCACTCCATCAACCACCTAGAAGATTGTTCTGTCTCCTTCGTCTGACAGTTATTTTTCTTTTTCAGTTCAGGCAACAAATCTCATTGCACTTTATCAAGTAGAAAAAGAAACAGCTTATTATTGGATGTTCTTCTTGTTTTATGGTGTTTCCAATTATTTTGAATGATGCCATACAGAAACCTGATAGTAACCTGATAGTAAGTTTAATTTTCCCTTCAACTTTTCTGTTATACTGACAAATTTCCAGATTGTTTTTTGCCAAAGTTCTAAAAAATGAGCTGCTTTGAACGCAACAATGGGAACTATTCGATATCATGTATACATGAGGTTTTAAATTGACCCTAATGACGGGCGGCGTAGTCTAGCGGAAGGGTGATCGCCCTTCATTCGAAAGATGGCGGGTTCGATCCCCGGTGCCGTCGAAGTATCCTTGGATACTGAACCCGCCGATGCCTCGGGGCGGCCGTAGTCTGTCGGGAAGGAGGTCACCCTCCGATCGGGAAACCGAAGCTTGGTCCCGTGTCCCGGCAAGAGGCTACGTGTCAAAGTATCCTTGGGCAAGATACTGAACCCTGCACTGCCCCCCGGGCGCTGTTCAATATGGCTGTCCCGATGGGTCAAATGCAGAGCCAAATTTCCCCACAAGAGATTAATATAGGAAATAAAATAAAAAAAATAAAATAATATAGGTTGGATTTTCTTCTTTCACTTGTCTCTTAATTACTTACTTGAAACTTTTTGCTGCCTCTTGGCCAGGACTCACTTAAAGAAGAAGTTCCTAATCTCAATGGAACCTTTCTGGTTAAATAAAGGTTAATACTAGTAATAATAATAATAATAATAGTAATAATAATAATTTAATAATAATAATTCAGTCATTCAGACACTTTTCATTCCTTTGATTTGATTTTACTGCTTTACTGCAAGTATATTTTTATTTATTTTATCTTTTTCTTCCATTGCCCCTTCCATCTTCATCTTCTAGACTGTGTGTTTTGCACATATGTATTTGTTTGTGAGTTTATCCATTTTATTTGCTGTAGCTAACAGAACAGGAAACATCTAATCTTTCTCTTTAGTGGAAGATAAAATCATCACATAGAAAAAGAATCCAGACTTTTTTTTTTTTTACTTGCCTTGCTTGCTAAAAAATTTGGCAGCAAATGATTTCATCTTTTTTCTTTAGTCGTCCTGATTTTAACTTACTGTTATTGATGTTTGGCAGGTACACAGTTCAATTTTTAGCTTTTTTAGGTTGTTTCTGACACAGGAGCTTTTTAACTAGTACAAACAAGCGTTTTTAGCTTTATGAATCCTTCTAATTGTTTCTGATATTGTTGTGCTTCCCGTTCAGTGATATTGTTTTTTTTTTTTACCCCTTACCTAACAGGTAATGTGGAGTTGTGAGATGGTGACAGGGTCAGTTGTGCTACATACCCTTAATTATCTCTCTAACTGGAAAAAAACAGAAAGTAAAACACCAATCAAACCAATTGACTTGGTAATATACAAAAGAAAATCAAAATATGTTTAATTTAAATAAATAAAACTATTGTGAGAAAAAGACAGAGAAAATGCATCAAAACATCAGAAAATTATGTAATTAAAAAATTCATATAATGTCTGTTCATGTCTGTTGTTCCCCCTAGATGTCCTCAGTGCCATGTTGTCTTGTCTCCAAATCATCATTTCTCCACCTGTTACTAATCACTCAGCATCCCCTCCACTAATCAGACTATCCTGTATTTATACTCCTCCAGATCTTTGTATGATCTCGGTTGTGTTTTTGATGACGATTTATTTTTCTTTCACAAATCGGCTTTACGTGGATTTAGTTTCCTGCTTCTGCACCACCTTTGTTCTGGTTAATACAAGTGTGTATATCTACGGGTGTCCTGCACGGTCATATCTTGTATTTAGGTCCTACTTTGAGGACTTATCATGTCTAAGAGCCTGAGCCCTTTTCTTGTTCCTGATTCTGGTTGGGCTTTTGTAAAGACTGAGAAGTTCCAGAACAGCTTTGCAAATTCTGCCAGTAATTGAACTTTAATAAGTAATTGGATTGTTTTCACTGTATTTTCACATTATATTTAGTGGCTGTTTTACTCCGTCTTTGTATCATGTTCTGCTTTATCGTAGGTGTGTTTAAAAGATCTTAGTCTTAAACATTAACTCTTTACATCAAGTTAACTTCAGTCAAGTAATTGAAACTTGAACTAGGATGTCCTCCTTGTTATTTTAGGGAACTGCATTACGATTGCAGCGTTTCTCCTAAAGTTCAGAGCTTGTGTTTTTAGATTCCGTCCTGCTACTTTCTTTCTCAAACTTCCCAGCATGCTTTCTGATTGATTAATCCACAAGCTGCTCATTGAAGCTACCAAATGTCACACAGTTCACAATTTCAAATGACTTCCTTTAAACCACAGCCACATCGTTTGTATATGTTTACTCATGTTTGTGCTCTAAATCGTGCGTTTCCATAGATAAGGGTAACCATGATTTCTGTTTGTGTTATTCACTACGTTTCTTGTGGCTGCTGTACATGTGTGTGCATATCTTAGTGCAATGGTGTGTGAATATACAAACATCTCAGCTTGTGTGACTGTGACTGTGTGTGGTTTCTAAGTCTTTTTCAGAGGCAACACAAAATGCACAGATAAACTAAAGAGAATAGTAAGATAGTTCTTTTCCATTCTCTCCTTTTGATCACACTTCAAGTTTCAGGTTTATGTACATTCCATTCTAAAGAAAACACTTTCACAAAGTTGTACCTTGTCATTGAGATGTAAACCAGGTTCAAGCTGCTAAGATGAAGCAAAATGTCCCTTTTATGTGTTCTGAAAAGAGTCCAGGCTTTATCGCAGACACGTCAGGAGGTCTCGACCTCGGCAGCTTCAACTGCAGGTTGTTTAAGGTCACCAGTAGTTCAGCTGTTAACACATTGCTACTGTGTGTGTGTGTGTGTGTGTGTGTGTGTTGGTATATAATTAGATGTCCGGGTTTGTAACTTTGGGGGGGTTTGTGTTTAAAATAACTTCTTTTACAAGCTTTTCATTTATATTTATCTCCATTGTTTGTGTGCGCAAGTATGTGTGGGTGTGTGTCAGTCCATGTGAAACTTTTTGGCCACATGTGTGTGTTCTTTAATCCCCTGTTCATGTATGTGTGTGTGTGTTTTCAGCCTAAATGTGCTTTTGTGTTCTCTCAGCTGGCATCAATCAGAGTGTGTGGAGCCGAGCTGCTGCCAACAATGGACCCCTTCAGTGGACCTGGGGCCTTTTATCAATGCACCCACACTTTATGAAACCCCAGGAGTCGGGCGGTTGGGTGTATTTGTGTGTATGGCTTGAGAGTGAAGATCGGCTTGTTCAACATAAAAAAATTTGTTTCACAATATCAGTATTTTATGTCTAAAGTAGTCAGGATTTTTAAGATTGTAGAACTAGAAAAAAGTTTCAAAAAGTAAAAAACAAGTTTATGCTGTAACTTTGAATCACTATATTAGTAAATTGTTGCCATATTGCTTGAGGAAATATTTTATTGATCTTAATTTCTATGCCATTAAAACAATCTGAAAGCATCAAGTGCTCATGGCTTGAATAAAAACTAGCCATAACTTGGCAAAAGAAATATTTGAAGTATAAATGAAGGATCATGAACTTGTTTAATACCAGCAATAAATATGAAAAACAAACAGAAAAAACAAATCCTTTCTAGTTCGTTTAGTCTGACTTGAAAGGATTAGAAACTGTTAGATTTTAGAAGCCTCATTTAATCATGATCTTAAGTCAACAGACCTAAAAAATGTAAAAAAATAAAAAAAATATTAAAGAAGTTTAAATCACAACTAGTGCAGAAGTCCAGCGATAAAACACCAGTTGTTGTTGCCCATCTCACCCCTAAAGTGTTCAGTTTTATTTTTAAACACAAGCAAAATCAGAGTTCTCCTCAGAGTAATTAAAGATGTAAAAGCATCACACATTGGAAAGGCAGTAAGGACAAAACCTTTTCTTCTCTTTTGTCTAGTTAGTAATATCTAACAAATATCTCTCAGTTATCTGGTATCTATTAAGATTTCTTTCCCACCTGTGAAGCGCAGGAGTTTGGTGTCAAACCACTAAGCCCTGGTTTGGAAACACAAAAAGCTACGGGTTGTTTATTTATTGATGGGAAGGTGCGAGTGACCCAGCACCCGTAGGTGTCCCCAGTCATGGGAGATTTTTTAGATTACTACAGAAACAAAGGGAAGTGAGTTGGTGTTTTAACCTGTTAAAGCTTTTTGTTACACAAATCAGAACGTCTTATTTTAACGATTACTAATTAACCTTAGTACACAAGTGTATGCACACACCCACTTTACTTCTTTATGTCATTCATTTCAGTTTTTTAGGATCAAATGTCAAGTACCAAATCCATTTGTCAAACAAACTGCTTGGCGTAAGTTGGCACTCAGACCTGCAGATTGTTAATTTATCTGAACACACACTCATCCATTAGTCCCAGATCTGCTTTCACCTCTTCTTTTTCACTCTCGTTTGTTCATCTCTCTCATCCGCCTCCCTCTTCTCCTGTTTCTTTCTTTCTCTTTGTCCAACTTGTCCTTTCTTGTTGTCTTCGTTTTCATGTGTCTTGTTCTGTCATCACTTGTCCTCGCCACTCCGCACATCTTCACCTCTTTGTTGTTGCAGCGATGGAGGGATAGAAGGATTGACCCCTCGCTGTAGGTCAGAGTCACCTGGTCCCACCACACCTCATTCATGCATTCACTTGTTTTTTGTTATCTAGAGCTGGGTGTTCAAATAAAAGCTCAAAGAATGAATAAAATAAGGCTGTTGCTTCATAAAACATGTCTGTTTCTACACTGAAGTCAGCTAAGTGTATCCAAATAGAGCATGCTTGCGTCCTAGAACATCATCTGTTTCCTCCTAGCTTTGGTCATTCCATACCCTAATTCATTAATATTTTTCAGTATTCAGACCAATATCCTTAGACTATATGATTGTTATTTATTTATTTATTGTTTTATGTCTGGATATTTTATGATTTTAAACTAGAAGCTCACTCCTATGTCTTTATGTTATCGACAAAACATGGCAACTTATAATAAAATGGTTACAAAAATATCACTACAGGCCAGATGATGATGTTTTGTTTAAGTAAGTTAGAAGTCAAAAACATAGAGTGAGGTCTTAAGTGCATGACTAGATCCACCTGATGTTTTCATTTACTGTCTAGATGGTAACACATCAAAACTTTTACTATTACAACTTTACATTTTAGGAGAAGTTTGGTTTGGGAGGTCGTAGCGTTTTATTTATTGTCACAGTGTGTTGGGATTCGGTGACAGCACTCGATACAAAAACATCATGTTGTGATGAACAGGAACAGGAATGATAGAGCTGCAGGCTTGGTAAATTTGTTTACAGGGAATGTGCAGACAGCTCAAGTCAGTTTCAATTAATCAATATGTTGATATACTTTTTATTTACTTTAGTTTTCGGAAATTACTATATTGTTTAAATTCAATTTGAATAAGGTTAAATAAAAACACGTCCCCTCGACCCCAGAAATGATGGTGAGATGGAGACCACTTGCTCTGCTTTGCCATCAGCTGGATGGTTCCTGGAATAGTTAGTGAAGTTTGTCACTGCGTTCTGTCTTCTCCAGGTCATGACTTTGGCAGAGGCTGCAGAGGAGAACCGGGCGCTGCTGGAGCAGGCGTTTGTCCGTCTCCGAAGTGCCACTCACCTGCTTGTGTTGCTGCTGTCGCTGTGGCAGGGCCTGACCCCTGATCAGACTGCAATCCTGGAGGCAACGCTGCTGCCGCTGCTGCAGGACACACCACAGCTGGTACACTCACACACAAACACACACACACATGCATAGTACCACAGTTAATATCTCAGTGTCTGCCCATCTATCTGATGCCACTTAGAAAACACAACTCCAGCTTAAACACACACTATTTATGACTTTAACATATACTGAGCACTTCTGGTCCTTGAAGGCTGGACACACACTCAGTCACACACCAACTCTCGTCTACTCAACACTCACTTCTCAGCTCTATACAGGAATGTGTTCTTTGGGACCTTTTTATAAGTTCAGCATTATTTCCTGAGTGTGTGTGAGTGTGTGATTGAAGAGAAATAATGCACACAGATTCAAGTCGCAATTGTGATCAGTGTGTCTGTAGCTGTGAGTATCTGCATGTTTGGATGAGGGCGTGTTGTTTTGTTTTTCTTTGATATGTTCATCATTTCTTGCTGCTGGATCATAAATAGGACGTCATATTTTTTTGTTCTATTTTGTCACTTAATTTGGACTTTTTCCAAAACTTTTTGTGGACTAATTCTTCTCAATATGATCAAAGTCCTGTCCTAAAGAATGTCCTTCTGTAGGTCTTTGTAGGAATTACCGTGAGGTTGTGATTTGTGATTAGGTTACTGATCAGATAATATCAGACAGTGTTTGATATCTGTCAGTCTGGAAAGGGTTTCACAGTCATTTCTAAGGCTTTGGGATTCTGGTAAACCCCAGTGAGAGCGATTATCCACTAATGGAGAAAATATGGAACAGTGGTGAACCTTCCCAGGAGTGGCCGGCCTACCAAAATTTCTGCAAGCGCATATTAATGAGTCATCCAAGAAGTCACAGTAGAACCAAGAACTACATCCAAAGCTGAAGGCCTCACTTGCCACAGTTAAGGTCTGTTTTCATGATCCAACAATAAGAAAGAGGAGGGACAAAAACAGCATCCATGGGGGAGTACTAAGTACCAAAACTATACTGCTGACCAAAAAAAACACAAAAGTCCACCACACATTTGCCCCAAAAATATCTTGATGGTCCCAAAGACTTTTAGGAAACTATTCTGTGGACTGATGAGACAAAAGAGGGACATTTTGAAAGGATTGTGTCCTTTTAAATCTGGTGTAAAGCCAAAACTTCATTTCAGAAAAAAAAAAACATCATACCAACAGTGAGACACAACAGTGGTAGTTTAATAGATTGGAGGTTGGTTTGTTGTTCCTGAACAAGGACAACTGACTGTATTTGATGGACCCACGAATCACATCAAGCCCACATTTAAATGGCTCCTACATTACACGTAGTACACTAGAAAACCTTGACAGAAATATGTTGAGAAGGTCAATCGGAAGCCTCGAGAGACCGTGAAAGTGTGTCTGTTATTTTAACTGGGATTATTGGCATTAAGTGAATTAGCTGTAATTAGGGTCACGTCCACAACATGAAGAGGAACAGGTGGAGTGATGGACTATTTTCAGAAAACACATCACATTCTCTGGTGCTGTGCTGTGACAACACACAAATAAATATGGTGATGTTGTTTTAATTTCTTTTTGGTTTTTTTCTTTCAGTTTTTTTTTGTCTTTTCTTTTTCTTCTACCAAAATTAATTGCTAGCACTTTATTTGTTACAACAATGTTTGCAGTTCGGATATTTCTTAAATGAAAAAAATATATTCATAAAATGAATATCTTATAAAGGGTCTGAGCATAGATTTTATCAAGTTGTGTTCCTTAAAACTACTTAGAATGATTGAAAATATTATTTGTCTCCTCAAAATGTAAAAGTCATGATTATAAGAATTGTGATTGCTGTTATGTTGAGAAGTGATTGAGTTAAAAACAACTGATAGTTTTACAGTCAGTCTTCCATCATTCGTGTGATGTTTCATGTTAAAAGAATCAATGGATTCTTTAAGTGAATTCTTCTGCATGTGAGATTTGATGCGCCTCATCTCTCTCTTCATCTTGACTTTTGACCTTTTCTGTGACCATGTAGGTAAGGTCATTCCAACCGAGTGCAAGTCCTGCTCTCTGACAACGTTCTTTAAGAGGGATAAATCCCTGGAATGTCATCAGCATGAGTAAAGTCACAGAGGAGGACAGAGGGTTGAAGGGCTGGATTAAAGGAAACAACAGAGGGGTTGAAGACATAATGAGAAGGAGGAGAAAGACAAATGAGGTAGAGGTGAAGGAGATGCACAGGACTCAATTTGGTGATTTATCAAAATTTCAAAGTCAGTTTTAAAAAAAAGCTTCTCTTTTGCTTACCCTTTAATCATCTTAATCCATTTTCAATTAAATAATAAACGTACCCATCCCATTAAACGTAATCAGTAATAAACAACATCAAGTCTTATTGTTTGAATTACTTATGTTAAAGACGTGGTAGCTGGTAGAGAAAATTTCCAGAAAATAGAAATTCACAGGTGAAATCATGAATTATCTGTCTGTCAAACTTTGACCAAAAACACCACTCTCCATTGTCAAAAGAGATGAATTCTACCTGAAGATTGACACACAAAAGGCTTGAAGTCCTTCAGTTAGATTATCTCATGTACATGAAAATGAGCTCCAAAATATTGCAAGAATTAAGCTTTTTGGCAAAGTTATGTTCTTCTTACTCCATTTAAAAATACCTGTACTTTTAACATTTTATTTCAGTGCATTATAACTTCAAATTATTTTAGCTTGAAAACTCACCTGGTTTAATTTTCTCTTAATTTTTTTCCATGTGTAGCTCCAGCTTTTCCCTCTTAGCTCCCATTCAGTCAGCATGTGTTTACTGTTAGCTGCATCTATTAGAGGATTTTATGCATAAAATTTAACTGAGTTAAAGTTTTTGTTTTAGTTGTGTCTGGGTTTGGGTTTTCAATTGTCACTTCCTGTTGAACTTTTTTGTTTTCTTGTAAATGCCATTAAGTTTTGATTCTTTTGCCAGTCATTCAGAAGTTCCACTGCATAAGAACAAGAACTTGTGAAATCTGAACTTTTTTTTTGCATAAGACAAATTTGATATTGATGACTTGAGGATTTATTGTCATATGGGTTTTTTTGTGTTCTTTTACTTTACCTTCATCAGAGAGGAAGAATAAATACTTGGAATAAAAATGTTGGACAGGACAAAGAGGAGAGAGGACGGAGGAAATGCGCCTGTGTGGCGTGTAACGAAATGTCTCATTTAGTTGCAGTCAAGCAGAACACTTCCTCCATCTCCTTTTCCATATGTATTCCTTTTTGTTTTGCTTCTCTCATCCCTCTTTTTTCCTTCTCCCTCAATCCATGCCTGTTTTTGTTTTTTCTCTGCCTCCTGCTTTGACCATCCACATCTTCTGAAGCACCTTTTCTGTTTTCTCTTTCTTAATCACCAATATTCCAGCTTCTCATTCTTTTTACATATTTTTTGTAACACATTTCTTTCACTATTTCTTGTTTGTTTTTCCATTTTACTCCTTTTTTGTCCATCATTCTTGTGGTTTGAACATATTTCCACTGTTTACCTTTAAATCTCTTTGACTTTAGACACGGAATTGACTTTGTGATGACTTCCCAAAGCTGTATAAAAATCCTTTACATGAACACGGGAAACCACTGTGCAGTGATGTGGCATTTAAACCCTTTATTCTCTTACATTCAACTTCCTGGAATATATTTCATGTCTCACTGATGTCTCAAGTGGCAACCACAACATCTTCACCGTGCATTTTAATGATAAACAGCTGATTTCAATCAGAATATTCACAGAGGTTTCATACCTTGTTCCTTGTTTTTTTCTCAGTCAGCATATTTTTGGGGCTTTTACCGCTCAATAGTTTTTATACTCAATCTGGATTGTTTTTGATGGACGTGTTGTTTTGCAGATGTCTTCAAGTGCCTTTATATCCATTTATGTACACCTTTGTCCCTTTTTTTTTGTTTAGAGTTGCTGTAGATAATACCAAGAAGATAGTACTACAAAAGTGTAATGAACCACCAAATATATTGACCTGGAAATGCACCAAACACTCAAGAGAATTTTATAAATCTCTTTTTATAATAATCATGCATGAATGAGAGCAGTCAGTCATATGATGGTACATTGGAATGAGGCTGTAAAGCGTGATGCTTGTTGATCTGTTTTATAGTGATGCTGAGAGCCTATTAGAACCCTGGATGTCATCAGAACTCTGATGAGCGAACCAAGAACAAGATGTTTTAGGTTATAATCATTTGTCGCTGCATCATGTTTGTACAAATGAACATGAGGTAACCTGAATCTCTTCTACAATGTTCTGACAGTTGTTATTAACTAATTTATTTGTCTGTTTTTTCACAACAAGATGTTGTACAATGAATCAGAGTAACATTAAATTCAAATCCAGTTATTTTCACCTTTGTTTTCAAACAGGGATTACAGTTACCTGTCTAAGGCAAGTATTTGTGTGAATGCTGTTTCCTTCTGGATCTGGAAACAGCTTGAAGGACATTTTTCCCACAGACCGTAACTCCGGTCTCAGATGACTTTCCCTGTCTGGATGAGGATATCAGGACTGAAGGACTGCTTTCTGAGCTCTTTATCTGTCTCATTGGAAGTCCCTCAAGGTTTTGAGCCATGAATGACATTCTAGTATTGCAATCACACCTGTGACCTCTGCCTGTCAGACCCAATATTCTTGATATAATCAATGTGTTTTGTAACAAAAATTATATTTCTTTACAAAGTCTTAACAGTAAGACGATAAGGTCAGTAATATATTTTACATTCGGGACCATTATCTTTCTACTTGTAAACAGTTTTTTTTTCTAGAATATGAGACATAAAAGTTATATATTAAAGTAAACTGAGTGGAGACACAGTTTTTGAAACTGATTTTGCAAATTATTTACATTTCATAGAATTGTTTGTTCCTTCTCTTATCTCTGCTCTGCCTTTACAGACTCTGCACTTTCTGATTTTACAAGAAGCAAAACAAAAAATAAATCCCAGAAGTGAAAATAAAACAAAACCCAAGGAACTGTAACGTTTGTGTTACTGAACGTTATCACCACAGAATCCATTCTCAGTGTATTTTTATCCTGTTTGATGAAATAATTTCTTTTTTACTTTTGTTCTCACTCAAATTTTGTTCTTGAGGTGGCAAAAAGTAATTAAAAAAACACATGGAACCTCTTTACTGTATTAATGCCCATTAATCTCACATCATTTTTAAAGCAGAACACATGTTCACTCACATAAACTGATTTACAATAGTCCTGAAAGATTAGGAAATATTCCATGTTGTCTCGTTTCTAGGAGGAGAAAACAAACGCCTCTGATGTTTCTGTCTCAGTCAGAACTTTGTCTTAATTTATTATCTCAGCCTCTGTCCAAACCTGTTCCACTCCACCTTTCTTTACTTCTTTTATTTCTCAAGGATGAATGTCTGCAGTTTAATTTTCCTCTGCAGAACATTTCTGTTGAACCTTTTTTGACAGTGAGCAAGAGCGCGAGCAGGCCAGGTTTCCACAGTAACCTGCAGTTAAAGTGCTGTGAAAAAGTATTTGTACCTTAACAGATGTCTTGTTTTTGCTCGTTGTTACACTCATCTGTGTTAGTTCAGCAATGAAATTTAAGTATCAGACAAAGATGACCTCGGTAAATATAAAATGCAGTTTATAAATTATGGTTTTATTTGTTAATTAAAAAAAAAAAAACTATCCAAACCAACCTGGTCCTATGTCAAAAAGTAATTGCTCCTATTCAAGAATAGATGATAAACTGTGATTGGCTAATTGACTGTGATCTAGCACTCTGGAAAGGGTTAATATCAATTTCTAAGGCTTTAGTACTTGAGCAAGTCCACTTGTGAATGACTCAGAAACAAAAAAAAAAAATTTTTTTAAGTGACCTGTGACTTGACCTTAAACAGGCCATTCATACTGGAAAACCCACAAAAGTGGCTTAATTAAAACAATTTTTGCAAAGAAGGGCAACATTACTCTCAACATTATAACAATGAGAATGATTGTTTGCCAGTTATTGCAAAAGCTTGATTGTAGTTGTTGTCACCAAGCGTGACACAACCAGTTATTTGCTTGAGGGGGCAATTACTTTTCACACAGGTCAAAGTGGTTTGGATGCATTTTCCTTAAAAACTGAATCATAATTTAAAAATGGAGCTTTAGGTTACCTTAGATATAAAAAAAATGGTTGCTCATCTGAAAATACATTGATTAGGGGGTAAATACTTTTTTGCAGGACTGTTTTGTTGTTTCAAGTTTTTTTATATCTTGATAAGGTGGTTGTGGTACAAGTAGATCACTTAACGTCCATCTTTCTTCCTCTGCCTCATTTAGTGTTTTGTTCATCCTTCTTTATTATCTCTGCTCTTCCGTCGTCTTTCCACTCATCATGTTTTCTCTCTCTGGTATCATCTCCTCTGTCATCACGTCATCTTGACCTTTACAAGCCTTTCCTTGTTTTTTCTTTCCTTCTCTGTGTCTTTTTCTCTCTGTCTGTATCTCTCTGTCACCGTCATTACCTCTTGTCTGATTACCTGTTATTATAGTTCATTAGGGACCTATCAATGGCAGGCAGGTGGGAGAAGGAAGTGATGGCAGGTTTGGAGGGTGAAATAGTACCTGTTAATATACCTTCATCCAACACACACACACATCATTACATTTTCAAACTTATAAGTTGGATTTCTCATGTTTGAGTTTGAGAGAGGATTAATTGGTTAACAGTATGTAAGAATGATGTTTAAACCTGTTGTGTGACAAGAGACTTTTCTGAAGGTGGACGTCTGTGTTTTTATTGTTTGATTCTCCATAGTTTTTTTTCTTTGCTAAATATCAAACACAAAATTTAACATTTTGAGGGTAACTATCATCACTGATTGTCTCTTTCCCTTTTTTAATTTAAAAATATATATCTTGTATTATTTTGCTCCTCCACTCGTCTCCCTTGACTTAAGGTTTTTCTGTTTTTATCTTAATTTATACTTTCATGTTGTCCATTTTATTTGCCTCCCTTCCAGATCCTTCTTTATATTCATTCCCTCCTTTACCCTCTATCATATTCTCCTTCATTTTTCTTTTTGCCAAAACCATTTAAAACGTGAAATAAAAGTCAAGGGAAATTCCCAGATGTCAAACTCACCCACCCTACTGATGTTTTTTCAATAATAAAGTGTTAAATCAACACAAAATGTTGACGCTTGTAATTCTAAGATTTCTCCCTTTTCATCCAGAAGGTTTCTTCTGTTCTGATCATGGGTTGGAAGCTCCATTTGACACTTGTGTTAATCTGTTCTTTACTTTCCTCCACAGGGTTGGGAGGAGAGCTGTGATGCAGCTGTGTCTCATCTTCTGCGGAGCTGCTTGTCACGAAGCACCAAGGACCAGGCCACAACCCTGGCCCAGACTGGAGGTCCTGTTTTGGGCCTTCCTCCGGACACCACCCGCATCAAGAAGCACATCACCCTGTTATGTGATCGGATTGGCAAAGGAGGCCGCCTCACACTGGCCTCTGAGGCTAATGTCCAAGTCCCTGCTCAGATCCAGAATTTGGCTGCTCCTGGTGAGTTTAGAAGGGGAAGGGGAAGACTAGGAGGGAGGGAGGGCTGAGAAAGTGAAAAATTATATATACTGTCCATCAAAGTTAGATGAGTGGTTAAAGGCGGGATTTGCATTCATGCAGTGTTTTTCTTGATAACACAATGCCACAAAAATCACATATAGTCCATAACGGAAAGGTGCTGATCCCTGCTGTATGTTTATCATGATAAATGTATTTCATTTGACACACTCAAAAAACTATGAAATCATTGTGAAATATTAGCTTTATTTCTTTTTTTACTATGCAAAAACTTTTCTTTTTTCAGATGCTCATACTGACATACTGTTAAACATTAGAAATCTTCATCTTGTGCCAGTTAAAGGGCACATTAGCAAACATTAGACTGGAACAGTCTATTAATATTTAATATACGGTTTGACAGGAATATGAAAAAAAAAAAATTTAAAATGCTGGTGCTGCTATAATAAATATCCCCTATGGAGATCAGTCTTATTTGAACTTATCTCAAGACATAAATTCAGTTTTACAGTACTGAATAAAACATGTGCCAAAAACATGATTACAATATCAGTTGCACTCTTATAGCTGGTTAAGCATAAATCCTCTTTAGTCACATGCAGAAAATAAAACTCATCATATTTTTTGGATTTGTTGACAGTTTTGTTCATGAAAAATATTTACTGTTTTTGTATTGCAGTTTCTACTTTCTCATTTGGTCTGCTGTTAAAATTTGCAGACAGATATACAAAAACACACACATGCACATGCACACACAGGGACTGCTGCAGTCAACAACCATGTCACATGTTGTGTTTTCACACAACTGTAAACATACATGCTTGTTTACTTTTCCAGCAACACTTACTGAAACTGTTTCACCTCCCTGAGACCACAGACAAGCTCACACATAGACACGTGCAGGGACTGAGGAACCACACACCAAGTTCCACTTCTCTAGTAGGAAGTGTTTGTGTCTCTGTTAATGTGTTTCTGTTAGTTTCCTGGAAATAAAAACCTTCCCACTCAAACCTTAACACACTCATAGAACAACATTATCTCTGCTACACTCAAAACCAAACTGTTGCCACTGATGAGTGTATTAGTGAAGTACTCTAAACACAATCAGATCTCTTTATGGTACGAGCACAGCACTCAAAACAATCTTAATACACATTTTAAAGTTACCTTAAGCCATTTTTTGTGGTAAAAACATAAAAACCAGTAAAATTAAATGAGCTGGTATAATTTTTTTTATCTAACACACAACTTTCTGTTTCACCTTATGGAGATTATTCATTCCAGTTTAAAGCTGCACACATGTTCATGATGAGGATCTTCAGTAAGCAGGCAGTTGAAATCTAAAGTCCAATCGAACCGTGGTGAATCTTAAATAAAGATGTTTTTCTTTGCCAATCAGAGAGTTAAACACGTCTTTTAACTGGATGAATAACTCTTTATATTCTCAGAACTTGATCTTGTTTTGTCTCCCATCTTTAAAATGTTTTATTCACTCTGCTGCTAATCCTCCATATCCCCCTCTGTCATTGATCATTTTCTGGTCTGCTGATTCTGTTGTTTTTTTTATGTTTTTACATGCACAATTGTGTCTTTTTTATCCTTTCTCACATTTGTGACATTTGTGCCAAAACTAAAATTCTGCAGTCATGTGTTTTTTTTTTTTCTTTCTTAATTGTCTGAAAGTCGTACTTTATGTTGTGGTTTTCCTCTCCTCCATTAATGAAGTCAGGAGGGTTTTATTATGTTCATAGTCCATTTGCAGCAAGTAGAAACAGACTACACACTCACACACACACACACACACACTCACATATTCTTTCCACATCCTCTGATAGTTCATGTGTGTGCTACAGTTATTTTCGGTGTTCCAGTGGTAGCTGCGGTTTGAGGTCTGCATCTATTTTAGAATTAAAGAGAAGAGAGAAGATGGGCTGTGTTTTTTTTTCTTTGCATTTACATGCATGAGTGTGTGTGTGCACATGCACATATATACTGTATGCACTGTATGTACACTATTTTTCCAGAAATATTGGGACGTCTGCCTTTACACGCACATGAACGTTAATCACATCCCATTCTTAATCTGTGGGGTTTAATATAGAGTTGGTCCACCCTGTGCAGCTATAACAGGTTCAACTCTTCTGGGAAGGCTTTCCACAAGGTTTAGGAGTTTGTTTATGGGAATTTTTGACCATTATTTTAGAAGTGCATTAGAAGTGTACGTGAGGACAGACACTGATGTTGGACAAGAAGGCCTGGCTCACAGTAATCGTTTTCTATCAGGTCAGGACTCAGTCAGGTTCTTCTATATCAACCATGCTCAGCCATGTCTTTACAGTATGTGCCTTGCTTTTTGCACTGGTGCACATTCATGTTAGGAGTTAAGTGTTCTCACAAAGTTGGGAGCATGAAGTTGTCCAAAATGTCTTGATAAGCTGAAGCGTTTAGGGTTCTGTCATTGGAACTAAGAGGTGGAGTCCAACCCATGAAAAATAGTCCCACTCCATAATCCCCCCTTCACCAAACATTACACTTGGCACAGTGCAGTCAGGAAAATACAGTTCTCCTGGGAACTGGTAAACCCAGACTTGTTCTTCAGATTGCCAAACAAAGAAATGTGACTTTTCACTCCAGAGGACACGTCTCCACGGCTCCAGAGTCCAGTGGGGATGTAATTTACACCACTGCATCTGATGCTTTGCATTGCAGTTGATGATGAAAGCTTTTCATGCAACTGTTCGGCTTTAGAAACCCATGGTGCTCTCTGTGCACTGTTCTTGAGCTAATCTAAAGACCACATGAAGTTTGGAGGTCTGTAGGTTTTAAGTCCGCAGACCACTGCAGAGTCCTGCAGACTGTGTACCTCAACATACTATGTTACCACATTGTGATTGAGCTGCTGTTGTTCTCAGTTGCTTCTCATAACACCACTAACAGCTGAATGGACTTCTTGTACATGTGACATCCTATTCCAGTACATGTTTGGATTCACTCAGCTCCTGGGAGCTCATTTTTTTAGAGATGTGCAGAAACAGTTTATATCTAGTTGATGTTATACATCTGTGGCCACTGAAGTGACTGGAACACTTGAATTGAATGATTAAGAGTATAATGTATGTGTTAGTGTAGTTCAGAGGACGTGACAAGGAAATCATATGATGTTAAAGTGTAGGTCATACTTAGTGTGCAGTTCCAACCAGCTGTGTGTGTTCTGTCTCTGTGGTGTTTTCAAATTGAAGAGTTCTATTTCAGGAGTCTAAATATAAAACACCAGTGGTCTATTTTAATGGAGAATCAACCATTACCTGAGGCTCATCATTCAAACATTTTTAAATACTAGTTGTTTTTTGTTTGATTGTTTTTTATATTTTTATTCTGGGATTTTAGACTTATTCACTAAGATATTTATGGAAACATAAGTTGTGTTTTTGAAAATGCCTTAAGGTTTTAGTCTCTGAAAGCAGAACAAAAATATTTAGTAATTTCTACAGATGTTCAGATTTTTTATGTGTTTTGAAAACATATCCTTGGGTGTTCAAGAGACCGAATAGTGAGTATATGTGGGTGCACGAGCATGTGTGCATGAGGAGCGACTGAAAAAGCGTAAAGCCCACAGCCAAATTGTTGGTAACCACTGCAGCACAGTGTCACCCCCATCTTCAAACCGCAGCCCAGAATAAAGCTGGAATGCACTGATGTCTCCACATTTTCGACCAACACAGGCCTGTCTATTGGAAGAAGTTTTACCCCTGGACCAGGGTGTCCAGAACTGCTCCAGCACTGTCCCAAAGTGGCCCCGAACTGTCACGCACTGCTTTAAATAACCCATAATATTCTTAACTGTCACATGATTGTTTCAGGTTTAACTTCATGTTTTAACTTTTATATTACAGTTGCTGAACTTAAGCACAATTCACACAATAAATCTTTTTAGCTTTTGAAAATCACTGAGATTTAGGACCAAGTTCATACAGATGTTTTTTTTCTACTTTCAATACTCACATTATTTGACAATATCTTTGAAATTCTGTTATATTTATGAGTGCTGAAAACATTTTTTGATCATTTTTACTTCAGATTGTCAATGTTTTTATGTTTTGAAGTAAAATGATTCTATTTTAGCTTTTCTTTTTGATATTCCACTGCACTTCCACAAGCTTTACATCCCTCAGACTCTTATAAATGCTTTTATTCTTATATATGACAAAAGTAATATAGTTTTACCAAACTCAACAGCAACGTCTGTGTCCAAATAAACTTCCAAGTCTCACTGAAAACAAAATGTAATACAGAAAATACTTTACAATACACAGTTTGGGACTTAAACTTTCAAATATACATGAACAAAAATTGATTATACACTGAAAGGAAAAATCAAGCAGTACAACCTTCAATCTATCACATTTTTATTGACCTTTTCACTTAATTTCTCAATTTTAACATCTTAAAATTAAAGTAGATAATTTGTTCATTTACACTTAATGTCAAATAGCTGGAATTATTTTAATGCACTTATTGAGTAGTTCCATATTTTCTTTGTGAAAACATATTTTTTATCACGTTTGTTTTACTCAACAAATGTCAACATTTCTGTATACTCTTTAAATTCTACTTTATGTGCAACAACTGATTTTAATTCTGTTTTAGATCATATTAATTACTATAATTCCTGCAATTACTGTCACCACAACTGCTATACACATGGACTCTAAAACGGATTACTTGTCCAGTGAATCAAAGACAGACCTTAGCATCACCAAAAGAAATGCGGAAAGACACAACAACTCTGACCGGTCAGTAATCCTCCTACAATTTATGGAGCGAAACAGAGTGGGAGGAATGTGTGAGAAATTTGTTGGGATTTTTGTTTCGGGCTAAGCTTCTCCAGAGGTGGCCAATTTCCTTACCTGATGTTGACGCAAAAATGAGGGTTAAAATATACATCCACACACACCATGAAATTGTAAGACAGTGTTAAAAAAACAGCTCGCTTTAGAAAAACACCTGCCTAATTAGGAGCGAGGCATATCCCATTTCAAACAACTGTGATTGAGCGCGCTGTGTGTGAAGCTGTGGTCTCACCGAAGAGAACAAGATTGGCTTTAAAAAAAAGGCCAGGATAAATATTAGAGAGAGCTTAGAATAATCTGAAGTCACACAAATGTAGCCGCAGTGGGGGAGATGGAGACACACACACATTCTCAGACACCTTAAGGTAGACTTGATGGCAGACACACATACACCCAATGTCTTGAACAAGCCCAATAACACAAACACACAATGTGTGTAGTGAGATTTAAATGAAAACACCCTGAAACTGGACATAATCCTCAGGGAGCAGAAGTAATGAGAGGAAGGAAGGGAAAAATAAAAAAGGTGGATCAAGGAAAATGTGTAAGGTGGGGATAGAAACAGGGAATAAAAAGGAGGAGAGAGGGAAGATAAAACAGGAGAGAGGAGCAGATTTAGTGTTGAAGACAGGAGTAAATCTGAAGAGGGAAATACAGATAGAAAATAGACAAGGAGGATGTGATGAAGAGCAGATGGAGACGAAGGAAGAAGTATTAGTTAAAAAGACAGAATGGGGAGGGGAGAGGAGACACTGAGGTGGGACAGAGAGGGACAAGGCATCCAATTCATCTGGCTCAGGAACTCCCTAAATCCAAACTGATCTCTCGGATTCTACGAGAAATTTCATCACACACACACGCACACACACACACACACACACACACATATCTAACTTGGACACACTTGTAAACCGCATATTTGACATTTGGCTTATAGTGATTTTTTGTAAACATTCTTCACATTTTACATAATGTGTGTCTCCCTCTCTCTGTATACACTAGGTCTGGGCGGTATGGCAACATTTTCATAGCACGTTTTTTCTAAATTATATCGGTTTTACAGTGTTTGACGGTATTTTTTATATGACCAACTTCACCCACATTATCTTCTAATAAGTAAAGAATTACTGCATTTGATTGTCTTTAAATAGCCCATTTTACTGGCATATGCACAGTACCATGTTGTACAGCCTCTTCAAAATATGATTACCGTTAAGTCGCTAGTATTAACACTGCCGGTTAACGCAAATGAAAGTTGTTTGGTCCAAGTCCAACTTTTTGAAGCTGAAGAAAATCCGTACTACAGACATCTTTTTGGAAGAAGTTGTTCTCAGTAATCTGTGTGTCGCTGTTACAGCCCCACCAGCAGCCATTCTTCATTCACAACTTTTTTTTCTCATGTGGTCTTAGTGTGTAGCACTGAAATCGGTCCCCGCAGAAATACATTCCCACTGCCAAAGTTCCGGACGTTGTCTTCTCTGTTCATCATTCATAGTGGTATGAACACTCCATATCATAACCAAAATAAAGACCGGTTTTCGGTAAAAACAGGTACACCGCCCAGCCCTAGTACACACACACACACACACACACACACACAAAAGTGTGTTTTGTTATCCTTATGGGGACCGTCCATTGACTTCCATTGATTTTAGTAACTAGATTTATACCTAACCCAAACCCTTTTACTAACCTTAACCATTACTGATCTATAACTAACCCTAAGACTAACTAAAACTCTATTCACACCATACCTATAAACCTAACCCCTAACCCTAAAAAGGGGATTCCCCCCCATGGGGACCAGGCTTCGGTCCCCACAAGAACCCTCGGGCCCCAGAAAGATAGTAAAAGTCAGGAAACGGGTCCCCAGGAGGTCAGAAATACAAACCCACACACACACACACACACACACACACACACCATTTGTCTGGTATATCACAAAATATCACAAGCTCTCCAGCAAAATTGGACAGTATAAAAAATAAAGCAAATAATCCCATAAACTGTCGAAATTTGTTGATCAAATTTGTATGAAGGACAGAAAAGAAAGAGCTGAAAGTTGTGAAATTTTAAAGATTTTTTTACCTAACATTGCATTCTAGAGAGATTTGGAAATGCTTTTTAAGTAATTGCTGTTGTCTGTGATGACACTGATTAGGTTTCTTTAAAGTAATCCTTAAAAAAGTCATAAAGGAGCTTTAAAAGCTTTTTAAAATGTGTTAGATGTGTCGCACTTGTACCCATAATTAAAATAAAGTAGTTTTTTCTGTTTGGTTGCTACTTACTTTGAAGGTATTGTATTACAAACCTAATGATTTTGCAGCTTAAGTGATAAAACTTAAACTTGAAAAGTATCTTACAATTATGACTAGTTTCACAATACACACAAAAACTACAAAAGATGTTCAATCTTTTGCAATTTAAGCTTGTTGTCATGAATCGTACAGCTGTTGAGAAACTTGGTGGGAAAAGAAAACACTTCTTTGTCATTTTTTCTTGTCTAATTATGTTTTACTTGTTTTCTGTTGTCACAATAAAATACTTTGAACTAAGTTTGTAGAACAAAAGCTTTTCCTAACAATAGAAAAGGAGAAAAATGCTTTTGAAAGTTGTATTATTCTTAAATAACTAAATTGCACCTGATTGTGTTAACAGTTCTATCTACTGTACCTTTCTCTCAGGAGGTGTTGAGCCAATAGCAGAGGTGACTTGTGATGGGGAGGAGATGGAACCTCCACAGGACATGACCAAATTTATCAAGAAGAAACAGCCATCTAAGAAAGTCAAGAAAGGTAGGAGCACATGTTCTTGTGTAACGTGTTTCTATTCTTCTTGATAATTCGATATCTGTTCTTCTTCTTCTCTTTTTGTCTCCATTTATGTCTGTTTCACCCCGTCACATTTCCAACCAGACCATATCAAAATACATAATCTCAGTGTCACATCCGCATCATCGCTCTAATCATGACAAGAAATCCTGACCAGAGCCCTGACACTGATGTCTGCTCACTGTCCGTCACACTGTTATTATACACGTCTTTTTTCCCCCTCACAGTTCCTTCTCGTCTGTTACTTGTAGTTACTGCTCTGTTTGTGTTGATTTTATAATCTACACAATCTGCTTCTCTTTCCTGCACAGTTTTTGTTCCACTGATTCTATTTATTTATATGGTCTAAATCATAGATGCATTCTTCTTCGTGGTTTAGATTTAGCTTTTATTTGAGTTAATTTTAGTATTTTACCCGTTTTCAGGGGGAAATAAGATGCCTAGGTAAATTTCTAAGTCTCCTAAGCGAGTCATTTTAAATAGTTCTCGCTGTGGGCAGGAAGGGTCTGATGTGGCGATCTGTGTTGCAACAGATCTGAAAAAGTATTTAACTGAAGACACTTTGTTGTTAAATCACTGTGTTGTGAAGTGGATTTTCTGGATTTTCTATTATATTTTTTACTTTATGAAGCATTTTTCTTCACACAGCCAGATTAAGAGGCTGCAGAACAGAACCAGCTTTCTTTACCTGTTAGTTAAGCTTTTATATATCACTGAATCTGCAGAGGTAATTACACTCTCTACAACAGACTAATTAAAGGACCTAAGTTTTCTTTAGAAGGACAATCCTCTCTGATCTGCAACACATGGGCTGCATTCCTAATAAGCTGTTTAATTTATTTATTTCACTGTCTTCACTTTGCTCCTGCTCTACATCCTTGTCTTCTTCTTTTTAGGGTCTCAATTTGTGTATTACTTCAGCCTTAGAAATGTTCATCGCCTGCTCCTGCTTGTAAAGATCTGCCTTTGTCAGCACAAATCCCTAAAGCAACACAACATCCAAACCAAAAATAATAATATTTAAAAAAAATTGTAACTTTTTCACTTAAAAAGAAACAAAAAACAAAAGATCAAAGTTGCTAATGACATAACAGAGCTACTGCAGAAAGCTGCCACTGTGCTCAGTACATCATATAATTAATACATGTTATTAATAACATTTGAAGAGATGGCACTAAAAGTGTTTGTTTTTGTTGGCAACCTCTAAAATATTTATTGAGTAAATTGGATGAAGGAAATAAAAAAGTGTAAAGATTATGGAATTTCCTGAACAAATATATATCTAGTATTTTACAGCAGCCAGACGCACAATCTGTTTGAGTTGAAACACATCTCCATCTGCTGCTGGGTGGCTGCGATGTTCGGTTGTCACTCATATGGTTTTGCTCAAGTTCATATTATCTATTGATTTTAAGATGTTTGTGAGATCAAGAGAGGATATCTCATTGTGCTATATTTGTTTTTTTAATCAAATGGTTCATCCCTTCCAGATCTGTCATATCTCTCCTTATTGACTTGTTATTCTCTCTATTTGTCTCTTTTTATTATTTCCTTTCTTGTTTTTTGTTCCTTTTACTTACAAGATTATTTTATCTGGAACAAAATAAACAGATCCCTGTACACACAACACAAAACACACACATTACTTTTAAAAAAAGGGCTTCTGGTTTATGTCGAAGAGAAATCTATGTCTTATGACAGTTTGTCTTTTCCTAAACAAGAGCAGATTCTTTTTGATGGGCCCTCTGTTTGTAAGTGGCTGGTGTGATCATTTATGATGGAGCGCATGTGTGTGCACATGTGTGGGTAATCCACTCAGGCGTCACAGCTAATGAGAAAGGGGAGGTGTGGGAGACGCACAGAAGGCGACACTCGGATCATTAGATCACACAAATAAACAAAGCAGCACCGAGGTCAGTGACAGAATCTCCTCTTTGACATTGCACGTATATTTTTGATTTTTAAGTGATGAACTTGAACTTAGATTGACTCGTTTTGGTATCACTAAACAACATTCTTCTTGACATTTTTCTTTATGTGGCTGAAGGATGTTTTGAATAAATGTTTATGGCTTTACACAGGAAAAAGATGCCATATTTTCCTCCAGTGCTGGTAGCTGTTTCCTTTGTATGCACTGCACTTACAATCTTTTACAGACACATCTGTGTACGCCTATCGTTATTAGGACCTTACAAAAGTTTAATTTAGCTGAGTTGGAGGTTTTTGTCAGGTGATGTTCTTAATTATTATCAGCATTTTACTAAAACAGTTTATGATTTGTGCCAACATCCTCATTCATAGAAAGACGTGTCATGTCTGTCTTACCTGAGTAGATTCAGCACCTGTTTGCAAAGTGTAGTTCAGCTTGGTTACATAAACGAATGATGTGGACAGAAGCTAAATGATTTCAACTGATAATAGTCAGCAGTTGATAGAGATTTATGTTAAACCCAGATTATTACTTCTGTTTCTATGTAAACATGTTTTTCAAACTGTGTTTAATGAGAGTACATTTGTTTTATTGTGTCTATTATGAATAGATTAACATTAGCAGAAGCATTTTTTAACATTGAATCCTTTAAGTTTCACACAAAGAAAATTTTGTTCTTTACATTTTTTATTCATTAGGCACAAAATGTATTATAGTCCAGTATGAGACAAAAATAACTTAATTATGATAAAAACAATTATAAGGTAATAATACTACATTTTTACTGAAACATCCTTATATATTTTATTACATTTTTCATTTATTTATCTTTTTTCCAGTTAGCATTCACTGAAATACTTGAAAATGTAATCAAATTTGACTATTTACTGTACAAAAGGGTTAAGACACTTGTCTTATTTTCTGTTTTACTGTTTTAAGTTAGAATATATTTAGCTGATCAATGAACAGCACACACAGCTAGCTAGCAGTGTACATCATCGCTGCTGCCAGTATACAGATGACACTGCATTCAGATCTCCATACAAATTGTTGTATGACTGTTGGCTTTGGAAATGAAATGTGCTGTACATCTGATCCGGGGAGGATCCGGATCATCGACTGGATCCAGGAATATTTTTAAGGATTCTTCATCATTGTGAGATAAAGGTGTTTTTAACATATCTGGATGTACAATAAATGATCTGGGTCCTTGATATTTTGGACGTTGCTGGAACTGGGGTGTTTGATGGAGGTCTGAGTGCTTTTCTAGTTTTG
The DNA here is from genome assembly GCA_006937955.1 of Pachypanchax playfairii. NCBI lineage: Eukaryota > Metazoa > Chordata > Actinopteri > Cyprinodontiformes > Aplocheilidae > Pachypanchax > Pachypanchax playfairii. The sequence goes on along the minus strand of SSNP01000010.1, from coordinate 4,212,470 downwards.
TTATACATCTGTGACGAACCAAAGCTCAGTATGAAACCAGAGCTATAACAGGGCTTCCCCTGTGTGGCTGTGTATCACACTCAAGCATTAACACATGGACACACTAATGTACGTCACTCTTGCCAAACAAGAAAGAGGAAAAGGAAAATGATCCCTAATTAGAATTGTTTGGCATAACAACCTCCAGATCAAGTATGTGGTTTGCACTTGAAAGACGAAGAGGAAGGAGGGACCGGTGGAAATGATTTGGTTAATAAGGGAAGGGAGGTGGGTAACATCATGTTCATACATGTCTCAAAGTCATCACTCCTCCAGCTGCTCATCTGACAGAGTAAAGAACCAACAGTGAGTTGTACAGAATATAATGGGCTTATTTAATAAGCCTTGTAGTGAAAGTGTCTTTTCCTTCTAAAAAGCTTGTTGATTCTTCTTAAGGACTTTTCATAAGAATATGGCTCAGCAGGACTGAACTCTCTGTTGTTTACTGTTCATCACACTACAGTTTAACATAGATAGCACTATAATAGACTGAAATCAGCTCTGTGCATTGTATACAGATGACCATTGTGGCTGTAACTGGCACTGTACAGCATTTTTTGTCCGATGGTGGCAAAGTGGCAGAAAAACCTTCATCTTAAAACTCCAACAGAACTTAGAAACAAGGTAACTGAGAACAAATAGCTTGATGCTCATATTTTTGTTAAACAAAGACACAAACATACAGATTCCACCTACAGGACATCTCAGTGATCTGAAAGTCATCAAGCACCGTTGCAAACCCCACAGACACAGACCTTTCTGTTAGAGCACACGGCAGCCAGAAAAGCATTTGACATGAAAGTTGACATCAAAAGAGTGGGACACAGGGAGAGAGGAGTCTCTTTCCTCTTCTTTAAAAGGAAGGTTTAAAGACAGATAAAAGGGAGAAGGGAGAGTGTCTTCCTTCTCTTTCCTGGCACTGCATCTCTTTTTGTTGTTCTGCTCCTCCTTCAGCCCACCTGGGATCACAGACATGATCCAGACCACAGATGCAGACTCACATAGACAACCAGAAAAGTATGTGTATCTACAAATTTCACATTTAGACCAAAATATATAACAATGTTTTTTTAAATAGATTAAACAACATGTCTAGTTTTTTTTGTTTTTTTTTTTGTTTGTTTTTTCAAGAATAAATTTGATCTCAGAGCCAACATCATCTTTGGTCTCCTCCCTTGATTTTTGTCAATCGTCTTATTGGTCGAATCATGTGCCCCCCCCAAACTCACAGTGTAGATTGATGCTAACAGCTCTTTGTCAGCAGGCTTTGTTCTTAGATATTTAGATTTTAAAATACTGCCTCTATTACATTGTACTATCAAACATTATCCCCACAGTAATTACCACTCTCTGTTGTTTATCTCCAAAAAGCCACTCAGACACATTAGTACTTCTGCTCCAACATGTTAGCTGTTACCATCAGCTACTTGCCTTCACCCATTAGTAATGTTCTTTATGTTTATGCTCTAAGTGATGATTCCAGATAAAAGCTGTTATCCATTACTGCCTTGATGTAACCATCTGAAAGAAAACGCAAATAATGACATTCAATTCTTCTAGAAAATGAGTTGTTCAAGTTTGAGTTCGTGGAGAACAAATCCAGAGATTCTACTGGATTTTTTCAAGTAATATTTTGACAACAGTAAACTGGGTAGTGAATGCTGTTTGCTGCCTTTTCATCCACAAGCATCAAATTGCTCCATCATTATATCAGCTGATTAGACATTAGATCATGTAATCAGTGAGTAACCAGAGGAATCTATATACAGCGAATATCATTTTCATGACAGAGCTTAATTCCAAGAAAACTGCTTTGAAATTCTGTTACACATGATGCTAATAATAATTTTGATGTTAAGCTCTTATTTATGTGAGGAAACCTGGTCCTGACCTCTCTGGAGTTTGCTCCAAGTCATTTTAATTTTATCAGACTGTTTCAAATTTGTTGCCATCACCTTACAAGAAAATATGAAACCTACAACTGATCTGCTGCCATAAGTGAGTTCTCCTACCTTTGATTATTTCAGTCTGACATGTCAGAGCCTACAGCTCAGGATATACAGAAATAATGCGAACAAGCTTCTGCTTGTCAGTAAGATGATTTCTGTTTTTATGATTGGTTATCTGCTAAAAGGTCACTGTGATTACGCCAACTTTTCTATAAAAGCTCTGAGAATTTCAGCTTGAGGGCCTCGGAGTAGCTGCTCCAAGAAACAATGCTGAGCTTTTTATTCTGCCACTCAGATACTACTCAGTATAAATACCCAAAATAAGTTACACTTAGACATTACAGATTTATGTGACTGTAGTACAACATTGTACCAAGAGGCTAATTGGCATGTAATCTGAAACAAGACAGAGGCATTCTGTGTTGTTGTTTGTGTTAGGTTTAAAATTTTTAACCACAAAATTCTTTTATCTTTTACTTGTTTTAACATTATTTTCTTGAGATATCTGACATTTGACATCCTGATCATTTTCCAGCCGTCTCTCTTTCTTCAACACTGTAAGGGACAGTGTTCTGATCAGTTCTCACTGTACTGAGGGATTTTTGCTAAGAAGATTTAGCTTCATGCTTTTATGTCTACAGGGTTAACCATTCCATGTATGATTGCATGTATAATATCTTCAGTCAAGATATTTATCTTATAAGTATTTTTATAGGCACAACATGCATTTTGACTATCAAACATGCTTGACAAACTTATGTAGATCATTATATTATTGTGGCATTATCCTTATAATATTCTGACAATATGCATTCAGTATCAGTGGGTGACGCTCTGTGGAGTGATGCATTGGAGTCCAATATGGTGTTTTATGTGTAAATAAACCAAAACTACATGTTGAAAACAGGTTTTGAGTAGCTGTCTACTTTAGGGACCACTGTGCATGAAGGGGTTGAAAAAGGACATATCAAGAATGTAGAACTGATCTAAAGAATCAGAGTCAAGTGACAGAAAACTGAAACCAGTGAATTGAAACAGAGTTTAAGGGATTTCTACCAGTGAGCTCTCTGGTGATTTCAGAGGATGCTCCACCCTTACGTTTGCATTGTAACACAAAATTACAGTAACAATTACACAAATGTGTCATAGAATGAGTCATAAATTATATACTAGCAGAATTGCACTTTGCCTGCAGGGAGTTTTGTATCTGCTGATGTCTGTTTTCAGGTGAATGCTAGTTACAAGCCATAGGACTTATTTGACATGCAGTCACATCCTCCATAAGTGCATTTAAGCAAACACATCTATTTACTGCAGATTTTTTTCTATTATCAGATGAGTTGTGTGGTCAGCAGCAGAGTGGAGCAGCAGGTAATGAAACTTGTAAAATTAGCATTTAGAACCAATAGGATCCTTGTACTAACATGGCTGAATTACAGAGTCCTGCTGCGTCAGTCTGTGATATTACAGTAACACTGTGAACAAAGATATCAGTTTACTGTCACACTGTGGCTGCTTCTCACAACCATCATCTGCACATGCATCATGCCGAGCAGGCAGGTCTCCTCATCTCAAACAGGACCCCATGGGGCTGTGGCCAGAGTTTGGGACCCACAAATCTCTCCTCTGGATGTGTGCGTGTGGTTGTTGATGAGTGTGACAGATAGAGGTCTCGCTATTTAAAGCTCACCCCCCATGAATAAAAACACAGACACAAAATGAGCCCTTGTTTAGTCAGCCACAAACTCTCACTCATGTATCCACATAGACTTTCTGAGGTTAAGTGTCCTTGCAGATGGAAAGTAAAATATGCAGCCAATGAAACTTTGCCTGAATGCTAGATATAATCCAAACAAAGAGTGTGTGTAAAGGTCCAAGTTTTTAAGTCTCTAGAAGTGGGTGTGAACATTATAGAAGGTAAAGCAGGTTTTATTTTACAGGCTGGAAGTGTCTGTCTGTATGTACAAAAACATCTCAACATCTGTTTCTTATGAAGTGGGTCCACTAGGTTAAAAAGATAGAACATGTAATTTGTCAGGTGTAAAAGTTTCGCTCTTTTTTTGGCTCAATAATTTTTTTAGCAGTGAACACAAAACTGGAAGGTCATTTAAAAACAAGGACAGGAACCAAGGGCAGAAAGTCCAATACATCAGCACATAGTCAGTACAAGATTTAAGGCCTCTAAAGTGTTTCAAGTTTTCTGCAAACAAGCACAAAATAAAGAATTAAAAACACATACAGTATATTCAGTATCACTTTTTTAATTACAGAAGTCAAAATATAGAAATAAGTATCACCTGTAGATGTAAAGTCTCTACACAGAAAGAGAAACTGGCATGGCAGGTGAACTAAACCCTGGCAAATGCAGAGCTTAAAGCCTTTAAACAAATAATGATGTATTTCAAAGGGTCACTAAATAATAATGTTAAAAAGAAATAATACAAGTTTGAGCTTTAACCAGAAGCAGAACACAGAAATGGACCAACACCAACCAAATAAAACACTGAACTGGTGTGATTCAAGTAACATTTAGAGAGATTATCCTTTAATATATTTGTTTATGATTAATTTATGACTCAAATAATAATAAAAACTGCAGCTAATAATAAAATTACCCACCTGATTGTGATTCAAGTCGTAGCAGGAGATTGCAGTATGGAAAAACTAAATCAGTTTTTATGTTTTTAGATTTAGTTGCATGTTGGGGTGCCGCAACAGTTTGTATTTTTGCCTAATCAGGGGGTTACATGACATTTAAATATGTGTGGTGTATTCGCAAAATTATAGCTGGTTTACAGACATGTATACCCCAAGTTAAACATCTGAAATGTGTGTTCTCAAAATAGAACTACTTCTTTTCCAGCTTGTCACACGAGTGTGTGCTTTCACGTTGCAATTGGGTGTCAAATAGTAGCTCCAAACATCCAAATCATTGTCAACCACCTGTAATCTAAGTCTTCATCAAGACTGAGCATTTCTACAATCTAGCTCAGCCTCAAGTTACTCACAGCTGAGAAAGTTTCCCCTTTTTGCTCTTTTTTAATCCACCAGACGCTGTTTGTTTATTTATTTAAGCCCCAACAATTTGTCACATTTTGTCTTGAATTAATCTAAACCAGTTTAGGTCTTCATGAAATCTGATCCAGAGAATAACAAATAGTTGATCTTTATTCTGTAGAAAAATTGTTCAGACCTATTTTTACATTTCCTTCCATTTTTCTTTTTTCTGCACTCCTTTTTTCCAAAATACCATCCATAGTGGATTTTGACAGATGTAAAGATGCACATCTGTACAGATGTACATTTGACAAGAAGATAGGAAATATTGAACGAAGAGATAAAAATACATAGTTCATGTCAGGTAAAAGAAACGGCAGATGAAAGAGGGACTTCCGTTACTGCACCAGCTGAACTTGAATACTAAGGTCATGCCACTATCATTCTAATTTCCTGACAAGTTTTATTCTCTGTACTCACGGCTTGTCAACAACATATTTAAGTAGCAACACTTGCTCTTGTACTGAGACTCCAAAGCTTGTGAAATCCCCACTGCATGGCTATCACACCATCTCATGAACTATTTTTTGGCCCTGGTTGTGTTGACGGAGCAGTGATGAGATGCTTGGCTGTTTAATGTGTGTGTAATGTTCCACTAATGTCTCTGCAGCAGCATTATCTGATCGGCTATTCTTGGTTAGAAGCTAATGCTTGTCGTGATTACAGATAGAGATGAGGATGGCGCTCCAAATATTTGTTGACCGGTTGGGTACCAGGGTGCACTAATTCATATGAGCTTGTGTCATCCTGTAATGGAAAATTCAAGAGTTCTAAGCCTTGCAGCAACCAGTGACCTTGTATTAGGAAATCTCTTTGTAAGTTGGTTTGGATAGATGAGATTACTGAACATCTTCCAGTCCGCTGAAAAAAACGTAAATTTAAATGTCCCATTGTGCTAAAATAATGCAGAGATAGTTCAGATCAGATCCTATTTTTTCTGTTTTTATAGAGCAGTACATGCTTTCAGCATTACAAGCATGCTATAATTTGAAGCATGATATATTACTAGTGGTCATTTGACTTTCTTTATGTATGCAAAGTCCATTACGAATGCAAAAATATACTACAGTAGGTGAAATGTTCAAAAAGTTGGAGTCATTAAGTTCACATATTCTTCATTCTAGCTATAATAATCTCTTTGTGTCAAAATATCAGGAGTATGCTGCGACTCATAAAGAACCAAACTAATGTTTTCATGGAACAAAGTAAACCCAGGACTTTACCCGTCATGGGTCAGTACCTGGTTTAGTCTATCCCACATGTGTATGTATGTGTATTTTTATGTAAAGAAACATTTAAACTACCTCAAAAATACATGAATCTATGAGCATTGAATGACTACAGGTAACTATCTTTTCTATTCATTTTTAATATTTTAATTGTAACTCTAAAGAGAAAATGAAGGTTCTTTTGTGCTTGACATTAAAATATGTGTCAAAAGGAACATGAAACAATAATTAAAGTGAGACTTTGTATTAAATAATTAGAGATGTAAAGTCGACGTAGTGACAAAGCATCAAAGAAAAAGTTAATCACTAAATTTATTGTGGAAAGTTATATTCAGAAAAGCAAAACCAAGTTCTTCTATATCTAGAACCAAGGACAGCAAACATGATCAGTTTGAAGATTCACGGACAGGCTGAAGTACCCCAGTAAGACCACACGGAGTTAAATATGTATTAATATATGTGACGTCTGATTAAGGCTTTTTCAACAGAGGCGGATTTTTAACCGAATTCTAACAGGAAACCAGTGTATTGACTTTAAAACTGGATGATGTGAGAAAGAAAGAGTGACTCCACTCTGATTGGTAACTTGTCTTCTCCGTCGGGGAGGTTATGTTTTATGTTGCTGTTAGTTTTCAGTTTCAGTTCATCTGCTTGTTTGTTAAATCAATAACTTGAAATATAATGAATGGATATGGGAGACATTTTCAAGGTAGGTTGGGAATGGTTGGAGGACCAAAGTTTGATTTTTGAGAATGATCTGGATTACCATCTGGATGCAGGAATTATTTTATTTTTGATTTTTTTATTGAGAGATCACATGATGGTGAAAACGTGCTGCTTGGCAAAGATCTGCACTCTCTAAATTCTTCTAGTTACAGAAAAAAGTTTTTATTCTGCACTTTGTTATGGGTCAGATTGGTTACACTCTGCCACTCAGTATAAACATGCTCTACTGTACGCTTTGCATTAAATAAAGAGCCATTGGACTGTTTAAAGCTCTAGACTTTCTTCAAACGTAAGATACAAAGCAAATGTTGAGGCACAGGAAATTTTTATTGATGTGTTTACATAACTTCACTCTGTGTTTCACTCATCTTTTCACACATAGTATGTTAATACTTAAAACACTTTATTTAGAAAATCATTGCACCATCAAGAATGTTGAGTTTCTCTGCTTTACCCTGAGGACAAAAAAGAAATATTTGAACTGCAAAACAGCAATAACTTTGAGAAAAGCATGCTAACTGTTTATAAAGCCTGGATGATGCAACTGGAAATTTCGTAGAAGCAATCTAATTTATCAAAGGCGTGTTGATAAGTTGTGTAAATTATGGATGAGGGGGAGTGGGAATCAGAAAGAGAGGGAGAGAAAAGGAAATAGATTTAGGGCAGTTGATGGGAAGGATAAAAAGAGAGAAAGGGGAGAGGCAGGAACTATTCTCGCTACGATAACCATCAACAAAGCAGACAGTCCTTCAGAGCTGAAAACCCAGATGTGTATTTGTGTGTACCCCTCAGGTCATGTAACATGTGGTAAGGAGGCAGTGTTTTTGTGGTAGTGTCCATTCAGGCTGTTGCTCCTGGGGGAACCTTACAGAAGGAATGAAAACTCTTCCTCTGGGAGGCTTGTGTAGGAAGTGCAGCTTCCATCTTTGTGAAACCGGCCTTCACACCCCCTGCTGCTTTTCACATTAGGACCACAGCTGCCATGTTTCAGTGTACAAACATTAATATAACATTTTTTAGGATTTTTATTAGTAATGACTACCAGTGCATACACATGATGGGCCATTTGAATAATACAGGGTTACAGCCTCTCCAAACTAGATTAATAAAATTAACTTGATGGGTTTTTTTTGTTTGTTTTGCTTTGAAAACATATGATCATTGAAACAAGATGGCTCCTGAGCTTCATGCTGTGTTTTTTGTGACATGAAGTGTTGGTAATGTGTCAACTGTTGCTTGTAGCTCCCTGGTGTCAAACAAGATATGTAAATTATTGTTATCAAACAAGAGACATTTAAAATGGTTTCAAGTCAAAGCTAAAGAAATTCAAATGAAATCATGTTATTTGCAATAAAACCAAATCCAGTTGGTCCACAAATATCCTGCTGGCTGCTGTATTTAGATTCCAAGTCTCTTACCATTTTTTAGATTAAGTAAATATTTGTGCTTACTTTCATATACAAATATTTAAAATTTTTAACTTGACAAATGCAGTTCAAGTCAGTTTAGCAGACTTGCTTTTTCTTTTTTCCTTCGGTTTGTTTATTATTTTAAAAAATAAGTAAAAAGAGGGAATAGGTAAAAAAAACCTATGAAAAAATTCTTTCGGGACAAAAAAGGGAATATTTTTATAAGACGGGGGATTTAAATTTTGAAGCGATATATGAATGCTAATGTTTAACAAACTAAAGAACATATCGGAATTATTAAAAGCTGTCCGCAGAGTATAAACTCAGCCCTACCAGCACAAGCCTTGCAGTTTTTTGGGTGATCACGGACTGTTTTTCTTTGTAATAAAAGCTCCTCTTTGTTACTCCATCCCCCTTGAATCCCTTCAACCTTCACCCCTACCCCCCATTTTTTTTTAAACATGGGACCCTTAATTTGGCGTGAAGGAAGCAATGAATTGTAAAGTGTACTTTTCCACCGACTGCCTGGGAAGTGTAGGCCTCTTTTTTTATCCCCTCTGTCCAGTACAAAAACCCAATAGGTAACATATGTTGATACTGCACTCGTTAACTTGTGTTCTTCATATACCTTTCACCTACTTCCTTTTATCATTTCCTATTTACCATAATGCAGACCTTCACATTGTACTGTCTGCATGTACATGTCACATGTGTTATTACAAGGGGAGCTTCTGTTTGTGTGTGTGTTTAGGGAATGTGTGTGTGCGTGTGTGTGTGTGAGGGGCGAGTTTATCAGAGGAGACGTGTCAATTAGCTGGGGCTACAGAAGGGAGAGCCAGAGTTTAAAGGTCAAAGTCAGGGGGAGGACTCATTGGCTGTCACTAAGTATGAAGACTTACTGTGCTCTTGTTCATGTGTGTGTCTTTGTGTGTGTGCGTTCATTGTGGATCAGCAAACGCTGCCCAAACAGAGAACAAACACAGCAAATTGTTATCTTTTACAGCTGAAGCACAATGTTTTACATCTACAACTGAATATATTAATTCTGAATTGCAAGCAAATCATAAACTCTTTCAAGATTGTAAAAGTAAATCAAATAATCTTTTAAAATTGTTTAATATCTTAAAGAACCAGTTAAATTATGCAGATGAAAGTTGGAGCACAGATTCACTGTTTTTAAAACGTGTTAAATAAATCTGTTAAGTAAATGTACCTCTGTCTCTGAAAGACATTATAGTTCAAACACCCTTAAAACCCATAAAAATGTACATTTATGTTGAAGGTGTATGTGAAACATTCAGTCTGACACTAACAATGTTGTATTGATCCATCATGGGTCTTATTATCTTGTGCATGTAACAGTCAGCAAAATCACAAAGCTTAAAATCCAAAGTGTTTGTTCAGGTAGATGATACTGCTCCTGAACTGTCTGCATGGAGAACCCTAGTTCTGGAAAAGCTTTTAGTTAGTTTTTTTTTTTTAACTCAAAGTTTTCGCCAACCTCATTTCTGTAACGCCTAAGCAGTGAATAAACTATAACACAGACAAAGAATTAGCAGGCGGATGCATTCTGATATTTTTTGCTAATTGAGAAATGAGGGCATTTTGTAAAGATCATCAAAAAACCTGAGTAACAAACAAATATTGAACTTGACTAAACTTAATTCCGAAAGAAAAGAAATGTTGCAGTAACGCACAGTACGAGTGTAACAATATGTTTTATTCAGGTACAAAACTGTAAACGTACAATTTAAGCTTTTGAAAACTAAATGCTGTCGTTTTTGTAATATCAGCCATCACATGTGCATCTGTGTTTACCAATGTTTTTTTTGTAAAATGGTTACTGAGATATGGGAACATTTTATCACTATACTACATTAACGACATTTAAAAAAAAAGTTTTTTCTTTCTGTTTTTTAATGCTTTGATTATATTTCTTGCCTCATCTGATTTGTTGTCCTGATGTTGAATTCACTCTCTATTTTGATGATTTAAGTGTAATCATTAGAAATGATGACCAAGATCCACATTATAATAATCACCAATGAGCCTTTAAAAAAAAAAAACGCATTTAAACATTTGCAAAATAAATAAAAGAAAAGTTAAATCCCTGTAATGTCAGACTGAATGATGACTGTGAGGTAATGACTGCTGTTTTCCAAAGTTCACATATAGACTTTTTAGAGGTCTGGAAATTACCTGTTCCTCAGAGAGTTTAAGTGTTTTCACTAGCAGAGCGAGAAGTGATCAGTGTCAATAGAAAGAGTCGGCTCCGTCCTCTCCGTGTTGGCCACGTCTCAAAACAAAGTACAGGCCTTAAACCGCAGACAGAAGCATTATGGGTACATAATGTGTTCTTTCCTCTCCATCCTCTCGCTCCATCTGACACTCGCCATTCCTTCACCTCCATCTCTTCCTTCTCCCTCACAGCGATTGCATGTATGTGATCACAGAGGACATGATTAGTTTCCTTCATTAGGCTAAAGACCGGGATTTGCTCCATGGCAAATATTGGACCATGGAAATAAGACACACACTCACACTTTGAAAAAACTCACCTCTAAAACTCGTCTAATATGCTCACAGTCCCAAACAGGACATTCCTCATTTATTCAGCAAATGATCATAGACACACACTCATTCAAGCGCACACAAATCTACATTATACAGGGTGTTACCACACACACACACACACACACACACACACAGCTTCTTTCTACATTCATATATGTTCCCATGGAAATGGACAGAAAATCACACACGTGCAAGTTGGTTCAGATTGTGGCTCGGCTCTGTTTTACTGCGGCTCTAATTAATTCCAGTTATTAATGAGACGTGATCAATTCCAGACTGTGCAGAGCCCACAGACGCCACATGTGTGTAACCCGCCTCCCAGCAACACAGTCTACAGTTCAGTCCACAGACTGACTAGCTTCCAGGAAATAAGCCAGAGGACAGGCACATTATTTGATGTTAATCACACTGTTTCTACAAGGTTGATTTAAACACTATCCCAGGTACAGTACTGATCATGCAAAATGTGAAGCCTTCATACCTCAATTAGTTTATTCACCTGTAGAAACAAAAATGTGGACACTCATAGATGAATTTTTGTACCTTATTACACGTGCAGCTAGTTGGTGCTGCGCCAGCTGTTGTACGAGGAAGAGGGTTTAACTCAGATGCACAAAGAGAAAGAGACTGTCGAGGTGTTTGACCTCTCCACTATCTGTACATTTGTGCTTTGTGTTTAAATAAAAAGGAGAGGGCTCCAACGTGCAAACCTTGTCAAGCTACAATGTGTGCATGAGGTAATTTAAACACTCTGAAATAATTGTCTCCATCACTCTGAGCTTTGAGCTGCTCACCATGTAGTGTCTGTGAAGTTAGGGCGTGAAGAGGCCACAGACAGAAGCCCTGATACACACTTTATACATGCATTTTATATCGGAAACAGAAATTAGACACTTGTGTTTATTTTATGATAGCAATAAATACTCAGTAGCATTTAGCAAGTTTTCACATGTTAAACTGCTTTAACTTTTTTAATTAACAGAATTATAAAAAAATCAATAAAATTAGTTTTCTCAGTATTATATATGCTTTGTTTTTTATTATTAATCCAGATTTACCAACATTTCAGTGAATTTTGCTGAATGTTAGAATTTTCTAAGAAGGGCTCACAGACTATTTATTTATTTATTTATGTATTTGTTTGTTTGTTTGTTTATGTATAATTTTTTTTTTTGGGGGGGGGGTTAGGGTTAGGGCCATGCTGCTTTTGTATATGGGAGGTTCCCAATTATATCAAATATTCTATCATACAGGTATTTATTAACTCCTTTATTTACTTTAATTATTAAGTTTGAATTATTATTATTATTATTATTCCTAATTTTCTGTTTAACTTTTACTCAACTCTCTCCACACATACAGTAGAAGACATACCTAATTCTTAGCTGTTTTTTTTTTTTTTTCTTCTAGAGTACTGACCGTAGTGATTTATTCTGCAGCTGCAAACCCTCGTACTAAACAACATTATGAGAGTTTATAGTCTTTCTGTTTGCCTCAGCCAAATGTGGGAGAGTGGCCACTCTGGGCTGAAAACACAACAAAATCAAGCATAAGAAAGATGTTCACCAAACACAGAAACCAGAGTCATTTCATTTTGCTGTTAGGGAGGTTTAATTTCACAGATTCCATGTTGGTTCATGCTGCACTGGAAGTGGCTCAGACAAATTTTTGGAATCCCTGAGGTTAAGATAGTTGAGGTATAATTATATGTTTGGTTCTTTGTCAAATCACCAAACAGAGCATTCCTGCACAGGATTCTTTTATGGTCAACCACTCACACATTTGTATTCCTTGGATTACTTAGTCACTTTTATTTCAAGCAGTTTGTGTTGTTAGCTTCTAGTAGAGATAAACACATCAAGCCGTAACACATTTCTCTGCCTAACATGATTTAGATAAATATCTTTATCAGGCTGCACATGGACCTGTAGTTCACACCCAGTGAACAGGTAGATTTGTTTTACTAAATTACACTCCTGAAACATTTAACAAAATGTGCTGGATTTTTAAATTCAAATAGATTATAAATATCCCTTTAGGTACCTCATCCTTATAGAACGTCCACATTAATGATCACATTGCCTGTCATGTGTAGAGACAGACAGTAATTAACTGGGACCATCCCAGTGGGACCAGTACTGACTACATCAATCACAGCCAATCTGTTACAACCACTGGAATGTCTGCAGGGAGTTTACATTCTGGGATTTTGTCAATTCAGGAATTTTGGGAGTGTTAGTGTTTGTTTCTCTAAAGAAAATATTTGTTATGCAGTTAGACATGAATGATTAGATCATTTCTACGTTAGTTTGTTTATGATGCCAGCATTGGCTGCTCTGTATATCAATAAAGGTTTTTTATTCTAACTGTAGAAACATCACATACAACAAATATTTATTGATCTTTTTACATCTTTAAGTAAAAACAACAACCTCATGCTGTATGAACACACATGTTGGGTTGTTAGTATGTGAGAGTGACAGAGAGGGGACATGAAGGAGTTAAGCAGGGAAGTACTGGAGCCAGAGAGATTGACCCAGACATGACCTGCCTATGAGAACATGGTTTAACCCCTCTTTCTCTTTCACCCACCCACCCACACCCACACCCACACATACACACACACACACACACACACACTGAGCAGCTCATCCTGGAATGATGAGGAGATAAAAGAGGGACGACATTGCTTGTTTTTATTACAGGATTTGTAATGTAATGGGAAGTAATACCTGGTGATGTTGTTTTACAGCATAGACGTGACCAAAATAAAACTCATCTTTACAGGCCTATAGAGGATATTTTAATTTAAAAAATAAGAGGATTATTCAAGTGGTTTATTTAGTCTAAATCAACCTGCTTATGTGTTTTAAATGAAATCAGATGGCAAGAAGTTTAAAATAAAATGTTTTAAAAAAGTATTTTTCATTTAAACTAATTCCCTGACATTGATTTACAAATATCACTGAGAATTAAATAAACTTATAGCCCTAAATATATATATATATATGTATATATATATATATATATATATCTTTTTTTTTTTTTTTTTTTTTAAATTCCAAGAGCTTTAAAAAATAACAATGCAACCGGTTGCTTTTACAGTCTAACAGTTTAGTCTGACCTCAAGCTTATTTCCTGGCATTTAACCAATCAGATACAAACTCATCGCCAGTTTAGGAGCACATTGGCCGTGAACAGGCTGAAATGGAGCCTATTCATCATCATTATCATCAACAACCATTAGTTTGGATTGTGTTTAAGATTGTAGTTGCTGAGTGGGTGGCTGAGGAAAATATATACTTGTTTTTTGTACACTAGATTTTTTAGGAACGTATAGCAGTTTGAGTCTAAGGGATTGTGTGACTTGCATCTCTTTTTGTCTTGTGGATAAAAAGATCAGAAGCAAGAGAGTTTTTATGATGTGTGAATGAGAAGCTTGTTATTGTTATTGTGAGTGGATGGTTCTTTGGTTAAATCTTAGCATTTCCATTCAGCCCCAGCTACATAAAGCCCGGCATGTATTCCTCTTCAGTCTGCTGTATGGTAGCATATCTTTTTTTTGTTTTATCTGTTTAAGTTTCTATCGTTTATTATTAAATTATATTTATTATTTTGAGTTTTGATGCCTTACCAGTGAGAAATGACAATTAAAATGTCATAGTAAAATACTTTATATCCGCTTACTGTTAAGAAATTCTGATACCGTTAGCGTAAATATTAAACTGTGTTTTTATTATAATCTTGTGTCAGCATTTTTGACTGCTTCCATCATAAGAAAGCAAGTGTTGCTAACCAACTGTCTAGGATTATGTGCTAGTTACTGTTAAAACAATATTTTATTGTGCAGGTATAAATAGTTACTGCTGTGCGTTACAGCCCTGACTTGAAATCAATAAGAAAACACAAGAAATATTTTTTTTATATTAATTGCTGTTATTATGTAAGAATACTGGATATTTAAACATTATAAAAACAAGCACTGTTCCAATATGTTTGAATATGGATTGTTACAATCTTATTACTGTTAATATTATTAAACCTTTGTTTAACTAGATTTTTTTTTTTTTTAAAAAAAGCCATTGAGATGAAGATCTTTTTTTCAAACTTGACTTTGCCATGAAGTCAGTAGCATACATCATCATCAAGAAACCAACGCTGTAGAAATATTTGATAAAACTCAAATAATTTAAGAAGCAGGAAGTGATTTTTAAAAGACATAAAAGTCAATTTAACAATGATTTAAAACACAAGCAACATTCAAAAACACATTGTGTAAAAACAGGCTTTATTTCTGCTGGAAGCCATTTTTTTTTTTTTGTCCTAGTAATAACAGTGTCTTTTCTGACATGTTTACAGCTGAGTTG
The DNA here is from genome assembly GCA_006937955.1 of Pachypanchax playfairii. Classification (NCBI taxonomy): domain Eukaryota; kingdom Metazoa; phylum Chordata; class Actinopteri; order Cyprinodontiformes; family Aplocheilidae; genus Pachypanchax; species Pachypanchax playfairii. Next base: position 4,197,120 of record SSNP01000010.1, on the reverse strand, counting down.
CACCCCCCACCCCACCCCCCCAGGAGACAACAAACTTGAAAAATCAGCTCTAGATTATTAATTATTTTCATGATGTTGAAGGAATCTCATTGCTGCTTAGAATCAACTAAATTCACTTAATACATATTTTAATAACGAATGTATTAAATCTATTTATCTGATTTAATTGTCATTTCTTTATTTGTGGTTACATTCCATCTTTTCTCACTCTGTTGTTCTCTTCCTCCATCAATCTCTCTCTCATTCCCTCCGCTCACCAAGACAACGCAGCAGGTTTTACTCCAGACAAATGATAAACTTGTCGTCATGCAGTGTCATTACTTTTTCATCCAGAGCAGCAGCAGCTTTTTTTAAACAAGTTTTCCTATTCATCCATCTGTTTTCACTTTCAGTCCTTCTTCTGTTTCTTTCCTCTTCTTCTCACTACTGTCCATCCATTGATCTTTCTCTGGGATCTCCCTTTTCTCCATTTGTTTCTCATGTTTTATTCCATGACTTTTTTTTTTCTAAAGGATCATGTTCTCTCTCACGCACTTACAGTTTCTTTCCTCTTTTCTTTTCCTCTTGTTGATTCTTTTGCACACACACTGAAACTGCTTTGCACATGTGAAATTTGGCTCAGGAAGCTGGACAAACCTGCACAGTGCATGTATGTGTGTAACCGAGTAGAAGGACTGATTAACATAAATAATCACCACTGTTTTAAAAGAATGATCCCATGAGTTCCCTCACTATTATTTCAATGTAAATCCTGAATCAGCTGGATGATTTGCATAAGAATATAGTATTTAAGTATTTTATTCATTTTTTTTTCACGATTTTTTCTCTCTCATTTAGTATTCTCCTATTTCTGCTCGCTCCTTCTTATTGCATCATATCTATTCTTTCTTTTTATTTACTCTTCAGTCCAAATTTTTATTCCCATCGCGTGTTGGTGTATATGCATGTGGTATCCACGGTAACTTCAATAATGCGTCCTCCTGCCTTCACAGGCAGTTTTTAATTACCAGGACAGCAGGTAGCTGTCCATCTCGCTGTCCTTCTCTCATCCATCCTTCTCTCTTAAATCAGAAAGTTCATCCTCGTATACGCTTTTGTTATGGAAACACAAAGAGTACTGCAGCTTTTCCCACCCTGACAGCCAAGTGTCCTGCTGTCAGACACACTAACACACTCACTCCAGTCCAAAAAGGCTTCAGATCATAGAATGGACACGTCCTTTTAAGGCTAAGAGACACACAGGTGATAGTTGATGTCTTTGAAAGTCTCTGTCAGAAGATGAGATCATGCTAGCTTTGTTGGTTCTCCTTCACTGACCATCTATCTCCCCTCCCTTTCTCCACACAGATGCCATAAATAACCACAAACACAAGTGAGTGTCCTCAGAGAGATGAAACAGCTGAGATGAATGTGGGAGAGAAATGAAGTATGAGGAAGCAATTGTAGAATAGAGAGCAGATAAGAGGGTCTCTGATGTCAGCCCGATATAAAATGAGTGAGAACGAGGAGATGTGGAAAGTGGCTGACGTCATCTTCTCATAACTCACTTCAAACATCAGCACTGACTGCATTTTTAGGAGCCTGAAACTCGTCCTTTTCAGCTGTTTATTTCCATCCAAAGTTCACCGAAAATCACTAAATAATTACACTTTGTATTCTCTATGAAAAACCTGCTTTACCAAAAAAGGTCAACAGTTGGAGTCACCTGTTAAAACAATCATCAGCTGAATTTAATGATTTTATCGAGTCTTCTTATTCATAATGTCTGTACAATTACTACAATCATCTTCTCTAAAGCCTTGGAACGATATTCATGACTCATTAAATGATCAAAGCACAGATCTGCTGTGGACATAAGTTTGAACATATAGACTTAATTTGGTAGACTTTGTTGAGTGTGTACTTTTTTCTGCTAAACACCATCTAACCTGAACACTGCAGGTTGGACGCCTGAAAGAAATGGACCACATCTCCTTCTGTCTACTGTGTGTTCTCAGGTTCAGATTTATTATCTCCTGCAATTTATTAAAATAAACAAGCTTTGCTGTGAGGAATGTTAAGGTAGATGTTTAAAACACAGTGTAGAAAACAAATGTAAAAAAAAAAAAAAGCATTAACATGTTTAAACTTAAACTACACTGTTGTCCACCAAGTTATTTTTAAGTGATACCACAGTTTATTTAAAAAAAATATTTGTAGCACAAGCTGATGATATTAACAATTAATAAAGTCTTTTCTAATATCATAAATCAGAAAAATTAACATGATGTTTCATTATCAAAACAATAAACAGACATTTTTAATGCAGAACTTGAACATATTTTTTTAAGTTTAATGAACAGTTAAATTTTTGTGTGTTAAGATTAAAGTAACTTGCAGGTTGTGATTTAGAAATAGTTTTTAGACTTAATGACATTTTTTGCAGATGAATGACTGTCCAACACTGAAAATGGAATCTGATTTTATGACAGTAACTTTGACTTTCTGACTCTGGGTGGGTCTGTGAAAGCCCAAACCTTGACATCATATTATACCAAACAAAAAGGAATTAGAACAACCATGTTAAACATAATAAGGCAATTAAATTATAAAACAAGTTTTTGTGCTCACACATCTCTGTCCTTAAAATAAACCTCACTGTTCTTATCGTGTTTGTACAAATATACACTGTTTGGTGATGGTCCCATTCATTCTTTCTCAAATGTAAAAAAAAATAAATCACAGTTGTCGTGATATTTAACCAGCATGTGTGAAGTTTGGACACATACACGTGCACAGTTATAAGCACCAACATCCGTTCACACAAGGCCTTAACAAACAATACTAAACTCACTGCTCATAAATAATATGCACTGTCAGAATGTGTGAGGGTGTGCGTGTGTGTGTGTGTGTGTGTGGTGTGTGTGTGTGTGTGTGTGTGTGTGTGTGTGTGTGTGTGTGTGTGCGTGTGTAAGTGGGTGTGTGTTTGGTTTAAATATTACTTATGATATAGGGACCAAATTTTCGCTTCCTTATTGGGAAAAGTCCAAGTTGTTTAAAATGTTATATTTTAACTAAAGGATATGTTTTGTGTTTATGGTTAGTTATAGTTAGGCAACCTGACTGTGTGTGTTAGTGCACGTGTTTGTGTTTCTGCTGTATCAGCTTGGTCTGTAGTTGTCTCCTGGCTGCTAACCAAAGGGTTTGTTCTATCAGGATTAGCCTGGAATGTACACACTTCCTCCCCCATTTATCTCTCCATCCTTCAGTCGCTCCATTCTCACTCGGTCTTTCCACTCTGTATTGACACATTGTCATACATTAAATATACGATGGAAAAAAGTTCTTGCTGGTTTTCACAAAATATGACATCTCTTGTATTTAAGTCAAGTAAAGGCCTGAACCAGAAACTTTTAATTTCACAGAACTTGTAGCAGGTGAAACCAGACGGACTCTTTCTTCCGATGATTCTGTCAATACAAACAGCCATTAAAACCCAGAACAGGTAAACAATGATGGTTACAGACTTCATCAACAGGTGTTTTTCCCGTAGTATCTTCTAGTCTGCTTGGAACTCGCGGCTCTTACATTATTAATTTATAAAACATCTTTCTTCATGCAACATCGCTTCACATGTAATATTCACATAGTTTTACAGCAAGTTTGTTTGTTTGTTTGTCATACATGAAAGTGCTGTATTTTGTTTTACAGTTCATTAAGTATGTAAAGGTAAACATAGACATGTTATGTAACATTTTTCAAGAAACCAATGTTTTGCTTTGCTTTGCTTTGCTTTGCTTTGTTTTGTTTTGTTTTGTTTTGTTTTGTTTTGTTTTGTTTTGTTTTGTTTTGTTTTGTTTTGTTTTGTTTTGTTTTGTTTTGTTTTGTTTTGTTTTGTTTTGTTTTGTTTTGTTTTGTTTTGTTGTTTCAAATGGCTACTGATGTTTAAACACTATGAACACATTGATATATTACGTGTTTATAGTTATTTTATACTTACACTATAGATAAATATAGTATTCGTAAAACCTTTTTGATATTATTTGGGTAGTTTGTTTTAAACTGAGTAGTTCTTGTACTTTAAGTTTCTCTCTGGCTTAAATAAATCCCAAGATCCTGAAACCGTTTCTTCATGCAAGCTTGTTATTTTGAGAAGAAAAAGCAAACATTTGGCTGCAGATGGGACTACAGGGAACACAGTCTCTTCCTCTCAGTATGATGTAGTTTATGTAAAGGTATTTATCTGACAGAGAGTTCCATAAAACCTGCAGGGATGGTTTCCTTTCTTCTGTAAGCACAGCTTCTCTCCCATGACCACCTGAAGAATTCTGTCTTTTTCTACCTGTTTGTCATTCTTTACTTCTTGTGTACTACTTGTGTCTCAGGACTTTTTCATATATGGCTGAATAGAGCTTGATGTGAGGTAAGGGTTAGGGTTATCCAGCTGTAACCTTAAATGAAAAAGCAGTAATACTTGCTACATGTGATTACCGATTGAGAAGCTCAGATGCTGTTACCTTTTCTATTCACACACACATACAGAGTCAGAGACCAACGTGTCATTTAAAAAGAAAGGAAAGATTTGTAAGTTTTTAAAGAATACATTTACTTCTGTCTGACATACAGACACACACTCAGGGAAATCCATCAGATCAATGAACGGACCATTTAGAGTCGGTGGTGACAGACAAATGGAGGAAAAAAATGATGTGTTTTGTGAAATGGGCAGAATGTACATGCAATTATAAAAACGTTTTGAAATCATCTGAAAAAGTAGGTACAGGAAATTTTCTTGTAATCAGTTTTATAATCATAAGTTTATGCTCTGTTGATTTGATGGTTTTGCATCAGCATGTAAAATGTAAACCCCTGCAGCTGTATTATGAATGTTTAAACAGTCAATGTACTTTTATATACACATTCCAGACATTTATCCAAGGAGAACAAATCACTCATGTTCTCTTTAAAGACTCGGTAACAAGTTATATTCCTTCTTGAAAATACTGAAGTCAGATCCTTTAGTAACAATAGAATAAGGAAGTAAACACAGTTTTTGAACATTTTGTTGTTTGTCTTGTTTGAGGTGGTTGTCATGTCATCTAAAGCTTGTGAAAGGAATATTAAGATTATTATTCTTAATGTCCTGAAGGGAATAAAATGACGATAATATGCACACATGTAGAAACAGTTTGAGCTGAAACCTTCTGCTCCACTCAGCAGCCTCAGCTTTGTTGGAATGTTTTTTGGACTTGTTGCACATTAGAAATAGCTGTGGATCAGTTAAACAGTGGGACAGCACACATGCATCCTAGTTACGTAAACCAGCCAGACTGTTTAGTTTTGTTTCTCCCGTATTCCTCTGTCTCTTTTGAACTGTGGTAGAAATTTGTGTTCGACACAAAACACCTGATTTTTAGAATCTACATACGTTTTATTTTCTGTGGAATCGAGCAAATCAGGTCAGTGTTGTTTTGTTGATTGAAGGACAGAGACTTGCTTATGAATGAGCTTTATATCGATCAGTGTTTGTGTATTGGTCGCACACACGTGCACACTTCAGCACATCAAGAAGCTGGATGGATTCAACTCAGTGCAGTATCAGTCAGATATCTTTTTTTTTTACATACCACATTGTGCACTTTGTAATCATCTTCAGGTTTACAATTAAGAAAAGAACACTTGGAAATCTTAAAATAAAAAAAAACATCTTATTTTAAATATTCTTTTGCCTTATAATTCAAATGCATATTCATACTGAGTTTATTCTTAAGCATACACACACACAGAGGCGGTGGCAGGCTGTGAAATTGATGGAGAGAGGACAAACAAAGAGCTGTTTGTTTTAGAAAAGTGTCCCAACCTTCATTCATCTTCACAAACCACAACACACACACATACACTTCATTTTTACCACTGTTCAGACACTGCTTGTTTTCTTTAAGTCCTCACACAGACAAACATTCACTCAAACTCTCCCATAAGTCACACACAAAGAGCAGTATTCTCTCTCACATCCACACACAGCCATAACTTATAATCTCCTCACACGTGTAGACATGAATATGGACCTTTCCGCTGTCGACACTCACACTCGGCTACACACTCTCCAGCTCCAAGTGTGTGCGATAAGGTGAGCTGTAAGGCTGCGTTATCTGCTGTCAGCACTGGGTTTGACACCTCTTTCCTTCTCAATCTCCTCTCATAGCAGTAAATAAGTCCTTACGTTAAATAGATTGTTTATTGCTACTCTATAACAATCTCTGCTTGTCTTAAGTTGCTTTAGTTAAAGTGAGGAGACCAGCTGCCTGAGTTTTAGGACAAGAACGTTGTAGACATTAATTTTATTGGTGAAAGATCAGGACTGCAGGCAGGTCAGTTCAGCATGTGGACTCTTCTCCTGTGAAGCCGTACTGTTGTGATGGATGCAGCATGTGGTTTAACATTGTCTTGCTGAAATATGAAAGACCTTCCCAGGAAGATAAGTTGACTAGATGGGAGGAGATGTTGCTCTAAAACCTCCCTGTTCTTTTCAGCATTGTATTTATTCCAGACATATAAGCTGCCACATGCACTAGTGCAACCCTGTAACATCAGCGATGCTCTTGAACTGTTCACTGATAACAAGTGGAATGGTTCCTTTACTCTTTCATCTGCAGGACACAGTGTCCATGGTTTTCAAAAGAATTTTAAATTTGGACCAAATCTGACCACAGAACAGTTTTCCACTTTGCCTCAGACAGCTTTAAATGAACTTTGGCTCTGACAAGATACTGTCGTTTCTGGATCATCTTACTATATATTTGCCTTAGTGGAATTAAATTAATTGGTTTTCAAAAAAAAAAAAACTTTTATAAATGCATTTTTTTGTGTGAAGTGCATGTGAGTGTATTTTAGGATGAGATTATGAGATTATAGGATGTGCCACTCTCTTTATGATGATTATGATGTATATCCTCAGACCAAAAGAGGACCAGCAGACACTTCCCTCTGCAATTAGGCTATACTGACCACAACACACACGTACTCATGTACACACACAGACAGCATACACGCCCTGGTAATGGGATGCAGCTATTTAAAAAAATGTTTGAAAGCTTCACTTGTAGTATAAATATGCTGCTGCAGGAGGTTGAATTTCATCATGAAAAAAGTGGAACGTTGTCAGCTTGATATGTTTAACATTAAACATATAACTTGTATAAAGCTGCAGTCTGAACCTTAAGTTTAATAAATCTGAGAAATGTGGCTCTTTTTTTCTATTTAGAGGCCCATTACAGTTGCAAATGACTTTTCAAATTAGTTTTTAGAATTTTGTGTTACATAAACCCCACAAAAAACACCTTATCATTAAGTAATAAAGGGAATCAACAGATTTTTTTTTTTAGGTTCATATTATTACTTATAATCAGATACTTTTTATATCTTTCTGCAGGTGTATGCATGTGCTAATCTGTGTAAATTGTGTTAAAGTTTGTCAGTGTAGTATGTACATAGTGTGTGTGGAATGCAGGTTTCCACCAGAGCCCAGATTTACTGGCGGAAACACACTGCCAAGAACAGGAGTGGTCAGATTAATCACTTGTGTGAATGTGTGTGTGTTTACAGTTGTAGACATGTACAGGGTGCTGATAGATTCTTTTAAATTTAAACTGTTTCTTCTGAGTTATCATTCTTGTTTTAATGTCAATTCAAAAGCAGCTTATATGTCCTTAAAACAAGACTTCTTAATAGGGTGTGTTGGTTTTTTCAGCTGTATACTGTCGTTTTAACTTCTTTTAGCTCATAAATGGTGCATTGGCAATATTTTGTGAGTCATTTAACTGAACAGTTTAAATCCATGTATTAGTTGGTCAGATGTCAATGTGTGTGTGGATACATCATTTAAGTAAAGCTGGCATACCGTCAGGTTCATTTCTCATCTTTCCTAAAATGTATTCAGTGTTAAAACAACAATTTTAGACAATTTCTGCTCAGAGTTTAAAGATAATAAAAATGCAAAACAAGGTATTGGGTAGGAAATGATTTTTGTCAGTTAAAGCTTGACTTTGCAGATGTTTTCTCTGGTAGTTGGAGGAAACCTGAGGCAGCAGCTCAAAAAGTAAGCAAAAAATCAAAGAGTGTGCCTGTGGTATGTGGGTGTGGTTGACTAGCTTTAAATGTGTAAGTAAACTAAAAGTTATCCATCTTATTTGATCCTGCCTGTTTCTGCATCTGTTGTAATATGTTCTGATAAATGGTATAAAAATCTCAACACATTCTTACCTGTGTTAAAATGATGCATCCAGTAAATACGAGTCTCCCTCCCTGACCAAACTAAAAATGTACATGTCTTTTCATTTAGCATCTGTTTCTAGTTATTTATCTGTTTGTTTGTTTGTTAGTCTGTCTGCTTTCTTGCATCCTGCTGTTCCTTTTAAGCCAAAAATGTTTCATGAGGAAGATTCTTAAAATCCAGAATGTTAACAACTGTGAATGTTGCATAATGAAAACAACAACAAATGTTGTCTTTTACTGTTTGCCCCAGTGTCCTGTACTCTTTATTGTGGGGTGAGAATTCTGCTTTTTATTGTTTATTTCCTTTTGAATTCTCTGTTTCAGACAAAAGGAAAACATCAAACATACCGTGTCAGTCACTCATGAATATGTACAATCTGTGGTAATGTAAAGCAGATAAAGTACAGTATGTTCTGGAACGTCATATTTTACACTGGTGATGTTTTCCATCACGCACATTAAAAGGAAGCAGGAACTGGTTCCATAACTATAAGGAAAAGTTATAAACATTCAATCTGTTTTTGTTTTGGTCATTTTCAGTCTTTTCTTTTAGAAATTTCAAACTTAAACAGGTAGACTCAGTCTGATTCCTTGAGATTCATCTTGCTTCTACCTCATGATGATCGTAATACCAAGTTCCCAAGAAATTCACTCGAGGACTAACTGTATAGAATTGCTCTGAAATGTAATGTTCATGCATGTGTTTACAGCCTGGCTCATGCTCACAGCAGTGGCAATGTTGTTGGCTGTTTGGCGCTCTGATTACAGGACTGTAGCAACAATTTACGTTCAACTGAGAGTTTTCTGGTGTGGTGAGAGAGCGAGGAGGCCAAAAGAGAGGCAGGAGGAGGATACTGAAAATGAAGCGTGAAAGTAAAGAGGAAGAAAAGTCACTGTGTGATTATACAGTAGAAGATGTTTACTACCTGTGTGTCAGTGTGCAAGTGTGTACAAGTGTATGTACGTATGAGTAAACGTGGCTTTTCCCATGTACCGCATGAGATTGCCAAACTCGTGTTACAACTTCAAGTAAACTGGTAGTAGTATTTGTAGAACAGTCATTTCTTCTTAGTCAAACTTTATTAAATCAATCAGAGAAAACTGTTACACTTTCTACACCCCCTTCAAAAATGATTAAGACCCTAATCACCTCCCCACAGCCTATAATAACCTATTAGAAGGTGGTTGGATACCAGTAAATCCAATGAAGCAACTCAGAGACAAGGCGGAGCAAAGCCATGGAGAACTTTAACATGTACACTAAAACATACAGGCAGCCAGTGGAATTCAGCTCTGATTGAGGTGATATGGTCGTGTTTGTGGGTGGCAGTTAAAGCTGAGTATTTCTGAGTATTTTGTACTCTTTAAAGATGAGCTATGGTGGGGGCAGCGTGTTCCCCTGTTCTCCAAATGCTGCTGCCATCATGGTAAACTATAGCACCTTGGTACAGAAGTACAGAAGTTTAAACAGGTAGCCTGCCATTGAATTTTGTTTTAGAAGTTCAGCTCCTCATTTTGTTTACAGGTTCAGACTCTACCAGACGGAACTCTAGCTGGCAGCTCTGGAACAGAACCAGAACGACTGCTGGTGGTTTGATTTCATAGTGACAGAAGAACTGACTTTCATATTTGGGACAAATGAGACAGCTCATTGCTTCGAAGGTTTCCCTCAAATATTTGCAAATTTCACAATTGATGTTGCCAATATTCTTTAAAACAACAGAATGAAATTAATTTAGTGGGACTTGTGGGATTACTTTAAAAAAAAGAGGAAAAGAAGGTGTCAGTCAAATTCTGAAGAAATTGAGTTGGATGCTTGTTGACAGTTTTTAATTAATGAGTTATTTTTTCCTCCTCTGGTGTGTGTGTGTGTCCCAGATTAAATGTCATTAAAATAACAGAGTGATTCCAGGATTATATGAAGCATCTTTTGAAGGTTGTTTGTTGAATTAATCTGGTGTGTTTGTGAAAGCACTCCAGGTGTTTCCAGTCAGCAGTTCCACCTGTTAATTTGGTCAAATAAAGTGTGTTTGCTGCGTGTGTGCATGCATCTGTGGTTTTATTAATGATGGGCAAATCTGTAAGACATACATCTGGCAACTGCAATGCCACACACTAACACACAGTCTAAAGGAAACCTGGAGAGCCGGCACTAATGACGTGTCACTACGCTGTCAGCTTCTCATTTATGATTTTTATAGAATCATTTAGAAATGTAACAAATTAAAAGAAGAAGTAAAGGTTTTATCTTGTAATAATTTCAGTGTTTTTGCACTTTTATTATACCACAAATATGGGATTTGATTTAAGTCATGATAAAAAAAATTTAATTTTTTGGAGGGACATGGGGGGGGGGGTTCTATCAGTACCTTTGTAACTAAATTTTTTTTAAATTTAATTAAAAATTTTTACCTGTCCTATCCTGATGTATTTGACATGCATGTATTTTTGCGCTTATTTCTATGGTGCAACTGACCGTATCTGGTAACTAAATGACTTTTAACTGAAACAGACATTACACATATTTCATTAATTAGAAAAAATGTTCAACAAAAGTAAATTGGAAGAAAAAGGTCAGTGATTATTCTCTCGCTACTGGTACTATTGCTGTAATACTAGTTGTACAAAAAATGAGCACCATCTTTGTACATATATATATATATATTTTTTTTTTTTTTTTTTTTTTT